>CM050163.1:297202121-297752199 GCA_027410445.1 Discoglossus pictus
GTGTCCCTGCCCTCGCTCCCCGTGTCCCTCCCCTCGCTCCCCCGTGTCCCTCCCCTCGCTCCCCCGTGTCCCTCCCCTCGCTCCCCCGTGTCCCTCCCCTCGCTCCCCCGTGTCCCTTCCCTCGCTCCCCCGTGTCCCTCCCCTCGCTCCCCCGTGTCCCTCCCCTCGCTCCCCCGTGTCCCTCCCCTCGCTCCCCCGTGTCCCTGTCCCTCCCCTCGCTCCCCCGTCCCTCCCCGTGTCCCTCCCCTCCCCTCGCTCCCCGTGTCCCTCCCCTCGCTCCTCCGTGTCCCTCCCCTCGCTCCCCCGTGTCCCTCCCTCGCTCCCCCGTGTCCCTCCCCTCGCTCCCCCGTGTCCCTCCCCTCGCTCCTCCGTGTCCCTCCCCTCGCTCCTCCGTGTCCCTCCCCTCCCCTCGCTCCTCCGTGTCCCTCCCCTCCCCTCGCTCCTCCGTGTCCCTCCCCTCCCCTCGCTCCTCCGTGTCCCTCCCCTCCCCTCCTCCTCTGTGTCCCTCCCCTCCCCTCGCTCCTCCGTGTCCCTCCCCTCCCCTCGCTCCTCCGTGTCCCTCCCTCCCCTCGCTCCTCCGTGTCCCTCCCCTCGCTCCTCCGAGTCCCTCCCTCCCCTCGCTCCTCCGTGTCCCTCCCCTCCCCTCGCTCCTCCGTGTCCCTCCCCTCCCCTCGCTCCTCCGTGTCCCTCCCCTCCCCTCGCTCCTCCGTGTCCCTCCCCTCGCTCCTCCGTGTCCCTCCCCTCGCTCCTCCGTGTCCCTCCCCTCGCTCCTCCGTGTCCCTCCCCTCGCTCCTCCGTGTCCCTCCCCTCCCCTCGCTCCTCCGTGTCCCTCCCCTCCCCTCGCTCCTCCGTGTCCCCTCCCCTCCCCTCGCTCCTCCGTGTCCCTCCCCTCCCCTCGCTCCTCCGTGTCCCTCCCCTCCCCTCGCTCCTCCGTGTCCCTCCCCTCCCCTCGCTCCTCCGTGTCCCTCCCCTCCCTCGCTCCTCCGTGTCCCTCCCCTCCCCTCGCTCCTCCGTGTCCCTCCCCTCCCCTCGCTCCTCCGTGTCCCTCCCCTCCCCTCGCTCCTCCGTGTCCCCTCCCCTCCCCTCGCTCCTCCGTGTCCCTCCCCTCCCCTCGCTCCTCCGTGTCCCTCCCCTCCCCTCGCTCCTCCGTGTCCCTCCCCTCCCCTCGCTCCTCCGTGTCCCTCCCCTCCCCTCGCTCCTCCGTGTCCCTCCCCTCCCCTCGCTCCTCCGTGTCCCTCCCCTCCCCTCGCTCCTCCGTGTCCCTCCCCTCCCCTCGCTCCTCCGTGTCCCTCCCCTCCCCTCGCTCCTCCGTGTCCCTCCCCTCCCCTCGCTCCTCCGTGTCCCTCCCCTCCCCTCGCTCCTCCGTGTCCCTCCCCTCCCCTCGCTCCTCCGTGTCCCTCCCCTCCCCTCGCTCCTCCGTGTCCCTCCCCTCCCCTCGCTCCTCCGTGTCCCTCCCCTCCCCTCGCTCCTCCGTGTCCCTCCCCTCCCCTCGCTCCTCCGTGTCCCTCCCCTCCCCTCGCTCCTCCGTGTCCCTCCCCTCCCCTCGCTCCTCCGTGTCCCTCCCCTCCCCTCGCTCCTCCGTGTCCCTCCCCTCCCCTCGCTCCCCCGTGTCCCTCCCCTCCCTCTCCCTCCCCCGTGTCCCTCCCCTCCCCTCGCTCCCCCGTGTCCCTTCCCTCCTTCGCTCCCCCGTGTCCCTTCCCTCCCTCGCTCCCCCGTGTCCCTCCCCTCCCCTCGCTCCCCCGTGTCCCTCCCCTCCCCTCGCTCCCCCGTGTCCCTCCCCCGTGTCCCTCCCCCGTGTCCCTCCTTTCCCCTCGCTCCTCCGTGTCCCTCCCCTCCCTCCCCCGCGTTTGCTGAAAGTAATGGCTTTCTTCTGGCCACTCTGCCATAAAGCCCAACTCTATGGAGTGTACGGCTTATTGTCGTCCTATGTACAGATACTCCAGTCTCTGCTGTGGAACTCTGCAGCTCCTCCAGGGTTACCTTAGGTCTCTGTGCTGCCTCTCTGATTAATGCCCTCCTTGCCCGGTCCGTGAGTTTTGGTGGGCGGCCGTCTCTTGGCAGGTTTGCTGTTGTGCCATGTTCTTTCCATTTGGTTATGATAGATTTGATGCTGCTCCTGGGGATCATCAAAGATTTGGATATTTTTTTATAGCCTAACCCTGACTTGTACTTCTCAACAACATTGTCCCTCACTTGTCTGGAGAGTTCCTTGGTCTTCATGGCAGTGTTTGGGTTAGTGGTGCCTCTTGCTTAGGTGTTGCAGCCTCTGGGGCCTTTCAAAAAAGGTGTGTATATGTAATGACAGATCATGTGACACTTAGATTGCACACAGGTGGACATCATTTCACTAATTATGTGACTTCTGAAGGTAATTGGTTGCACCAGAGCTTTTTATGGGCTTCATAACAAAGGGGGTGAATACATACGCACATGCCAATTTTATGTTTTCTATTTCTAAAAAAATAGTTTTATGTATATATTTTTCTCATTTCACTTCACCAACTTAGACTATTGTGTTCTTATCCATCACATAAAATTCAGATTAACAAAACATTGAACTTAAGGCTGTAATGTAACAAAATAGGTAAAAAGTCAAGGGGGTGAATACTTTTGCAAGGCACTGTACATAATGTATAGTGTTGGCAGGCTTTAACCACTTTTTGATGTAGTCAAACATGATGAGTTTCATCCAAAATATGATTGTTACCTTAATGTATTCCACTTTGTGAACACTTGAAGTGATTTGGTATGCTTCCCCCCTTCCCAAATATGGTATTCCCTTAAGCTGTCTTTTGATTAACACAGAATCCAAATTGTTTGTTAGGGAAATAACTCCTTTAGAATTTACTAATCTCTTTAAAGGGCCATTACAGTTCAACAAAAACAATGATACTTGTTTGTCAAGTATGTACTATATTAACTTTTTTAGCAGCTGTACAAGCCATGGCCATACTTTTTTTGGCAAAATCTTAAAACTGTTTATACATACAGGAATCCATTTAGTGTTTGTTACATTACATCCAGACATCTGTATAATGGAGATGTGTATTTGTAGATCAGTGGAGGAATTGGTACTGGAAGAGGGAAAAGGCAGACGTCCAAAGCCTTTGTTTGATATTAGAATACAATTGAAACTGATGCTGCACACCTTCACTGGCCCAGAATTGGATTCCTTGCATCATTCAATGCAACCACAGCGCTCCAGAAATACAAACGCCCCTCTAATGCAACTTAGTTCTTTAGTAACACCAGTTCTCTAAGAACATTGCCATAATGTATGCAATGTTATTTTTATATATTTTTGGAAGGTTGTTAATGCTGTATTTTCCCTTGTTTCTATCCCCTGTATTGTGCTACGGAATATGTTGGCGCGTTACAAATAAAAGTTAATAAATATATGTATTGGCTAAGCAGTACATTGACAAACAAATACATATACAGTTAGAAGCCATATTATTTTTATAAAAATCCACATGATTTAAACAGAACATAAACATCATTACATTGCCGTGTGCTCCTGCAAGTGAGTTTAGAATAAGTTGCATGTGCTTCAGTTTATCATCTCCCCACTGATTAAATGGACACAGTTTAATATTATCAAGTCATACAGTCTGCCAGCCTTTGGCAGGAACAAGATATCAACTTCTCTCCTGGCTTTACTTATGTGGGTGCAACTTAAAGACCAAAGGTACCAGTTATTGCAGAAATAAAAACTACTCCTACAAATAAGCGTAATTGCAATTCGTTCTAATTAACATTTCTAAGTGAAAATACCTTTAAATAGATATAGAAATTAGAACTCATTTATGTATGAAATAACTGAATGATCCACCCTCTAAGGTAATGGCTTTATCAACAGCAATTAAATAAGACTGAGGGTGTCTAATAAAAGGAACATTACCAGATCATGCAGACTTCTAAGACCTGGTGCTTTTGAGAGTTTTTTTTTTTTTTTGTCAGAAGTATAAAATAATACAATTACTACATAGTGAGATACTGTTGATTATTAATTTTCTTGGGCGCTGAAGTATAATAAATTATTTTTAGTGGAAGATTCCATTGAGCTAAATATATTGAAAGCTAATTTGGAAGTATCCTTCACACAGAAGAGAAGTAGAGTGGTATCTATATAAATATGATATACCACAAGCTATTTACAATATATTCTGCTCTTTTCTTCTCCTGTTGCAGATGTTGTGCAGTGCCTGCATCCTGGTTATCTGGTGCCTGGCTGAGAGCCTGGTGGAGTCTGGAAATGTTACAAACACCACAGCCACCCCTCACATGACGCAGACCACCAAGGTGACCATGAAAGGCACATTATTAGGCCTTGATTCGGAGATGCTGCGAAGAGCATTCTACGTCCTGATTGGTATCAGTGTCCTGACGGTGCTGTACTTCATCATACGGGCTGTAAGGTAAGAGAAACAATGATGGGCTGTACCTACCGATTGCTCCATACATAGCTCTTTGAGAGACAGAGAACGTGATGGGTGTTACAGTAAGGAATCTTTGAAGTTTGTAAAATATTATATTTTAGAAGTTTTTCGAATATCTTGACAAATTATCGGTGCAAGGGAGCCATGGCTCCTAAAATTTTACTGCTGGCTCCTAACTTTTGAGCTATTATACATACATTTTTATACCTAACCTAATTCCTACAAATGTTTGTCTGGCTTCTACCTAAGCTGGCTGGCTCCTACCTTTCAGATACATTTGCCAGCCACTGGATTGCTCTAAAATGCATATGCAGGAATTGGGTAATAAAAATACAGGGATGTGCTCCTAATTGGCCAAAATCAGCAAGCTCTGGAACCAGTGGGAGGAGTGAGAGTTTTGCCCATAGTTTGTGCTACACAAATGTTCTAAAAATGTTGTAAACATTTCCTACCATGAATTTTGATTGTTTTATATGGTGCTTTTGTACATTTTTATAATTTGCAACAAACAAAAATAGAGGCGCTCTATCAGAGAACAAACTAACCTTAATCGGTTAGTTCTGTGGATATGATAACCCACTCTGAGAGCAACCTCTTTTATATCACGTGTGCCCTTCACAGGGAGAAATATCCTGTAGTATATCAGTCTGGTCCCACTCACTAAAGGGATCCATCCCTGAAATACCAGGCATTTTTATCATTTGTAATAAAGCAATAATAGTACACACCTATCCAAAAATAATTTAAGCACATCTGTAACCAAATGCAAGTTCAGATTTGTTTATGACCATGTGATTAAAAGGATCACTCAGCCAATGCTGATGAATAGAGATTATTTTGTGGGCAGATATGACGATACGTAGCTTCCATTTTCTCAGTTACAAAAGTCTGCCTATGTAATGGGAAATGTGGGTAGTATTGAGTGAGGAGTTGCCTTTTATTTTACATTGAATGAGTTAGCTGAGCAACTGTTTGGCTCTGCAGATGTTGGCGTTCAATGGAACAGTCACACCCTTATTTTTCCTAATTCCCCTTAGATCTTGTGGTATGTTTCTATTTCATGCTCACTACCCTATGTGGTTGCAGTCTGATATTATTTAAAGTGATACAAAAAGGAATCCAGTTGGGTCATAACTTTTTAAATTTGTGATCAACCCATTTAGTGTCATACAGAGTAGTGTTGTAATTCTGTTCCTCTTGCTGCCTCCTTAAGTTAACTCTTTTTTTAAATGCTCTTATATCGCAGAGAGAGAAAGGGCTGTTAGCGAATGTTCAGATCCTTGGTTATATTCCTGCTTTCTTGTTGAGACCAGTTACAGTCCCACTTTGGATATGAGCATTTGCACCCACCCATTCTTTTGGGAAATAATTAGCAGGTTAGACAGTGGCCATGGCATGCAGAGTTGAGAGTTCATCCATGTGAGCATGTTTGTTGAAGAGAGAACTTATACTTCAGAAAGTATATACATGAGAGCGCATGAGTGACAGTGCTTATGAATGCATGAGAGTGCTAGTAGTTATGCGTCTGTACACATCTGTGCATACCTGAGTATGAGTGTGATATGTTTGTTCATACACTATAACACATGTTCGTACAGAGTAAAGCACACAGATTTGCACTTTTTAACTCTGGTTCTCATATAAACACTTTGACTGACTCACATTCCCATACTCTCAAACTTTCACAAGCACACCCACACATACTCATACACTCACTTTCAGTTAGACAAACCTATTCTCATACTTTCCCATACACTTTCTCATACTTTCTCACACACATTCTCACCTACATTTTAAGTACACCTCTTTCTTGTATCTGTTGATTACAATCTGGAATGAGTCTCAAGGAAAAGCCACATTTAATCACAGAAATGTATTACTGAATGAAGTTAAGAGGAGTTGTTTGATGCAGCCCCTATTCCCATCTGCACCCAGAGCTGATTTATGAGAGGTTTACGGATAGAGGCCATACTGTTCAAATATGAAAGAACGTTCAGAGGAAAAGGGGACATATAGATAATTCAGGGTACAACCCTTCACTTAAAGGGCCATTTAATAGAGGGAGGAAAAGCATGTGGAAAAAGTGTTTTAAGATTGATTCTGAATTCATGGAGTTATGATCAGGCTATTTCAGTGCATTGTTAAATGACTTCTGAGCTCTGTACTGAGTAGGAGGTAATGAATGTTAATTAGAATCATCAGGTGCAGAAAGTTTAAATCAGACAGTGGCTAAGTGATATATATATATATATATATATATATATATATATATATATATATATATATATATATATATATATATATATATATATAAAATCACATATATAGTTGTGAGCATACGAGCCGTTGCTCATGCTTGCGGGCTTGCGTAGCAAACTTTACGCCGTAACGCAAACAAAATACGAGACACCTTACGACACATTACGACCTTGCAAAAAACGGCCGCAACACGCGCACATGAAAACATCAAAAATACAACCAATACACACAACAAATACATAAAAAGCTTACTTACAGGAAGAGGGAGCATCCAGGACCTCAAAAACTAAAGTTACACCTCAATTTAAATGAAATTAAAGCAGTTTAGACACTAAAAAATTCTCTAAGCGAGAGAAAAAATGGCTGCCGAACAAAACGAAAACGAGGCTACAGGTCCCTAAACACGCAAAACACTACCATAAACACGCAAAACAGCTACGGATATTCCGAAAAACTTGCACGACATAGAAAACGAACGACGCTACATCAGCCACATTATATACACCAAACACCCTGAGCTCACTTACAATTTCAATGCCGTAATTTTTTGACGGGCAATATATATCAATTTCAAATAAAGTAGTTTAATTTTATTACTTAATTTTTAAAGCAGAATGTGTTGGTGCAGTGGTGCGTTTCATAAGATAGATTTATATATATCCACTATAATAGTTAGTGGTCTTTTGAGTAACGCCTGC
Source organism: Discoglossus pictus (assembly GCA_027410445.1). Taxonomy (NCBI): domain Eukaryota; kingdom Metazoa; phylum Chordata; class Amphibia; order Anura; family Alytidae; genus Discoglossus; species Discoglossus pictus. The sequence goes on from CM050163.1 coordinate 297,209,518, forward strand.
GTGGTGCGTTCTGCACAGGTGTTACTCATGCTAAATTTGGGCAATAGTATTCACGCATGCATGGTAGTGATGGAGGCAGCAGGTGAGAGGGAGGGGTTTGTCCTCTTACATATTTTTCCCATAATTACCAACTTTTATTATACTAAAATTTTATTTTCTCTTTAAATGTTGCTAATTGTCAATGGTCTATAATGGATAGGGTGTAATATACTTTCTTTCATGTAGGTAATTTACTAGATTTCCAGTGGCACACACATTTATATTTCAAAGTTAAAAGAATACATACCAATAATCACTTTTGGTCAATTGTTAACCTAAGGTTTCCTCGGAAATAATGTAAATTAACTATTTTGGGAACACAAGAATAGATGTCTTCATGATTTTCTTGATATTCTTAAACATATATTTTACCCATATTACACAAACTCTAGTGCAAATCCACAATATATAAATACAGTTCCTCCAAATACTGAATGTGCCTCTAATCTATAACTACGCAAATTAAACTCTTCTGTCTAACCACTACAGTGGCACTTTAAACTGAACTGTCATAATTGGCGTTCTGGATTATTTTGAATGAATATTATGGGACCACGTAACTCAAGAACTTTAGTTTTCACATTATATCAAAACTAGCGAATTGCCCGTCAACAAATGACGGCAATTAAATTGTAAGTGAGCTAATGGTGTGTGGTGTATATAATGTGGCTGATTTAGCGTCCTTCGTTTTCTATGTCGTGCGACTTTTTCGGAATATTCATAGCTGTTTGGTGGTGTTTTGCGTGTATGGCAGTGTTTTGCGTGTTTAGGGACCTTTAGCCTCGTTTTCATTTTGTTTGGCGGCCATTTTTTCTCTAACTTGATGATTTTGGTGATTTTTGGGTCTTTAAAATGCAAAATTTGTGCTTAAATGGAGGTGTAACTTCACTTACAGAGGTCCTGGGTGCCCCCCCCTTGCTGTGAGTAACCTTTTTATGTGTTTGTTGTTTGTTTTTATTGTGTTTGTAATGTTTTTGGGGTCGTGCGGATTGTGTCCTTGTTTTTTAATCTCGTAGGTGTTTTCCAGCAAATACGTAGGTGTTTGGTGTTTTGCGTGTTTAGAGTCCTGTAGCCTCGTTTTCGTTTTGTTCGGCGGCCATTTTTTCTCTTGCTTAGAGAATGTTTTAGTGTCTAAACTCTTTTATTTTGAGTTAAATTGAGGTGTAACTTCAGTTTTCGAGGTCCTGGATGCCCCCTCTTGCTGTAGGTAAGCTTTTTATGTATGTGTTGTGTGTATTTATTGTGTTTTTCATTTTTTCATGTCCGCGGGTTGCGGACATTTTTTTGCGAGGTCGTAATTGGTCGTAACGTGTCTTTTTTGCGAGGCGATCCATGCCAGCAACTGAGGCCCTCGCTTTGTGAGCCCTCAAGCGTTGGCAACAGCTCGCATGCTCACAACTATATATGTGATTAATCTCTTCTATACCTTATTTTATAAACATATTATGGAAATGTGAAATATTTTGGTCTTACTTGCTTTGTTTTGCCACTTGTATTTCCCAGTATTGGGGCAACCATTTCACCTTCATATTCTCCCTCACTGAGCTCCTCCTCCATTTTGTGTAGCTGGAGCTTCCAACAGAATATCATAAGATGATGTCTCTATTGGGGTAGAAAGTACTTTCCCTGACTTCTCTTTCTGTTGAACCTACACTATTTATGAAAATTCATATATCTTCTTCTCATGGGCCCTTGCTTACTCCTTCTAATCCCAATGACCTATGGCTCCCATTGTGCCATTTCCAGGGCCTTATGCTAGGATCCCTCTAAATCAGCCATCTCCATTACCCACAAGCTCTTTAGAACCATTCAGACCAATGTTCTCTGACTTAACTGCTCACATCTGGATTCTGTGTACCAACTTAGATTGAAGAAGAAACCTCAGAAGAAGAAATACGGGCTCCTGTCAGACTATGATGATAACATGGAGATGGGGTCTTTGGAGAGTGATGAGGAGAAGATTTTCGAGGCTAGAAATATAAGAAGGTGAGGGGAACTGAAGCATCACAATAAACATATTTTCTCCTGTGTCACTTTTCTTTGTCTTATATTATTTCTTAATTTCATTCATACAGATGACCGGTAAAGAGGACTCTCATATCGCTGCCAGCAAAAGAACTCCTTACCAGCCCACTGTACCCGTGGCTTTACCAACTCTCATCATGCCACAGACTGTTCCTTGGGATTCCTGAGTACAGAGGAGAAATGAATGCTTGTATTGCGATATGTTACACTAACAGACACTGACACTTTCTTGTCATATGACTTTGGTGCCAAATCCATCTGGTGCTTGAAAAGACGTGTTTGTAAAATGACTGCTCTGCCCTTTGCACAACATGTACATTCCATTTTTTTACCACTGGGAACCTCTGCCTTTCATTGGGACCATGCAGTCTATGTTGTTTACTTACAGTTGTGGTTAGTGGTACATGAGTAATGACGTGGATTCTTTGGTTCCCTGAGAGACTGATGATTTCCATGCTTGCTAATAATTTGATATATGGTGTAATGAGGATATTTTGTAACAAACATTTATTTTTCCACTGTACCTTTTTTATATGTAAATAAAACATTCCTCTTTGCATAGGGATGGGGTTTGAACACTGGAGATCTTTTTCATATTGTTTTATTGTGTGTGTACTCTTGGACTGCGTACCAATGCCTTACATGCTCAACATTATCTGTCAAAATGGAAACAATTTTTATATTTGTTCCTTTTACAGTTAATGGTCTCGTAGAACGAAAGCTTATTCAGAACCGCTCTTGGGGCTTGCCCTCTCCCAGCCAATGAGATCTACAGACTAAAGTATGCTCTCTACATTTCCTGTTAGTTTTAATGAAGATTAAACAGGTTTTACTATTTTTCATGCAAAACAAGTTTTGTTATGTTTAAAACTTGCTCTTTTAAATGCTTGAAACATATAGTTTTGTTTCATATCCCTTTTAAGGACCAGCGTAGTTAGGGGAAAAAAGAACTCTAGTTGTGAAGTACCGTATGTAACAAACTCACAGTATTAGCAGCTACCAGCCAAACACTATTTTAGAGGGGAAAAAAGACACTTGGTTTCAGCACAAAACTTTTTTCTTCATCAAGATAAGTTTGGATTTAATTCAACATTACATTTCTTTTTCAAAACCTGACTCGGTCAAGATACTTAACTCAAGTCCAAAGAAAAGAATAGCATAACCTGGATCTTCTTTGATGACTTGGAGGATTTTACATATAGATTTGAATTCTGATAGAAAACCTCTAGCAAGAATACTGCTTCAAGCTTCAAAAAAGGTTATTTGTACAATGCTACTGATATGACCTCTGTTGAATTGCAAACGTTTAAAGAGACAAGGGTACTAGAGATCCATATCCACACAGCAGAGTAATATAAAACACAATTGGCGCCCATAAACACTCTCCTGAAGTGTCCAGCCTCCAATAGAAGTAAGGCTTGGGTACAACAAACATATATACCAAAACGTATTATTTTTTTTTTTTTGTTATAATTAATTTACCACTTGTTTTCTAAAAAAAGGAAATCAACACAAATGTATCTTCCCATGCATGTGTTTGTACCACTTCTGACCTGATAAATTACACAATGCTGAGTTGAGATCCTGGTTGGGTGGTATTTAGGAGTGCATGGTCATATTTCAATACCTTCAGCACAGGCTGATTTTCTGAGGACTACCGGTCACTGTATCACATGACCTATAAGGAGAAGCAAGCAATTCTTTCTGAAGTCATTTGTACATATAATCAGAAAAAAAATGGAATAATTGTTTTAGGAAATCTCACTGGTGAGCAGTTTGCATTGTGTGTCAACAGGGGAGAAATTACCGTAGCTTTCTTTTACATGCATAATGTGCTGTTTAGGAGAACTTGACTTTTTTCTAATAAAGTTAAATACAGATTTTTAGCTATTATATCAATGTTGCTTTAGTGAGGAGCATTTTGCTTGGAAGGCACATTGGATGCAGATATGATCTCTCTTTAGCTCTATTCATAGGCTGCCACAATATTGCAGAACAATAGGATAAAATGTAAGTCCAACTTACAGTAGAATTGCCCACCCTATCCGTCTCCAGGTCAACAAGTAAGTTGAATATGGAAGGCCATAGACTAAGGCAGGGGTGAGCAATTAATTTCCCAAAGGGGCCACATGAGAATCTCTGAATGTTGTGGAGGGCCGAACCATAGGCTGAACTTAATTCTGCTCAATATTCATTTTATAGCTTTATGTTATTCTATTTTTTCAGTGCCAGGAGCAGTATCTACAGATCTAGTCGCAACACTGCTGCTCACAAACTGACCCCTTTTACAATTGGCAGTAAAATACAAAAATGTATCTCACTGAAGCGGGCCGGACAGGGACAGTCAAAGGGCCAGATGTGGCCCATGGGCCGCACAATGCCTAGGTCTGGACTAAGGTGGCTAGAGCTCTGCTTTAAATGAAAGTTTTTTTATGAGAAACGTATCATGGCTGCTTTGGAATGGAGTGTACTTCCCTTAAAGGGGAGGTAATGTGACACATTAGAGTCTATTAATATTACAATTTTCTCTAAAATCGTGTATATGCTAATGGTTAACATGTCAGATAAGGTTTTTCAAACAACTGTAATTATTTAATTGTGAAGGCAGTGCATCATTCACATGTAAATGCAAATGATGTGGGCCTGTTGTGAGCTTAAATCATTACTGATCAATGGGAATCCATATCCAGGTAATGGCTATCTCACACAAAACAAACACATTGAAATGTCACCAGTGTTTTGGATGGTCTTGATCCTAGAAGTGTTTCATGTTTTTGTCACTAGGTGGCAGCAGTAGTCCATCTATACAGATAGGTTTTAGACAAGCAGAGCATCCAGTTACTGCATGTAATAGGGAAGGTAATGAGAGGTGTATCCATGACACTCATTGTATAAGGCACCTATCACAGAACATGTGCTTCAGACCAGCACTGACAGGACACACAAATTCATTAAGATGATATTTATCTGAGGAATGGAGTTTATCAGCATCCTTTTCCCAACCAAAACCAACATCACACCTATAGTAGACATGTTATTACATGATGCATTTATACCTGTGCTTGTGGAAAAAATGCTGTATTCCTGAAGCACTTGTTACTCCTTCTCTTTCATGAAGCCTGTCAGGATTTCTGTACCAATAATCTGTAGGCACCTCCAAGGTTAATGCTCCATTAGCAAGTGTCTATGAGGGAGCTGAGTAGACAGGTTGTCAAAGACTTCTAGAGATTAAAGAGGAAGATTCACAGAGGGAATTCTCCAGGGCTTGGAGGGGGTAGTGCATAGCACTGATTTGTATGGAGGCCTTCAATCTAATAAACTGGTCACGTCAGAGTCTCCAGGGTACCAAGCCTCTCCCTATGTGAGTATTTATGTTTGGAGGCGTACACTTGCTGGCAACATTAGTGTGCTCCTGGAGAAACGGTCCACTCCACTTCCAGACAGCGAGTATGAAGTCACCTAATCAGTTTGTGGTGAGGTTCAGTATAAATACATGGGACATATACCAAGCACTGCCCATCTATATCATTTGTGTATACACAACATTATCTCATATTGAAGGGTCTCTCTAGTCATATCTTTATTGTCTTTCTATTTGCATGTCCCTGCTCAGCTTCCCAGAGTGCAGTGCAATAACTGTATTTCTTGGAATTCTGAGCGTTTTTTTTAAATATTTATTTACTGTACGGTGGTGGAGGGCTTCTATCGCTTTTTTGCCCACCATATATTAAATGATTGTTGTGGTGAACTATCTCCTCACAAAATCTACTACACAAGCTAGGAAGCGGCCCCATGCTGATGAGAGACAGTAACCTCAAAACAGCTGTATGTGGGTGGGATTCCTAGCTTGCGTATAATCCGTCCGGAGCTTTGCTTGGAGCTGTGTAATACATTGGGCGTATGCTTAAAGGAAGCCATGTTTAAAATGGTAATGGATTAGAAGAGCCAAGCATGTCCCTGCCCAGGCTCCCAGAATGCAGTGTAATAACTTTATTTCTCAGAATTCTAAGCAGTTTTAGAGGGTCAAATGTGAACATAAATGTACTATTTATTTATTGTCTTTCTAAGAAATACTCTATAGTCTCTCATTTGTTACCTTTTATTTGCAACTATGCGGCAGTGGAATCCACCATTTTGATTTCTGTCGATCAGTGTCCTGCAGTTGGAGGAGGCTTTGTATGCAGAGGAAGCTTTTAATCAGCACAATGGTAATAAGGCATGTCAAACTGCCAGTGCTTTAAAAAAGGCCTATTGGCAAGTTCATTAGCTTACAAGTACACACCCTCTCGAAAAAGCAGCAGACAGAATCAGCTGAGAGAAAAACAATGATACAAAGATCAAACTGTAAACTTCGTGTTTATCATTTTAGTTCATAAAACATGTTGCTTATTATCAACTATAGCTTTTCAAAAGACAGAGAAAAGACACATCACTTCATTAGTGAGCATTTCGAAGAACACATTCTATTGTGCTGTCAGTGTCATAGCCCCCATTGCTCCAGTGCACATTTTCTTCTAAGGAAATGAAATTCATGTTCATAAACCTTATAGAGTGAGAGTGGTTTAGTTGAGGTGATTTGCCATTACTGTAAATGCAGAATTTCCCACAGTGCAATTACAAAACATAAGTGCTGTATAACAGCCTACACGCTGACCTAAGAGTGACACATCTCTTATTTCTGTTATTCAGGAACGTCTGATTTTCAGGCAGGAAATAGATTATATGTCACTAGAGATAAAACTCTTACCTTACTGAATATAACCTACTGAATCTGCTACTGGTCATGATCAAAAGTACAGTCTAGGATAGCTTCTCACATATCTCAGGGTTTGAGCTGAGACTAGGGGTGGCATACTTAAAGGGCCATTTACCCACTGTAGGTGCTCTTCATGGTGTGAAAGAGAACAAGATTCTATGTGAAGATGATAAAAAAAAAATTGTAATCACATATAATAGTTGTGGTAATTGCGAGCTTGTCGGCAATGCTATGCTAAAAGTTATGACAATTACTACAACTATAACAAAAAGCCACAGGGGAGGGAGATGGCGGCAAGGAGACACAGGGGAGGGAGAGGTGGTGGAAGAGACACGGGAGGAAGAGGGGTGGAAGAGACACAGGGGAGGAAGAGGGCTGGAAGAGACACAGGGTAAGGAGAGGGGGTGGAAGAGACACGGGGGAGGGAGAGGGGGTGGAAGAGACACAGGGGAGGAAGAGGGCTGGAAGAGACACAGGGGAGGGAGAGGTGGTGGAAGAGACACGGGGGAGGGAGAGGGGGTGGAAGAGACACAGGGGAGGAAGAGGGCTGGAAGAAACACAGGGGAGGGAGAGGGGGTGGAAGAGACACAGGGGAGGAAGAGGGCTGGAAGAGACACAGGGGAGGGAGAGGGGGTGGAAGAGACACAGGGGATGAAGAGGGCTGGAAGAAACACAGGGGAGGGAGAGGAGGTGGAAGAGACACAGGGGAGGGAGAGGGGGTGGAAGAGACACAGGGGAGGAAGAGGGCTGGAAGAGACACAGGGGAGGGAGAGGGGGTGGAAGAGACACAGGGGAGGAAGAGGGCTGGAAGAAACACAGGGGAGGGAGAGGAGGTGGAAGAGACACAGGGGAGGGAGAGGGGGTGGAAGAGACACAGGGGAGGAAGAGGGGTGGAAGAGACAAAGGGGATTGAGAGACACGGGAGAGACACCCCTGCAACTTGATTGGCTGCAGTAATGCAAAAGCAAGTGGGCAGCCTTGCACACTAATAAACACATTTTATTTTATTTGATTTCTCAGAGAAACATTCCAAAACTATTTCAACATGCTTTTAGTAGGTCTTTTTTGTGATGTGGTCCAAATTGTCCTGAATTAAGTGGCCATTTAAATTCTCAGGGTATGTGCACAAGCACTTCTTGTTTACAGACTGTCAGCTATCCTGTCTACAAATGATTATGGGTGCAGTTGTCCTATTGCTCCACTATGATATGATTTATAAGTTGGACAATTCACTTGTCTCAGAAGCTGTCCCTCAATCTTACAAGCATCCTAAAATTTGTCAGAAGAAAAATATATATATGCATAGTTTCGGTGGTCACTATAGTAGTTCCAAAATTTGCTAATTTGGACAATATTTCATGTGAGAATTTCCACTATTGAGTGTAATTATTCCCTTTTAAATGATACACTAATAAAGTGGCTGCACTAGGGGAGCTGATATACTGCTCCAGAAGACAAGGAGCGGGTGCAGCAAGAGTGTCTGAGTTCTCTACTGCTGGAGATAATACAAAAAGATAAACAGCCACCATGTTGGAGGGTCAAAGCAAGGCCACATTTTTAAAATATCCTTACGTGAACAGAGCAAGGAAAATAAAAATGACTGATTAAGCCCAGTCTGGAATACAAATGGGTCCTCCTGAGCATGGTACCTTAGATACAATACACTTGACCTTATTTCCTGTGATGCTCTGTCTGCAGTTTCTTGCCAGTTACCTGGTAATCTCCTGCCTTGATCATCCTTTATATTTTCGCTCACAAGCAGCACAACACGGTCATTCATTTTTCCATCACTGCTTACAGTTATATCCACAGTCTGCTCTTTCACCTCTTGCTTGGCGAGCCTCATCCAGTCATGCTACAAGTTTTTCGTTTAGGTTCTGGCGCTGAGCGCAAAATAAACATATATTTTTAGCTGATTTAGGAATCCCCGCTCACATCATTTCTTCGCAGCACCTTTTCAGACTATACACACACTAAGAGCTCAGGAGAGGAATTAAATCGTGTAACCTGGGTCAGCTTCTTTGCACATATGTGCATGTATGTGGGGCTCGGTACACATTTTAGGAAGTGTTTGTAGCAGTGAGCGCAATATTAACCACAGATGCTTGTACTATAATAAGGGCCTCAGAGACTGGCAGCTGCTCGGACAAACAAAGCTGTGTTATTTGTGGCAGGTAGTACATCCCCTGAGGACAATGTGCTAATCACTGCAAGAGCTGCTCTCTGTAATGAAGACCTGTGGGACACAGCATGCATACATGCCCCTGGACCAGGTGAAAGGGCAACCTTTGATGCTCTTGGTACAATGCCATGTCTGACATCTTAGAGACAAGACCCCAGCAGTTTCACTTCTGTTATTTCCCCAGCCCCCTCCTTTCATAACACATGTTGTTTAGCACCATTTGATCTTCAGAAGCGGAGGGCTCATGAACAGGTCTGGCTTATAGGAAATGCAGTGTAGAAAAATTTGCTGTAGTTGGTGATATATATTTTGTGAAATATCAACACATAAAAGTTTTATTCAGGTATTTTGCTATTACATAGCATAGGTTCAGTCATGTCCGACTCTCTGTGACCCTATGGATGGCAGCACTACAGGCACATATGTCTCTGGTCATGCTTATCCATACAGATATCTTGGCAAAGATACTAGTGTGGGTTGTCCAGTGGATCTCAACTTGTCTAATCTCTGCTATGACCTGCCCATCTTGGGGGATCCTGCATTGGATAGCTAACAACTTCATTGAAGTACACACGCCCTTTCACCACAACAAGGTAGCGATCCAGAAGGGGATCTGACATTGAGGGTTATGCTAATTTCTTGATAGGGTCTGCATGTGCCCATTTTTCCCAAACATTTGATTTTTGGAAAATTCTGTAGCTCATGTACAGATAATGTTTTGTTGGTAGTGTAAGAAAGTATCATCTTCTACAATCTACAGGCCGAAGGAAATAAGATTAATTGTGTCAAGTAATATTTGTGCATAGGTTATACAGAAACCAAGAAACAACAAACTGTGCAGCTCTCAAAGCTCATTATTAATTTAATTATGCCAATACAATTTTGGACACCAGCACAACATATATATATTTATGTCTTTATCCAGTCATATAGCGGCTGATCCTGGACACTAGCTGCATAAAATATGACACCATTGCCTACACTACAGAAATTAGTTTTTCAAATGCAAAAACAACAACAACAACTAGACAGCGCAGGGCCCCCCAAGAGGAGGGCCCAGATGCATTGTACCTTCTACACAGGTCGTCGTCTCGACTAAAAGAATAAAATACATTTTCTTAATGATAAAAATATGTATTAGCATATATTTCAAAGGAATACACATGTAAAATAAAAATACTAGAACATTCATTAAATAGGAAATATGTTTAATATCAGTTTTTCTTTCATTTGTTCAGGTCTGCAATATGTTGGGGAGAAGTGACCATGATGTCATTATAAGGAAGTGGAGGGTGTTACACAGGATGGCCACTAGAGGGGTGTATTGTTTCAAGAGTGCAAGTCAGGATGAGGAAGGAAATATACACAGCATAGCCTATGGGGGAATAGAAATGAAGTGAAAACTCTCACCTAAGTGACAGCTCTATGTTTAATTCAAGAAAATGTCAGATAACACCTTGAAGGGACACTGTGGAGGCTCCAAATTTTGTATAATCTAAAACTATAGGCAATATCAAGTACTTTAGCCATTCAATTTCATGAAAAATGCATTTTCTACAGTACATTTACACAGAATTATTGTCTGTTCGCCAACCTAACAAAAGCTGCTATCAGTGCAATGATTGCCTATAATTGCTAATTAATCACAGGGGTCTGCCTGCATTGTTTTAGTCTAAAGCCATCTGACATTGATAATTATGCTAATTACTTGATGAAATCTGCATGTGCCCATTTTTTCCTAATGGCAATGCAGGCAGAACACAGGGAATGATTAGCAATAATGAGCACTGACACCAGCTATTGTTGATGGATCAGAAATTCTGACTGGTAAAATTATAAACTTCAGCATAGATGACTACAAGACAGAAAGGTAATGTTCTGCAGCAGGAAAGTAAGTAACATATCTCTTATGTTACAAGAAGTGAATGTGTCATATACAGCAGCAGCTGTGCCTGTAGATTAGGGTGACCAAACTTCACCATTTTTAGGGGACAGTTCCCCAAGAAATCTTTGTCCCTGGTAAATATCCCCAGTTTTCATTGTAAACAGGGTGTGAAATGTAACTGCAAACTGCAACCCCATTTATAATTCTTGATACCTTAAGGAGTTTGCTAGTACTCTTTCCTTTCTACCCCTCAAGATAGAGCCTCCAAGTTTTCAACAAGACGTTCAGCTCACCAAGGACAGAGCACACATACTCAAATTCACAGAATATGGGCCTCATTCAATTGCAGTTTGGCCAATTGAATAGGGCTCTAAATAAGCACATAGCATATTTTTTTAAATACTTTTTTAGTTAGAGATCATCTATCCAACAGCAAGGTTTTCACTAACTAAAAACTTCTGTAAAAAATATATGCTGTGTGCTTATTTAGAGCCTTATTCAATTGGCCAAATCGCAATTGAATGAGGCCCTATGTGCTTGGTTCAATCCACTGTGTGCTGGTGCCCAGTGCAGTGCAGTTGTCTGTATGTGTGCCCAGTGTCGTACATTAAGTACGTGGCAAGTGTGCATGTCCTCAGCGCAGTATCCAGTATGTGCCTAATAGGGAAGTTCACTGTGTATGCTCTAGCCCAGGAGTGGGCACGTTCGGTCCTGGAGGGCCACACACAGGCCAGAATTTGACGATATCCTTGCTGCGTACAGCTGAGCCTATCGTTTCTTCAGTCATCCTGTAAGCAGCAGGGATATCCTTAAATCCTGGCCTGCGTGTGGCGCTCCAGGACTGATCTTGCCCACCCCTGCTCTAGCCAGTTTTTCTCTATGCACAATGCATTGCTGTGAATTAAATCCAAGAATAGGATTATCTCAGAAAGGTTTGTGTACTGTTACAATACTAAATGGTGTATTTATGTTATGTATATTAATACACAATATCATTATAAAGCATATTTATACCAAAGTCCAGCACTGATTTCTCTCATGACACAGAACATCCTCAACATACACCCTTTTTTTGTTTAAACTATCCCATATTTAAGCTAGGTATATCTTTTTATGCCACTTCCTGTTGCTTGCAAAAAAGATCTGTTCCTTTTACAAATAGCTATATAACATGCTTAGTGCCATGTTTCAAGGTGGAAGGCCAAGGAGGCTACATCACCAGAACTCCAAGTACAACAAACAAAAGCAGCTGAACAGCCATCCCCCATTAGTAGCAGGCCTTTCTCAGCTCTCTGGTATTTTCTCACAGGAAAAGAGTCCTCTCAAGCTCCTGAAACAAGGCCAGGGTAGTGGAGCAAGTCTTGAGATGGTCAGAATGATAAAAGCTGTCCTTATCTGTGCCTCCTCCCCTCTATTCTGCCCTTTACAGGAATCCATTGTTCAGTGAAACAAATTACCAATGAGGAGAAAACCTGAGCAGGCAAGGGAGGGTGTGTGTGGGGGACATTATATGTCTGGTGGGATCACAAAGACACAGAGAAGTCAGCATTGTGCAGCATACACCGCTGGCACTGCACCTCCACTACACCTGCTATTCCTGAAAGGCTGAGGATGATGGCTCTAAATAGGAAAGGAATCAGGGAAAAATATCAAAATCCAGCTATAGGGATTGCTAATCAATCCACTGTAAGGCACACTATAAACAGGAAGATATATATGCCTACCTCCCAGCTGTCTTTGGGAAGGACAGTCCCCATTTTTAGGGGAAATCCTTCTGTCTCTCAGCCTCCACAATATCCCTTTTTTGAAGGATAGTGCCACATTTGAGGGCAATATCTTGTTTTCCAACCTTACCCATGTCCCACTTTATTTTCTTTTTTATTCCAAATTCTAGAAAAGGATAGAAGCCTTTGGCCTCATTTCTACAGAATATACTTATGTATCAAGCATTGTGTGTATATATAGTGTGTTTATCTCTTAAGCTTGGTTTACACAGTGCATAATTATTCAAGAATATAGGTGTCCCTCTTTGACCATTTAAAATGTTGTCACAAATGCACACGTGTATTTGTGTGTTGGTAGAGATATTTTATATAGTGAACATAAAAAACGATGGTAATTTAAAGTTAAAACAAAATGTATATAGAAAGATTAATTTATAAGAAAAGATAATTAAATTAAAACTGAGAAATATATGGCGTGCATTTTCTATAAATCTGAATTTGGAAGGTGGAAGATTTAGGGGTAATGTGCAAAAGTGCTAATTTATAGAAAATGTAATGGATGAGTGGAATAGCCTTGCAGTGGGAGTGGTAAGGATAAACACAGAAAAGTAATTCAACATGGTTGGGATACAAATAAGGCTACCCTGAAGATTAAGTAAGCAAAGTCTTCTAGAGTCGATAGGCCTTTTGATTCATATTGGCTGACAAATCCATGTGTATGTATATATGTCCTCTACATTCAACTTCCATTATACATATTGTCCACTATATCCATAATTTTACATACTTTTCACTGCGCTTATCAACCCGTTTCCATCTCACACTTGACACCAAGCTTGCTCCATTTAAATATTACCCTCAGCATCCATCTCTCCTTTCACATGCCATTTTTAGACTGAATGAATGTGTTGTGCTTCTCCCAGCTACAAGTCCACACCAGTCCTTTATTTATAATGTGCCAACATATTCCGTAGCGCTATAGAGGGGTTAAGTACAAGTCAAGAACAATTTCAAACAGTGCAAAGGATGGAGGGCCCTGTTATTGCGCTTTCAATCAGACATACACAGTGCTTTCCATGAAGCACCTATCAAGGTTAAAAACTCGCACACTTACATTCTAAGATAAGTGGTTTTAATATACTGTCCTCTGAAACTGTTGAGCTTGCCTCATGTGACATATGTTTTTGGACAATCAGTCACTATAAAAAAGTGAATGTGTTATCCCAGTACACATTTCCTATGTGTACCTCTCCTTGAATATTATTTACATGGAGCTGGCATTTTTCAATGTGGTTAGGATTTCTGAGCTGGTCTGTCCATCTGTATTAGGAGTGATGTTGTCCAACTGCTTATTCACCCATTGTGTTTCTGTATTATATGCTCCAAAGCTGCTACAAGTGATAAAGGACAGATAGGACCTTTATCTCATGTCCGATCTTCTGCCTCCAGGAATACATGACCTGACATCCCCTGGATTCTGATCCATTATTCATTAAACTTTTCAGCTGTCGTCAAAATGCCTGATCAATGGGGGGCTGGAAGTTTCAAAGTTCAGATCATACTCTTTCCATATTGGGTTGGCCACTGATTTTGCGGATAAGGACATCCTATGTTAGATTACACAGATTATTGTAACCTTGTCTGTTACCAAGTTTTCAGGTCTTCCTACCAGAGAGTCCAGGGTCTTATATGTCTACATAGGGTCAAACCCCTAATAATAAATTGATGGCAAGAGTTAGAGTTGATGGGCCTTTTAGTTCTTATATGTATCAAACTTATGTTTCTAAAATGCTGTGGATAGTTGAAAAGAGCTTCAGCCGGGTTTAATGTGAATTACCTGGATCACGACCTTGTTGAGGTGAAAGGGCTTATGTACCTTAATGAAGCTATGAGCTATACTATGTAGGGATGCTGGAACTGGCAACCAACCAACTGCCTTGATTTCAAATGAAGTTCAAAAGTGGCTGGTTTCATTTTTTGACTACAGTGATCTTATAAAAATATCCTTACATATATATTTCCTTTCTATTTGTATTATCATCATGTATTTTATATTTTAAACTTTTTGTCTGTAATAGCTACCTAATGTTTAAAGACAGATGGCTCCTCTATTATCACATTTTTAAATTGTTTGTAGTATTATACACTGGAGTGTTGTGTATAGATAATCTTATATACAATGTCTGCACACACTTTTATTTGTTTAACTTTGCTATAAAACAGGGAGTTTTTTAAAAATTATTCTTGATACATGTGTAAAGCACCCAAATAAGTGTCCCTTTTTTTATATATACAGATATCGAGAGGTAAATATACATTAAGCTGTTTTGAAGAACTAACCTTGATGATGTGCAAAACATTTTAATAAGCAAAGCAATTAAGTACAACCATTAATTCATTAATTAATATAAGCAATGTTGCCGTAGTGGGGGTAAGCATTAAAAGTATATCTAAGTTTCCCTGTTTTCCCTTTTTCTAATGTAACACATGCTGCTTATATCAGACCCACATTAGATGGAGTTATTCTATACACACACAGATTTTTTCAAATTTAAAAATAAACTCATACCCCCAGAGCTGCTTACATAGGCACAGAATACCTACCAATAGAAATACTGCATTGGAGTATGGATTTTAACTATTTACTAATCTTCAAGCCAGCAGCAGCTCAATGATAAAAAATCTGTCTTTCACTGGAACCGGCATATGCTAATGACGTGACGTGCATGTGACGTCACATCATTAGCATATACCGGTTCTAGCGAAAAGCATAAGACGCGCTGTGGGGGGAAGTATCAGAAGCAGGAGCTACTCTGATGCTAATAAGAAGAGAGGGGAAAGGGATGTTATTGGAGGGAGGAGAAGGAGGGAGAAGGAGGATGGGAAGGAGGGAGGATCGGAAGGAGATAGATGGGAAAGAGGGAGGAGGAGGAATGGTGTGCTGAAGGGGCCCAGTGCTGCCAAATTTGCCTGCCTCCCTGCAGTAACCCCGAGCAGTGTTCGGGGTTAACTCTTTAGAATTTAAAATCAACCCAGAGCCAAGCTCGGGATTACCACTTGGAGGGTTAAACAAGATCCCTGGAGGGCTTGTTATCTGAGTTTTCTTATCACAATTTATTTTCAAAAGAATGGGAATAACAACACAATGCTGAAGCAGTGTGGAGATTTACAAGGTTTCTCTGCCCTTTTGTTTCCAGTAAAATAGCAGGACTGAGGGAGAGAAAAAAAATCCCACCTTTGTCTATAGTATAGACCATGTTTTATACAAAAAGAATTGTAATGTTTAAGACATAATCTTTTAAATGCACTATAGAACATTTACGACTACTGTGGTACTTAGGGATTATGAAATATTACATATATTTCTGCCGTATGATTTGGCATACCTATAAAATCCATGACTAATTTAGTTTTGGAGCCATCATGTTCTGTGAGTTTCTTTGGTTAATCAATTTTGTGTATGACATAAATGGCCACATTCATAATTACAACATATCCTAAGCATTTATGAAGTCGATACAGCCTTTTTAGTACAGAGTAAATGACTGAAGCTAAGTATGAGAGCATTGATCCAATCACATATCACAGACTCTTTTAATGATAAAAGAGGATTCTAGCTCTTTAATTGCCACTTCAGTTTCTTTCTCTGAATTTAGGACAGAAGGAGGGCTCAGTTTTACAGGAAGGTGTGTTAGGACTGTTCTTCGGTATGGCATTCCCTGAAATATGTATTGAATGTAAACAAAAATGTGTTAAATTTTGAAACCTAAAATTAAACTTTATTGAAGATCGTGATGTAGGTAAAATAATAAAAATATATGTGCAATTACAACATATACATCTATTAATTAGACATATGTACAAAAACAAGCTAATAGATAGAAAATGACAACAAGAGCCAGGCCCTTGACCTTATGGGTCACCCTGTTTGTGAGTTTTCTTAACAGATATCCACAAGCTGACTATGCAACCTTATGTAAAATGTACAAAAACTAAGATGTCTGTATACTTATGGAGGTGCAATTTATGTAGAAACTTTAGTGATTAAAAACAAAAATAAGTTTAAATTTTAAGTTTTAAACACATATTCCATATGATATTAGCAGTGATTTACTGTCAGTCCACCTATGGTCAAAAATATTATATATATATATATATATATATATATATATATATATATATATATATATATAAAAAATATGCTATATTTTTCTCCTTCCCTGTACCCTTTCAGGAACCTCACAAGATTAACACATAGTATCCATAGTAACTGAACATACTATAAATCACTTATCTAAAAAACCTGATGATCGTTTCACCGCTGTAGCGGCTTCCTCAGAGGCCTTGTTTGTACTGTATTGATACAACAATTGATAGTCATTCACAGTATTTCAAAATAAAATATTAGAGGAAACAGTGCACACTATCTATCTATCTATCTATCTATCTATCTATCTATCTATCTATGTTGTGGGGCTTAGACAAATGGACTCTATGTGTGATATATATACAGCAGATATAGCAGGAGAGTAAATAAAGCCATATATTGCTGATTCCGGACAGATTTCTGAATACTTAATGAAAACCAACACAAATCATTGTGTAATTCATATAAACTGACCTTGATTTCCCATGTATGATAAATTCCCAGAAACATTTCCACACCCATATGTTATTGTCATAAATCACCCGGATGCTGCTGGATGTATTTCTTTATTTAAATATAGATGTGGCAACATATAAGATTCAAATGGCCCATCCTTTCTATCTACCAAAAATGCTTGACTTAAGGGACCATTGTGGTCATTTTGATAATTGCCAAAGTGGTTTTAGAAAGTCAAAACAAACAAACACAAAAAATAAATGTTTACTTTTTTAAGCAATTAATCTTTACTTATTGGATTGTTACCTTGTCGTGGTGAAGGCGCTTTGTGTATCTCAATGATGTATGAGCCATATCTTATAGGAATACCTAAGATGGACAGGTCATGGCAGAGAGATCAGACTTTAAACTATCCACTAACGAAGAAAATGTAACACACTCTAGTATATTGCCAAAAAAAACTCATGTGCAACTAAGTGCAACCAGAGACTTGTTAAAATGACACCAGAAGATGAGCCCATCAGGTCAGAGGTTGTCAAATATATTATTGAGGAAGGACAGAAAGTAAGTGCAAGAAGCCCCAGATTTTATGACATGGCAAACAGAAAGTCCGATATTATAAAGACAGATACACCGGGATCCTGGAAAATAAGAACCATGAACCAAGGCAAAATCATCATGGTTACTGATGAGATGTGAAGACTAAACATCAACATCTTGAAAAGTACTGTGCTAAAGTGGACGAGAATGGGCCACTTCACATCAGATATTCTACTGAGAATCCCACAGAAGAAACGGACTATCCCTCATAATCAATAAAACTGTGGCTAAAGCAATGCTTGGATGTAACCTTAAAAATGATTTTTATCTCAGATTGAATTTAAGACAATCCGTTCAACATCACAGTGATTTGTCTATGCTCCAATCACAAATAATGAAGAGGTCAAAGCTGACCAGTTCTATGAGGACCTGCAGCACCTACTGGTTACAGCATAAAAAATATGTTATTTTCATCATACAGGATTGGAAATGACAACTGGAATAATTGGCAAGTATGGCACAAGAGTTCGAAGCAGGGCATAGACTAGTAGAATTATGCCACGACAACATACTATTCATAACAAATATCTTATTTTTCGATAACCTAAAAGATGACTCTATACATGAACATCATGAACCAGATGGCCAACACTGAAACCATATTGACTGTATATTTCACAGCTACAGTTAGAGGAGCTCTATATAGTCAGCGGAACAAGACTTGGAGCTGACTGTGGCTCAGATCATGAGCTACTTATTGAAAAGTTGAATAAAAAAAACAGGTAAATCGAACAGATTTAAAATCTCAGTAATATTCCTTGTTAATATGCAGTGAAGGAGAAGAATCCATTTAAGGGGTTGGATCTGGTTGGTAGAGTTCCAGGAGCAATTATGGACAGGTGGCAACAAAAACAACCTAAACAGAATACTAATTTAGAAGGTACATGGTTTGTATACTGAGACTTTAGAAGTAGCCAAAGAAAGAAGGAAAGTGAAATGCAACAGTAATAGGGAATGATATGCTCAAATAAACACTCTAGAGAATAGCAAGAACAGATAAGGAATCTTTGATGACACGGCTATGCCCTGCTCCACAAACATAAGGGACTGTTTGGGAAAAAACATACCCCAGACCACATTTCACTCCGAAACCCAGTCATGATACCAAAAAAACAGAGTCCTCTGATAATTTTCTTATTATTAGAGTTTATTTAGACAAAAACATGGGTCAGCAGCAAAAAAATGGCTGCACTGGCTGGCTGACTGGGCAGAAATATAAACAACATAGATTTTTATAATCATTTACATAAAGACAATGGGATAATCCATTCCAACCTTTTAGAAACATGGTATAAGCCACCAACAGCCAACAAAAGATTACTGATATTGGTAGACCAATAGGATATAACACATTTGAGTAGCACGCATCAAACATGTCTTGGTACGTCACACTAGATGCGCAAAAAATACTCCCACCTGTTATCTCTGTGCATAGGTCAAGAGCAGGCCTTGTTGAGATACTGAAATACATATTTGTTTAGGCTAAATCATTGTTTACTGTCTCTTGAGAACAATTTATTATGAGAAATAGGGACTTGTTTTCACTCTAAAATAAAAACAATTAATTAAATTATAAGCAGAATTAACTGTTTCATAACTTAAGGCCTAAAATGAAAAAGTACAGCTTTAGGTAATAAAAGTATACTGTGTATATATATATGCTAAATAAATGTATGCATATTTGTAATTCTCCACAACAGGGCTCCCTCAATTGTCAGCTGAAGAAGGTTTTCTCAGAGCTGAACAGGTCCCCAGGGCTCACTGGAGATCCCTGGAAGAAGTTATTTCTTGCATAAAAAAAGAGGATCTTAGACCCTGGAAACACCACTAAAGCCAGTACATGTCTAGGAAGACAATGTCGTTTTATTAGTGGATCAGGATATATTTATATGGGATTAAATCAATAGAATACTCAAAAATCAGTTTTGCAGCTTTTCAAATAGCATGTTTGAATTCTCCGCTTAAACAGGGCAACCAATCACAGGAGAGTCTATGTTGGCAGTTTTGTGATTGGCCAATGGGAAGCTAATCTGGTTTGAACTTCCCACCTTACAGTCTCGGAATGTCAGCGAGGATGATGCTGCTATTGGTCTGAGTAGCAGCATGAGTGACCATTCAGAAGTGATCTGGCAAGCCCAGTAAATTCAATTAGGACAATCCCCACATGGACTATGGTCAATATTGTTTCCTATGAGTAAGGATGGTGCCAGTGATAACAGCTTTATCCAGAGGTGGCAAGAATATATGACAGAACTATACACGAAGAACCCTAATATCACTGATACTTATGAGGGTTTGTTCATCGATCCAAAGCCAGACATCCTGGAGAGCAAAGTAAAATGGTCCTTAAGAAGCATTGCAAATTACAAGGCTGCAGGAGGTGATGGTAATCCATCTGCACTGTTTAAAACTTTGCAAGGTTAGGCTGTCAAGGTGCTGTACGCAATATACCAGTAAATTAGGAAAATACAAGTGGCCATTAGATTGGCAAAAGTCAATTTATATTCCAATTCCAAAAAAAGGAAATGCCAACAGTTGCATTCATTTCACATGCCAGCACAAGCTAGTTCAAGATCTGGCAAACTATGCTCCAGCAATTTATGGAACAAGAAATGCCAACTATATAAGCTGGATTTAGAGAATGCAGATGCACCAGAGATCAAATTGACAACATCCGCTGTATAAGGGAGAAAGCAAAAGAGTTTACTTCTGCTTCTTTGACTGTATGGACCATAACAGACTGTGGGTAGTGTTTAAAAAAACTGAGATATCTGGATCACCTTATTTGCCTTGTGAGAGATCTGACCAAGAAGCAACAGCTGGAACTGAGATCAAACTTTGGAATTAAAATTGCTGGCAGAAATATCAACAACTTCAGATATGATGAGGAGTTGAAGAGCCTGCTCATAAAGGTGAAAGAAGCAATCAAACAAGCTGTTTTGCTGCTATATATGAAAAAGACTAAAGCCCCTATTCAATTGGCCAAATTGCAATTACACAAGCCCGTAATGGAGTCTGTAAAAGTTACTGATATTCAGTTGGCTATATTTTGCTGCTCGCATTCCATTTGCTAGTTACAGGCTCAAAATCACTGCGGTTGTCAAAAACGTAACTACGTCCTATCTCCATATTCATGTAGCCCGCAATTGCGCTCTACTCCGTAAATGGCAAATGTATCAAAAAATTGTATGAGTGCTAGGTAGTACTCGCAAGTGGGTTAAGCACCTGTTTGTAACACTGTAAAAGCGAATAAACACCCAATAATGTACTTTAAAATACCGGGAAAGCAATGCAAGGCATTGTAATTAATTACACAATAGTCTCAAGCTTGCAAATCTGCAATAAAAAAAATATTTATTTTAATTTTTATTTCTGTGTCCCGGGAATCAAAGGTTTGATACATATCATGGAACCCTGGACTAGAACAGTTGCTTTATTGGTTTTTATTGATTTCTACATTTCTGGATTGCAGTCTGATCGCAAATCGTACTTCTAAACACTAATTAATTGTAGTTTAAACTCCATGGGCCCTCATTCAATTGCAATTTGGCCAGTTAAATAGGGCTCTAAAAAAGCACATACCATATATTTTTTAAAGAAGATTTTAGTTAGTAAGCATTTATCCAAAATCAAGATTTTCACTAACTAAAAACTTATTTAAAAAAATATGCTATGTGCTTATTTAGAGCCCTATTCAATTGGCCAAATTGCAATTGAGTGAGGGCCCATTTTTTACTGACATCATGATGATGGTCTCATTTACTATTGGCTCTGTCTAAATTGTAACTTACGGGCTTGTTTAAAGATTGTCAGATCATATGATCACACTACTTGAAAGCTTACGGACGGAGGTATGGGTTGCGTGTGGAGGCTTGAGTAAATTTAATACATCTAGACATTTAGAAAAATGTTAACCCTCTGCCAAAATGTTGGGTACCATGTAATTACGAGCTTTCAATTGAATAAGCCCTAAGATTATGTCAACCAGCCCTATTAATCCTTGGCAAGTAGATGGGGAGAATGTGGAGGCAGGGACAGATTTTATTTTCCTGGGCACAAAGATTACTGAGAGTGGTGAATGCAGTCTGGAAATCAAAAGACATTTACTTCTCGGAAGGAAAGCAATGGCAAATCTGGACAATATATTAAAGAGCAAAGACAGTGCATTGTCAACCAAAGTCTGTATATTCAGAGCTATTGTCTTCCGAGTACAAACATACTGCTTTGATCACAGGATAATACAGAAACCTAAGAATATTGAGAATTCACAGGCCTGCAAGAAGACCAAACCAAATCCATACTCAAGTAAATGATAACAGACTGTACTGGAAGAATTAGTAAAGCTAAAACTCAAATACTTTGGTCAGAAAATAGTAAGAAGACCAGATTCACTATAAACAGTAATGCTAGAACAAATGGAAAGCAAATAGAAGGGAAGATGGATAGATAGTATTATGAAAGCATTCAACATGAGCTTACAAGAGATCAAAGAAGCAGGTGCTGAAAGTCCATAAGGATTGTAGGCGCTCACTGCGCTGGTGGAGATGAGTGCCATTGGCACTCACCCCTACGTCCCGCGAGACAGGCAGTACGGGCTGCAACTGCGTCGTCTGCTGGTTGCGGCCTGTAGGGACGTTTGCGCCCGTAACCATCAGGCACGTGGCATTACCTGGTTCCTGCCAGGGGAGAACTCGCGATGAGTGCCGGAGACGCTCATCGCGAGGCCCCCCAGCCTCACATCACCCCCAATGTCTCCTCCCTTCTTCCTCTCAACCTCCTCCTCCCTCCTCATCCCTTTCCCCCTCTCCGATTAACCCCCCCCTCCCCTCACTTACCGTCATCGTGCTGCTCCTGCTGCTGTCCATCGCGTCTTCTGTGTCGGAACCCGGCATATGCATATGCCTGGTCCTTACACAGCCAGAAGACCTGATGGACAGTAGCAGGAGCCCCAGGGCTCACATCACCCCCTCCCTCCCCTCATCCTCCTCCCTCCCCTCATCCTCCTCCTTCCTCCCCTCATCCTCCCTTTCCCCCTCTCCAATTAACCCCTCAATCTTCCCTCACTTACCTTCATTGCGCTGCTTCCTGCCGCTGTCAATCGCGTCTTCTGTGTCGTTACCCGGCATATGCTAATAACGTGATGTCACATGCGCGTCACGTCATTAGCATATGCCGGGTCCCAACAGCCTGAAGACACGATGGACAGCAGCAGGAGCAGCGCAATGAAGGTAAGTAAGGGGAGAGGAGAGGAGGGGGGTTAATTGGAGAGGGGGAAAGAGAGGAGGAGGGGAGGGAGGGAGGAGGAGAATGAGGGGAGGGAGGAGGATGAGGGAAAGGGGGAGGATGAAAAGGGGAAAAGGGGGAGGGAAACAGACATGGGGAAGAGACACAGGGGAGGGAGACAGGGGAACAGACACAGGGGAGGGAGACAGGGGACAGACACCGGGGAGGGAGATGGGGGGAAGAGACAAAGGGGGGAAGAGACACAGGGAAGGGAGGGAGGGGAGAGGAGACACAGGGGAGGGAGACGGGGAAAAAGAGACACAGGGGAGGAAGAGGGGGTGAAAAGAGACACAGGGGAGGCAGAGGAGGGGGGAAAGGAGACACAAGAGAATGAGAGGATGGGGTAAATGAGACACAAGGGAGGAAGTAGACAGGGGGAGAGGCTTGCGGTGAGCGCCGAAGGTGCTTGCATTAGGTGGCAAACAGCTTTGCCAGCATTACAATTGTATTGCCGTCATTTTTGACGGTCAAGTCACTAGTTATTTAATAAATATCAGCCACACATTAAACACAAAACAGCATATTAGCATAATGTTAGCAATATCAAATAACACAATAACTAGAGTATATAACAATACTAGGAAACTGCCCGTCAAAAATGACGGGAATACGTTTTAACCACCTCTTCCTACCCTGTGTCTCCTTCCCCCCTTCCCCCCTCTCCCTCCCCTGTGTCTCCATTCCCCCCTCTCCCTCCCCTGTGTCCCCTTCCCCCCTCTATTGTACCTCCTTTCCCCCTCTCCTGTTCCCCCATCTCCCTCCCCTGTGTCTTCTTTCCCACATCTCCCTCCCCTGTGTCTCCTTTCCCCCTCTCCATCCCCTGTATCTCCTTTCCACCCTCTCCCTCCCCTCTGTCTCCTCCCCTCTCTCCTGTACCTCCTTCCCCCCTCTCCCTCCCCTGTGTCTCCGTTCCCCCATCTCCCTCCCCTGTGTCTCCTTTCCCCCTCTCTTCCTCTCCTGTTCCTCCTTTCCCCTGTGTCTCCTTTCCCACTCTCCCTTTCCCCCCTCGTGTCTCCTTTCCCCCTCTCCCTCCCCTGTGTCTCCTCCCCCAGGACAGCCATATTAAGGGGACAGCCTTATTAAATTGCAATTCGGTAAATTAAAAAGGTCTCTATATAAGCCCAGAGCATATTTTTTTACAGAAGTTTTTAGTTAGTGAAGACCTTGCTTTTGGATGAAAGTTCACTAGCTAAAAACTTCTGTAAAAAAAATATGCTATGTGCTTATATAGAGCCCTATTCAATTGGCCGAATCACAATTTAATACGGCTGCTTGTCTGAAAAGGTGCAAATAGAGAGTTATGAAGAACCTCCTACCTGTGTTACATTCAAAAGACTGGGGATGAAAGCAGAAGGATGAATTAATGTAGACAAGATGTCAGGAGAGAGAAGGAGGAAAGAATCAATCTCTGTTTTACTTTAAAATAACTTACCTACTCTATAGATCATTTATTTTTTAACATATACAATGATTGCAATGCTTAAAACATGATATTTTAAATGTATGTTGGCAGATTTTGCATTACAGTTGTCTTTTAAAGGAACACGGAAATCATTTCTTAGTTGCATATGAAAGACAGTATTTGTTTTTCAAATACTGGCCTTGGTGCACGATAATGTATTCAGAAGTTTAACTGCACTTGGGGCTTGTCCAATGCCAGCCAATGCGATCTACAGACGAATTATGGGATATTTCCTGTTTTATGCCCGTCAGCAGGGGTAGCCAGCAGTGTGGCCCGGACAATATTTTGTTCAATTTCTTGTTAGTGTGAGTGTTAGATTTAGGGGTTAGGATTAGGGTAAAGCTTGTCATCTGTCACTACCCTAACCTTAACCCCTAAACCTAATCTCTAAATCTAACCCTAGGAAATTAAACAACATTTTAGCCACGCGACCTAGTGGCCACTGGCCGCCACTGCTGGCAGACGGAAAAAAGAATAGGTCCAAAGTTTGTTCTCTGCATTTCCTGTGAGTTTCAATGAAATTTAAACAGGTTTAAAAAAAAACAAGTTTTGTAATGTTTAAAACATGCTCTACTCTGCTCTCTGGTGTGTTCCATGTCCCTCCAGTTTACCCCAGCAGATCATATCCCACTATATACAAAGTTGCAACATAAAGAAGGTCACTTCCTCTTCTGGTGTGTGTGGACCTTGTGTTACTGCAGGAATAAAGGGCTAAATAACAGATTATAGATGATCCACTGCTCCCTGCTTGCTGTCTCCATGTTGCACATTTTAACACATCCTGATCTTCATAATGTGAGTACTTTTAACCATCTAAAACTGTGCTTGTGATGTATACCTGTAATCATTTATTGGTGTTCCAAAAAAAACCAAAAAAGAACCTGGATATGTTTGTGTGAATTGGGCATGCATGTGTCAGGGTCTGGGCGTGCTTGCATGTATATCAGACATAATAATTATTTGCAGTATGTAGGGTGTGTAGCCTCTGTAGTGCATGTGACTGGAAATTAAAGGCAGAGATGGGCCAGTTTAGCTGTCATGGGCATATTTATTGGTACAGTAATAAACTAGGCACTGATGTTATTAGTTGTCTTTAGCAATACAGAATATCATGCAATATAAGATTAGAACAGAAATCCAGAGTTGCCTTTTTCTCCCTATTTTACCGTCTACCCAAAACCCCCCCAAAAAAACGAATGAGAGTTTTTAGTAAGAAAATATATTGGTCAAAGTAGTAGACTTTATTCCAGTGATGGGCAACAGGCGACTCGGGCACACCTCACCATTATCTATACCTGTATTACACATTACTCCATGTCTACCTCTCTCCCAGTGATTTTACAATTCTTCTATATGTAGAACACAAAGCTAAAAACCATTGTGTCCCCTTTTACAGATTCATGGGCCATATTGATGTTTGAAGTGTGCTAGGTTGCCAGTGACTGCTTTAGCCCATAGTTTTGTAGTCTATTAGCTCAATTTCTTTCTTACTGTTCAGTCCAGGAAAATGCAAATCAATTGTAGTAGATAATACCTTTTTAGAGGATCAAATAAAAAAAAAATAACAGACCATAATGGAAAATGTTTTGGAGAGTTTTTTGATATCTTTGTAAGCCATCTGCTAATATTTTGTTAATTAATTCTTAAGTACTTTCTACAATCAACATATCTTTAGAACTGATACTTACACACTACATATCATGTTAAACTGTATCTGCCAGCTGTTCTGTTCTTCCTGGGGCTCCTTCTGGATCTCTACCTTGTTGTGGTGAAGGGGCTTGTGTAGTTCAATGAAGCTGTGAGCTATACCATGTAGGGTCACCCAAGATGAGATGGCCATGGCAGAGAAGTCAGACAAACTTGGTCCACTGGAGAATAAACTGGCAACCCACTCCAGTATCTTTGTTAAGAAAACATGGATAAGCACAACCGGAGGCATAATGGTGCCTGGCGTGCTGCGGTCCACAGGGTTACAGAGAGTCAGACTCAACTGGTCAACTCAACCACAAACAAACAATATTAGCAACAGTGCAAGGTGTGAGCATACCTAATTTGTAGCAGAATCTGCTAGTACATAGAAGGTGCCATTTGCAAGTAAACTTGCAAGTCCTGCTTTCCCTACGCTGTACCCGCACTCTTATACCTTGAATAGGAAGCATTATTGTTCTTAGCAGTGTTGGCTAAAATTTGTATATTTTTTGAAAAATGTTTTATGCTCTTGGTTTATACAATTGCTGATGTTGTTAGTTTGATACTTTGCTTACATTAAGATTTTTACAGTGAATTGTTAGGTATGTTTGGTAAGTGTCAAATAAAGTTATTGAAAATAACATGAAAACATTATTCTACTCTATTGCATTATATTGACTCGGACTTGGATATAGGTCTATGTGCAGTTATACTGTTAGGAAGCCTCCCCTTGTAACTCCTTATCTACCTTTTATTAACCCTGTTTACCTTTTATTAATACCTCCTCTCTGTGTTATAAGTACCTGTATGCTTCTGAAGAGCCTTAAACACTACATACATAATGGAATTCCCAATCTTTTATAACTTCAGAGCCTCCACTTTTCTTAGGTTTGTATTTTTTTAAATCTCTCAACCCCTGTCAAGTACAGTCTATTAATTAGTGTATATATATTCATAAACATCATCCAGGCTCTGTAATTATCATTAAATATGATTTTTGTTAGGTTCATTATTAGTGTATAGACCAGTGATCCATTCAAGGATCCCATATTATGGTCCCAAGTCATCAAAATGACTGCACAGTAAATGTACGGTAATCTTTTTTCCAACATGCCTAGGAAAAGTTGTTATTAGGAACTCACTTACTCCTTGATACCTGTGCTATTCTAAGGGACACATGGAGCACTACCCTCTCTCGATTAGTTTTCTATATAGATATACATACTGCTGACAGCTGTTTAATCAGCAAAACCACTAACAGGCTAATTAGCTTTAGATGGCCAACCCTCCCGCCATGCCCATCCTGATTAAACTTCCATCATTGTCCCACAATCTCTCCCCTTCTCCTACTTCTAGCTCCTAAATATTTTCCGAAGTATAATGTATCTCTATGAAGGAATTCCTTCTAGGCTTCTATAAATAGCCTGTCTGGCTCTTAGAACATCTTCCTGCATCCCGATCATTTTAGTGAGTCAGCCTACAGCCCTTCACTTACTGTCTCAAGCATCCCCTTTGTTTCCTTTTGTATATAAGCTTGAGAGCTGGATAATCATAGACTATTCAGTGCTTTGAATAGACACCACATACACTAGATTGCTTGTGGATAATCTCTCAATTTTCTTGTTTCTATACAGGTATACCCCAATTAACACTACCCCTTTGAGCGCTGATTCACTATAGCGCACTTTTTACCCATAATTCCTGGCTTAGAGCCAAACCTTGCGATAACACAGTCTTTGAACGTCAAGCCCTGTTTAGCCTTTTAAATCCCCGCTCAGCTCTCTCCAATTCGCCATAGTGCTATCTGAGATCTATGATGATAAAATGCCCCGTTTTGCGCTCTTTTCACATAGCGCTCCTCACTGAGGAACACATGCGGAGCGCTAAACGGGGTATTGCTGTATGTTTACATTTGTTTTATCATTAACTCTTCAACTGATACTGTCATTAACATTCACACTATGTTGTCCTAAATCTTCCAACAGCAAAAAGCACTTTAGAAAATGTGAAAAAATGTGAATAGTCAGGGAAGGTTTTGGGGAATTTTTTTCTGGAAAGAGAAAAGCAGAATTATTTTACACTACACAGAATTTAATTGGGCTACTATCTTATAAAGATGTAATACTACTCAGAACTGACCTTGTTATGAGGGATTTCGGTTCTTTAGAACTGAACACTCTAACAGCCACATTAAATTCCAAGCCCGTAGCAGCATTGGCACATCCGCAAAGATTGCGGGCTTGAAATTCACTGGAGTTACAGAGCTATTACATTTAGCCGTGACCAACGGGCCGGAGACGCAAATCCATAAACCATTCTTTCGCAGGTTGCATGTGCGGCCGTGAATATGATCAATTAGTCAAACCTGAAGTTACAAGTTTAGACAGAGCCAATGGTAAAAGAGATCGTCATCATTACGTTACTGGAAAATAGAGGTTAGATTTCAAACCCTTACAGGTTTCAATTACATCGGACCCACATTCCAGATATAATGCAATATTAATAAATCAGTAAATATGATATTCTAGTCCATGCGAGTTCCATTATATGTATTAACACATTTATTGCCGAGATCGATATAACACAAAAATGAAACATAAAAAAAAAAAAATTATGTTGCAGATTTGCGAGCTTGAGATTGTTGTGCTATTAATTGTAATACCTAACATCACTTTCCCTTTAATATTAAGTACAGTAGTGTGTGTATATTTGTATTTACAGTGCTATGGATAGGGCTTTAACCCCCTTGCGTGTCCTCTCTGCGGGTTACGGGTTTGAACGCCAGTGGATTCGTAGCAATTTAATATCTATTTGCGAACGTAACAGTTACGGGCTTGGCAGATCAAAGGCTTTGCGGTAACAGGGTTCAGATTTTGACAGCCCGTAGGGTTTTTCCGCCTGTAACCCACAGATCGTTTGGGGGTAGCTTTGAGAGGCCAATTTAATAGCCGTAAGTCTTGCGGGCTACATTACCTGCTACGGGTTTACACGTTGAGGGAACTTAATACGGCTATAAATGCCACACTTGACAATAGAAATACATAGGAGAGAAATCACTATTAGGACAACCCTTCCCCAAAAGCTACAGGCAGACTAGGAGTGCAAGAAAGAAGTACCTATAACACAAACAGTATCAGCTGAATATACATTTTATCTAGAATGGCTTGATGCTTATGACTTGCATGTTATTACTTTGTTACCTACTTCACAAATGTGATATTTTCCCAAAGTACAGTAGTCCATCTTAAGAATATATTTTATTAGATAGATGGAGCTTTTTTGGAGTTTAATGTATGTCTAGGTTTGGTCATTTAGTATATTATCTGCTTTAGCTGCTAGTTCCTCTATTATATGTGTATGTGACTTGTTATATACATTATAGTGATATATTATCTGTGTCAGTGGTTCTCAACAGTTGGTCCTTTACTGGTGAGGGTCCTTAGGGACAAAGAGGGATGAGGAGAGACCCTTCAAACATACCCACCTTTAGCCACAGTTATAAATGATTGATGGATGTAACCGACAATTAAATGTTTTCTATTCTAATCCATGAAAAGCTAGATACAAATTGTTTGTGGTACATGTAAAATCAACAGGTTAAAATCTTCTAGATTTCCAAGTTGATCCCCATGGTTGGAAGGTAATCAGCTGGACGCTAGATCAAAAAAGTTGAGTGCCATCGATCTACTTTATATATAGTGTATGCGTGTGTCTGCTCATCCATGGGTTATTATGTGGCTATGTACTATTGTGGTGTGGTGTAATATTTTTGCAGCACTAAAGCTGTACCGCTAAATTCAGCTCTGCACTACTTGTAAAATGTCTCTAGAAGAAAATAATATGCAGACTCGAGTGGAAAGTCCCAGGAGCCTGGGATCATAGAATTTTACTTCTGAATATTTCCTTAAGGTATATCATCCCTCTATTAAAGCACTCTATCATTGTTACATTTACCCTCTCTGCTTTCATAAGTGAGGTGCTATTGATCACTATGTCAGCCTATGTCTGGTTCTCTCACATTTTTGGTAATATCTGCAATTTCCTGGAGCACATTAGGGTGAACCTGCTGTACACCAGAACCAAAATACCAAGCAAGTATCCTCTGCACAGGAGAACCAGCACCAACCATCTCAGCTTCTTAGCTCTTTTCAGGTAGATTTAACGGAGATTTCTTAGCATAATGGATAAACCAGACTTAGACCCTTGACTCTATTCTTAGTGAGATCAGCAGCACCCCACTGATGAAATCTGAGAGACTGAAACACATCTGTTGTGGTGCTGATTTTCCTATGCTGGGGAGTCTGCAAGACCATTGTGTTTTGGAAAATGGAAGGTTGCCTACATTTTCACGTGTCCCACATTCCGTTTTTCTTTTTTCCCTCAGTCTGTTAAAAGCAGAAAATAAATAGTAGTTTTATATTATGATTTGCAGCAAGAGGCTGAGTTTAACTTTGTACCACTTAAAGGCTGTGTAACTGGACATTCCCTGAAACATACTGTCTGACGCGGAGGCTGCACAGGCTTCCTGGGTCAGCACGTCGCGTGACCCAGCAGAGCCTGTGAGGCCATCGGGGGCGTGTCGTGCGTCGGCATTTCGCGCTGTTTGGCACAGCAGCGCCGTCTCCCGACGGAAATCCCACCCACCCTGTTAATTTAGTTGTTTGTTAAAATATGAAAAAAAAAAAGATTTTGTATTCAAGGAATTTGCGGAGAAGTGGCATTTTTGTTGTGTATTTTGCTATGTTTATGGCTTGGCGGGAGGTGAGTTGCCCGGCCCACTGGCCTAAGTGGGCACTGGCCCTACCTCACATGGCGTGCTTAATATAAGCATTGGGGCTTTGGGCAGGGCACTGTCCGTGGCCGGGCCCCTCCCCCGGAAAAAGTATTACCGTATTTTGTGTAAATTAAGTGTTCTTATATACCGTATTGGTCCGAATATAAGCCGCACCTTTTTTCCGTTTTTTGAGCTTGCGAGTTAAGGGTGCAGCTTATATTCGCGACCGTAAAAAAAATCATTGCCGATTTGCAAACTTTGCTTGTATTGCGTGCGGCTTCTATTCGCGAATGCAAAATTACTGCCGATATGCGCGATTGCGAGTTAAGGGTGCGCGATTGCGAGTTAAGGGTGCGCGATTGCGAGTTAAGGGTGCCGATTTTCGTGCTTTAGACTGCGGTATTGAATAGCGATTTACGGTTTTAGTGATTCTAACGTCCTGTAAAGCCTGTAACCTGCAAAAAAAGCCTGTTTCTTGCAATGGCTGATCACTTTGAGAGTCTTTTTCTCTCCAATTTTACGGGTGCGGCTTATATGTGAGTACTATCTTTTTTCTATTTTTTCCCCTTGAACTTTACGGGTGCGGCTTATATGCGGGTGCGGCTTATATTCGGACGAATACGGTACAATTGTTTATAAATAAAGCTGTGGCCCGTTGTTCTCCCATTCAGTCGTCGTGTCCGTTATTCATCATCTAAGCCTAAATGGATCATGCATGGGTCAAGTTTAACCTAAACTCTAGCACTCTGTAGAGCTGGAATACAAATAACTGTATTAATAATGATGTAATAAACACATTTAAATATGACACAGTGTAATCAGAGATATATGTCATGGTGCAGCCTGTCAGCAATCTGATATGATGTACCATGATCATTTTGGCATAGGTTAGCAGCTGGCATAACAGTAATATTGGCAGAAATAACATAAACAGCATGAACATTAACAAAACCAGAGTGTGCTCAGCTGGCACGTAGCAATGGCCTTTTAGTTCACAGTTCATGTGTTCCAATACGCTCTTGGGGGTCCCCACATCGGGTCTACTGAAGTCACTGGAGGGGAACTACAATGAGAGCCACCCTGCCAAGGTAGGGGAAGTCAAAAAGGGGGAGCAGCCAGCACATTAAACATGCCTGTCCTTGGCTGGCAACGCTCTGACTATAGGATCATGTCCAGTAGTATGGTGCAAAAAAGTACTAATGGTGTGTTGTTTTTTGTCATAGCTTTTGCTAATGCACTGACAGTGGATGGGTTAAAAGTATCCATATGTTTAAACAGGGATGGGCAACCGGCAGCATGTGGCCCTTGGACACTTCCCATGCAGTATATAGTTTTAGCTCACCACAAATAGCAAATAATTCTCCAGTATTCTCCTGAAAATGTCCTATTATATATATCTCTGTTACCAATTAATCCACCATTACCTCTTTTTCGTGCCGTACGATTTAATTGTATTGTGTTTCCCCCTTAAGGAATTAGGGGCCACATATGCAGCCCATTAAGTGAAACAGGTCGCCTCTCACTGCTTTAAACATTATTTTATAATATTAAAGGGCATCTGTCACTCCAAAGTTTTAAGTTATTCTTAAAGAGCATGAAACGTAACTATACATTATACTAGCGCTTTTTCTAAAGTGAATTATGCAGGAATGTTTGTGTTGAATTATTATGCAAATAATAGGCTCAAGAATACTAATTAGCTGTTTTTATATGCTAATGAGTATTTGAGCCTGCTTGTGTGTTTCTGTGGTAGCAAAAAGGAGTCCTAATATAATCATGCAGATCTCCGCCCCAAGACTTATTAAGAAGTCTGAGGTGGTAGCACGACTTTTGGACGCACGAGATGTGCACAGCGTCATGTGCGCACCCATAAAGGGTGATAAATGTGCGCAACCACACCAGCCCAGGTTTAATCATCTCCCAGCTCACCTACTCCACAAATGCATCTAGAGCACTGTGTATGAGATACTGGAGGGAGTCTAGACCCTCTGTGTGATATATACATAGGACAGCAGGTGTTGGCACAGTGTGGGGTAAGGACATGTTGTGAGTGTCAGCTGATTGACCCAGATTTCCACTGGCAGAGAACTGAACACTGGATGTCTGTGCCGGGCATGGGATGGGTATATGGCATCTGGGGGGCCAGCTCTCTCTCCTTCCCTCAATACTCACCCTTTCTCCCCAGCTCTCTCGCTCCCCACTACTACTCTGTCTCTCCCCCTAGTACCCACCCTCTAACCCCAGGTCTCTCTCCCCCCAGTACTCACTCTCTCCCCTCTGGTCTAATAGCGGGTGCGGTGCTGGTGTGGCTGCTCGTATTGGTATGACGTTGCGCACGTCTCGTGCGCCCAAAAGTCGGGTGCCCTCTGAGGTACAAGTTAGCATACTGAGCCACACATTGGAATAAAGAAGCAGCACAAACAATGCTAAATAACTCACATCAGCAGTATATATCACCAAATTTAGAGATCTTGTAGCAATAAAAAACAAGTACTAAAATTGGTACACATATTTTTGAACTTCTATGAATGTGCCCTTCCATATAAGAGCAACTTTTGTTCAGGTGAAACCTTCCTTTTAAGGTTTATTTATGAAACCCACCCATTTAAACATTTTTTTTTTACTGAAAGCTAGTTTATAATTCACACATCTTAATCCCTATATAAAGTTGTAAAAGTACTATTGGTGTTCTTTGTATGAAGATCTAACAGAGTCAAAATCTCTGTAAAATAAGAAGTACGTCAGTCCAGTACATCTAAATAATTATGAAGTCTAATGAGAAGAGGGGTCAGGTTGCTTCTGCAAAAAGTGGTAACCCTGGTGTGATTGATGTCAGCAAACTAATGCTCAGGTTGCTCCAAGGCATGCCTAAATTCCTTAGTTGTATTTGACCCTACCACTTCCATTGGGAATGGAATTGTATATCTGGCTCATAAATATTTTTAAACATCTAATGTATCTCTATGAACGTGCCCCTATTGTTCTGTCACAGTCTGGATGGCCCATTCTACATGACAGTCAGTCGAAATGGATACTGCCATTGATAGACAGACAATGTTATCTGAGGAAATCAGTTTATTACTTCGGGTCACTTGTCTCTGAGAGGGTTGTAGTAGAAACATCTATATAATCATGTGATGTACTTCCATTGAGTCTAGATGTTATTTCTCATGGAGTGTTATATGTCTTCCTTTGTGTTAAAATAATGAAGTCTCATAATTATGTTCTATAGGATTTCTGCTGAAGCAGACTAGGCCTCAATAGTCCATGCTCACAACATAGTAAAGATAGCTCTTTTTACATGCCATAGTAAGAATAGTTTGCTATATTTTGTATATTCCAGTATCCCTCTAATGTGCAGATTATTTCTGCTCCAGCAGGATTGTGTTTCTGCCTAGGCACATAAGGCCCAAGCCTAGATCAGAGCATTATCGGGGGCTATAGCACTGTTTTTGCTGCCAGACCCCTTTTAATGCTAAACCTCACTATAACACTGTTTTTGCCTGTTATACCCCGTTTAACTGTCTGATTCTCCATAGCACTGCCTTGCTATAACACTGTTTTTACCTGTCGGACCCCTTTTAACTCTCTGATTCTCTATAGCACTGTCTCACTATAACACTGTTTTTGCCTGCCGGACCCCGTTTAACTGTCTGATTCTCCATAGCACTGCCTCGCTATAACACTGTTTTTACCTGTCGGACCCCTTTTAACGCTCTGATTCTCTATAGCACTGCCTCACTATAACACTGTTTTTACCTGTCGGACCCCTTTTAACTCTCTGATTCTCTATAGCACTGCCTCGCTATAACACTGTTTTTACCTGTCGGACCCCTTTTAACGCTCTGATTCTCTATAGCACTGCCTCACTATAACACTGTTTTTACCTGTCGGACCCCTTTTAACACTCTGATTCTCTATAGCACTGCCTCGCTATAACACTGTTTTTACCTGTCGGACCCCTTTTAACTCTCTGATTCTCTATAGCACTGCCTCACTATAACACTGTTTTTGCCTGCCAGACCCATTTTAACACTCTGATTCTCTATAGCACTGCCTCGCTATAACACTGTTTTGCCTGCCGGTTCCCTTTTAACGCTCTGATTCTCTATAGCACTGCCTCGCTATAACACTGTTTTGCCTGCCGGTTCCCTTTTAACGCTCTGATTCTCTATAGCACTGCCCCACTATAACACTGTTTTTGCCTGTCGGACCCCTTTTAACTCTCTGATTCTCTATAGCACTGCCTCGCTATAACACTGTTTTTACCTGCCAGACCCATTTTAACACTCTGATTCTCTCTAGCACTGCCTCACTATAACACTGTTTTTGCCTGCCGGACCCCTTTTAACGCTCTGATTCTCTCTAGCACTGCCTCACTATAACACTGTTTTTGCCTGCTGGACCCCTTTTAACACTCTGATTCTCTATAGCACTGCCCCACTATAACACTGTTTTTACCTGCCAGACCCATTTTATTGCTCTGATTCTCTATAGCACTGCCTCACTATAACACTGTTTTTGCCTGCCGGACCCCTTGTAACACTCTGATTCTCTATAGCACTGACTCGCTATAACACTGTTTTTGCCTGCCGGACCCCATTTAACTCTCTGATTCTCTATAGCACTGCCTCACTATAACACTGTTTTTGCCTGCCGGACCCCATTTAACTCTCTGATTCTCTATAGCACTGACTCGCTATAACACTGTTTTTGCCTGCCGGACCCCTTTTAACGCTCTGATTCTCTATAGCACTGCCTCACTATAACACTGTTTTTGCCTGCCGGACCCCATTTAACTCTCTGATTCTCTATAGCACTGTCTCACTATAACACTGTTTTTGCCTGCTGGACCCCTTTTAACGCTCTGACTCTCTATAGCACTGCCTCGCTATAACACTGTTTTTGCCTGCCAGACCCCTTTTAACCCTCTGATTCTCTATAGCACTGCCTCGCTATAACACTGTTTTTGCCTGCCGGATCCCTTTTAACGCTCTGATTCTCTCTAGCACTGCCTCACTATAACACTGTTTTTGCCTGCTGGACCCCTTTTAACTCTCTGACTCTCTATAGCACTGCCTCGCTATAACACTGTTTTTGCCTGCCGGACCTCTTTTAACTCTCTGATTCTCTATAGCACTGCCTCGCTATAACACTGTTTTTGCCTGCCGGACCCCTTTTAACTCTCTGATTCTCTATAGCACTGCCTCGCTATAACACTGTTTTTGCCTGCCGGACCCCTTTTAACCCTCTGATTCTCTATAGCACTACCTTGCTATAACACTGTTTTTGCCTGCCGGACCTCTTATAACTCTCTGATTCTCTATAGCACTGCCTCACTATAACACTGTTTTTGCCTGTCGGACCCCTTTTAACGCTCTGATTCTCTATAGCACTGCCTCACTATAACACTGTTTTTACCTGCCGGACCCCTTTTAACGCTCTGATTCTCTATAGCACTGCCTCACTATAACACTGTTTTTGCCTGCCGGACCCATTTTAATGTTCTGATTCTCTATAGCACTGCCTCGCTATAACACTGTTTTTGCCTGCCGGTTCCCTTTTAATGTTCTGATTCTCTATAGCACTGCCTCGCTATAACACTATTTTTGCCTGCTGGACCCCTTTTAACGCTCTGGTTCTCTATAGCACTGCCTCGCTATAACACTGTTTTTGCCTGCTGGACCCCTTTTAACGCTCTGATTCTCTATAGCACTGCCTCACTATAACACTGTTTTTGCCTGCTGGACCCCTTTTATCGCTCTGATTCTCTATAGCACTGTCTCGCTATAACACTGTTTTTGCCTGCCGGACCCCTTTTAATGCTCTGATTCTCTATAGCACTGCCTCGCTATAACGCTGTTTTTGCCTGCTGGACCCCTTTTAACTCTCTGATTCTCTATAGCACTGCCTCGCTATAACACTGTTTTTGCCTGCTGGACCCCTTTTAACGCTCTGATTCTCTATAGCACTGCCTCACTATAACACTGTTTTTTCCTGCCGGACCCCTTTTAACGCTCTGATTCTCTATAGCACTGCCTCGCTATAACACTGTTTTTGCCTGCTGGACCCCTTTTAACGCTCTGATTCTCTATAGCACTGCCTCGCTATAACACTGTTTTTGCCTGCTGGACCCCTTTTATTGCTCTGATTCTCTATAGCACTGTCTCGCTATAACACTGTTTTTGCCTGCCGGACCTCTTTTAACTCTCTGATTCTCTATAGCACTGCCTTGCTATAACACTGTTTTTGCCTGCCAGACCCCTTTTAACGCTCTGATTCTCTATAGCACTGCCTCACTATAACACTGTTTTTGCCTGCTGGACCCCTTTTATCGCTCTGATTCTCTATAGCACTGTCTCGCTATAACACTGTTTTTGCCTGCCAGACCCCTTTTAACGCTCTGACTCTCTATAGCACTGCCTCACTATAACACTGTTTTTGCCTGCCGAACCCCTTTTATCGCTCTGATTCTCTATAGCACTGTCTCGCTATAACACTGTTTTTGCCTGCCGGACCCCTTTTAATGCTCTGATTCTCTATAGCACTACCTCGCTATAACACTGTTTTTGCCTGCTGGACCTCTTTTAACTCTCTGATTCTCTATAGCACTGCCTCGCTATAACACTGTTTTTGCCTGCTGGACCCCTTTTAACACTCTGATTCTCTATAGCACTGCCCCACTATAACACTGTTTTTACCTGCCAGACCCATTTTATTGCTCTGATTCTCTATAGCACTGCCTCACTATAACACTGTTTTTGCCTGCCGGACCCCTTGTAACACTCTGATTCTCTATAGCACTGACTCGCTATAACACTGTTTTTGCCTGCCGGACCCCATTTAACTCTCTGATTCTCTATAGCACTGCCTCACTATAACACTGTTTTTGCCTGCCGGACCCCTTTTAACGCTCTGATTCTCTGTAGCACTGTCTCGCTATAACACTGTTTTTGCCTGCCGGACCCCATTTAACTCTCTGATTCTCTATAGCACTGACTCGCTATAACACTGTTTTTGCCTGCCGGACCCCTTTTAACGCTCTGATTCTCTATAGCACTGCCTCACTATAACACTGTTTTTGCCTGCCGGACCCCATTTAACTCTCTGATTCTCTATAGCACTGTCTCACTATAACACTGTTTTTGCCTGCTGGACCCCTTTTAACGCTCTGACTCTCTATAGCACTGCCTCGCTATAACACTGTTTTTGCCTGCCAGACCCCTTTTAACCCTCTGATTCTCTATAGCACTGCCTCGCTATAACACTGTTTTTGCCTGCCGGATCCCTTTTAACGCTCTGATTCTCTCTAGCACTGCCTCACTATAACACTGTTTTTGCCTGCTGGACCCCTTTTAACTCTCTGACTCTCTATAGCACTGCCTCGCTATAACACTGTTTTTGCCTGCCGGACCTCTTTTAACTCTCTGATTCTCTATAGCACTGCCTCGCTATAACACTGTTTTTGCCTGCCGGACCCCTTTTAACTCTCTGATTCTCTATAGCACTGCCTCGCTATAACACTGTTTTTGCCTGCCGGACCCCTTTTAACCCTCTGATTCTCTATAGCACTACCTTGCTATAACACTGTTTTTGCCTGCCGGACCTCTTATAACTCTCTGATTCTCTATAGCACTGTCTCGCTATAACACTGTTTTTGCCTGCCGGACCCCTTTTAACGCTCTGATTCTCTATAGCACTGCCTCACTATAACACTGATTTTGCCTGCCGGACCCCTTTTAACGCTCTGATTCTCTATAGCACTGCCTCACTATAACACTGATTTTGCCTGCTGGACCCCTTTTAACGCTCTGATTCTCTATAGCACTGCCTCACTATAACACTGTTTTTGCCTGTCGGACCCCTTTTAACGCTCTGATTCTCTATAGCACTGCCTCGATATAACACTGTTTTTGCCTGTCGGACCCCTTTTAACGCTCTGATTCTCTATAGCACTGCCTCACTATAACACTGTTTTTGCCTGCCGGACCCATTTTAATGTTCTGATTCTCTATAGCACTGCCTCGCTATAACACTGTTTTTGCCTGCCGGTTCCCTTTTAATGTTCTGATTCTCTATAGCACTGCCTCACTATAACACTGTTTTTGCCTGCTGGACCCCTTTTAACGCTCTGGTTCTCTATAGCACTGCCTCGCTATAACACTGTTTTTGCCTGCTGGACCCCTTTTAACGCTCTGATTCTCTATAGCACTGCCTCACTATAACACTGTTTTTGCCTGCTGGACCCCTTTTATCGCTCTGATTCTCTATAGCACTGTCTCGCTATAACACTGTTTTTGCCTGCCGGACCCCTTTTAATGCTCTGATTCTCTATAGCACTGCCTCGCTATAACACTGTTTTTGCCTGCTGGACCCCTTTTAACGCTCTGATTCTCTATAGCACTGCCTCACTATAACACTGTTTTTTCCTGCCGGACCCCTTTTAACGCTCTGATTCTCTATAGCACTGCCTCGCTATAACACTGTTTTTGCCTGCTGGACCCCTTTTAACGCTCTGATTCTCTATAGCACTGCCTCGCTATAACACTGTTTTTGCCTGCTGGACCCCTTTTATTGCTCTGATTCTCTATAGCACTGTCTCGCTATAACACTGTTTTTGCCTGCCGGACCTCTTTTAACTCTCTGATTCTCTATAGCACTGCCTTGCTATAACACTGTTTTTGCCTGCCAGACCCCTTTTAACGCTCTGATTCTCTATAGCACTGCCTCACTATAACACTGTTTTTGCCTGCTGGACCCCTTTTATCGCTCTGATTCTCTATAGCACTGTCTCGCTATAACACTGTTTTTGCCTGCCGGACCCCTTTTAATGCTCTGATTCTCTATAGCACTACCTCGCTATAACACTGTTTTTGCCTGCTGGACCTCTTTTAACTCTCTGATTCTCTATAGCACTGCCTCGCTATAACACTGTTTTTGCCTGCCGGACCCCTTTTAACTCTCTGATTCTCTATAGCACTGCCTCGCTATAACACTGTTTTTGCCTGCCGGACCCCTTTTAACGCTCTGATTCTCTATAGCACTGCCTCGATATAACACTGTTTTTGCCTGCCGGACCTCTTATAACTCTCTGATTCTCTATAGCACTGCCTCACTATAACACTGTTTTTGCCTGCCGGACCCCTTTTAACGCTCTGATTCTCTCTAGCACTGCCTCGCTATAACACTGTTTTTGCCTGCCGGTTCCCTTTTAATGTTCTGATTCTCTATAGCACTGCCTCGCTATAACACTGTTTTTGCCTGCTGGACCCCTTTTAACGCTCTGATTCTCTATAGCACTGCCTCGCTATAACACTGTTTTTGCCTGCTGGACCCCTTTTAACGCTCTGATTCTCTATAGCACTGCCTCGCTATAACACTGTTTTTGCCTGCCGGACCCCTTTTAACACTCTGATTCTCTATAGCACTGCCTCGCTATAACACTGTTTTTGCCTGCTGGACCCCTTTTAACGCTCTGATTCTCTATAGCACTGCCTCGCTATAACACTGTTTTTGCCTGCCGGTTCCCTTTTAACGCTCTGATTCTCTATAGCACTGCCTCGCTATAACACTGTTTTTGCCTGCTGGACCCCTTTTAACGCTCTGATTCTCTATAGCACTGCCTCGCTATAACACTGTTTTTGCCTGCCGGACCCCTTTTAACACTCTGATTCTCTATAGCACTGCCTCGCTATAACGCTGTTTTTGCCTGCCGGACCCCTTTTAACACTCTGATTCTCTATAGCACTGCCTCGCTATAACGCTGTTTTTGCC
The DNA here is from genome assembly GCA_027410445.1 of Discoglossus pictus. Taxonomy (NCBI): domain Eukaryota; kingdom Metazoa; phylum Chordata; class Amphibia; order Anura; family Alytidae; genus Discoglossus; species Discoglossus pictus. The sequence goes on from CM050163.1 coordinate 297,250,314, forward strand.
TGCCGGACCCCTTTTAATGCTCTGACTCTCTATAGCACTGTCTCGCTATAACACTGTTTTTGCCTGCCGGACCCCTTTTAATGCTCTGACTCTCTATAGCACTGCCTCACTATAACACTGTTTTTGCCTGCCGGACCCCTTTTAACCCTCTGATTCTCTATAGCACTGCCTCACTATAACACTGTTTTTGACTGCCGGACCCCTTTTAACCCTCTGATTCTCTATAGCACTGCCTCACTATAACACTGTTTTTGCCTGCCGGACCCCTTTTAACGCTCTGATTCTCTATAGCACTGCCTCGCTATAACACTGTTTTTGCCTGCCGGACCCCTTTTAATGCTCTGACTCTCTATAGCACTGTCTCGCTATAACACTGTTTTTGCCTGCCAGACCCCTTTTAACGCTCTGATTCTCTATAGCACTGATTCACTATAACGCTGTTTTTACCTGCCGGACCCCTTTTAATGCTCTGACTCTCTATAGCACTGCCTCACTATAACACTGTTTTTGCCTGCCGGACCCCTTTTAACCCTCTGATTCTCTATAGCACTGCCTCCCTATAACACTGTTTTTGCCTGCCGGACCCCTTTTAACGCTCTGATTCTCTATAGCACTGCCTCGCTATAACACTGTTTTTGCCTGCCGGACCCCTTTTAACGCTCTGATTCTCTATAGCACTGCCTCGCTATAACACTGTTTTTGCCTGCCGGACCCCTTTTAACGCTCTGATTCTCTATAGCAGTGCCTCGCTATAACGCTGTTTTTGCCTGCCGGACCCCTTTTAGCGCTCTGATTCTCTATAGCACTGTCTCACTATAACACTGTTTTTGCCTGCCGGACCCCTTTTAACGCTCTGATTCTCTATAGCACTGCCTCGCTATAACACTGTTTTTGCCTGCCGGACCCCTTTTAACGCTCTGATTCTCTATAGCACTGCCTCGCTATAACACTGTTTTTGCCTGCCGGACCCCTTTTAACGCTCTGATTCTCTATAGCAGTGCCTCGCTATAACGCTGTTTTTGCCTGCCGGACCCCTTTTAGCGCTCTGATTCTCTATAGCACTGTCTCACTATAACACTGTTTTTGCCTGCCGGACCCCTTTTAACGCTCTGATTCTCTATAGCACTGCCTCGCTATAACACTGTTTTTGCCTGCCCGACCCCTTTTAACGCTCTGATTCTCTATAGCACTGCCTCACTATAACACTGTTTTTGCCTGCCGGACCCCTTTTAACGCTCTGATCCTCTATAGCACTGCCTCACTATAACACTGATTTTGCCTGCTGGACCCCTTTTAACGCTCTGATTCTCTATAGCACTGCCTCGCTATAACACTGTTTTTGCCTGCCAGACCCCTTTTAATGCTCTGATTCTCTATAGCACTGCCTCACTATAACACTGTTTTTGCCTGCCGGACCCCTTTTAACGCTCTGACTCTCTATAGCACTGCCTCACTATAACACTGATTTTGCCTGCCGGACCCCTTTTAACGCTCTGATTCTCTATAGCACTGCCTCGCTATAACACTGTTTTTGCCTGCCGGACCCCTTTTAATGCTCTGATTCTCTATAGCACTGTCTCACTATAACACTGTTTTTGCCTGCCAGACCCCTTTTAACGCTCTGATTCTCTATAGCACTGTCTCACTATAACACTGTTTTTGCCTGCCGGACCCCTTTTAACGCTCTGATTCTCTATAGCACTGCCTCGCTATAACACTGTTTTTGCCTGCCGGACCCCTTTTAATGCTCTGATTCTCTATAGCACTGCCTCACTATAACACTGTTTTTGTCTGTCGGACCCCTTTTAACGCTCTGATTCTCTATAGCACTGCCTCGCTATAACACTGTTTTTGTCTGTCGGACCCCTTTTAACGCTCTGATTCTCTATAGCACTGCCTCGCTATAACACTGTTTTTGTCTGCCGGACCCCTTTTAACGCTCTGATTCTCTATAGCACTGCCCCGCTATAACACTGTTTTTGTCTGTCGGACCCCTTTTAACGCTGTGATTCTCTATAGCACTGTCTCGCTATAACACTGTTTTTGCCTGCCGGACCCCTTTTAACGCTCTGATTCTCTATAGCACTGCCTCGCTATAACACTGTTTTTCCTGTCGGACCCCTTATAACGCTCTGATTCTCTATAGCACTGTCTCGCTATAACACTGTTTTTGCCTGCCGGACCCCTTTTAACGCTCTGATTCTCTATAGCACTGCCTCGCTATAACACTGTTTTTCCTGTCGGACCCCTTATAACGCTCTGATTCTCTATAGCACTGCCTCTCTATAACACTGTTTTTGCCTGCCGGACCCCTTTTAACGCTCTGATTCTCTATAGCACTGCCTCGCTATAACACTGTTTTTGCCTGCAGGACCCCATTTAACGCTCTGATTCTCTATAGCACTGCCTCGCTATAACACTGTTTTTGCCTGCCGGACCCCTTTTAATGCTCTGATTCTCTATAGCACTGCCTCACTATAACACTGTTTTTGCCTGCCGGACCCCTTTTAACGCTCTGACTCTCTATAGCACTGCCTCACTATAACACTGTTTTTGCCTGCCGGACCCCTTTTAACGCTCTGATTCTCTATAGCACTGTCTCGCTATAACACTGTTTTTTCCTGCCGGATCCCTTTTAATGCTCTGATTCTCTATAGCACTGTCTCACTATAACACTGTTTTTTCCTGCCGGACCCCTTTTAACGCTCTGATTCTCTATAGCACTGTCTCACTATAACACTGTTTTTTCCTGCCGGACCCCTTTTAACGCTCTGATTCTCTATAGCACTGCCTCGCTATAACACTGTTTTTTCCTGCCGGATCCCTTTTAATGCTCTGATTCTCTATAGCACTGTCTCACTATAACACTGTTTTTGCCTGCCAGACCCCTTTTAACGCTCTGATTCTCTATAGCACTGTCTCACTATAACACTGTTTTTGCCTGCCGGACCCCTTTTAACGCTCTGATTCTCTATAGCACTGCCTCGCTATAACACTGTTTTTGCCTGCCGGACCCCTTTTAATGCTCTGATTCTCTATAGCACTGCCTCACTATAACACTGTTTTTGTCTGTCGGACCCCTTTTAACGCTCTGATTCTCTATAGCACTGCCTCGCTATAACACTGTTTTTGTCTGTCGGACCCCTTTTAACGCTCTGATTCTCTATAGCACTGCCTCGCTATAACACTGTTTTTGTCTGCCGGACCCCTTTTAACGCTCTGATTCTCTATAGCACTGCCCCGCTATAACACTGTTTTTGTCTGTCGGACCCCTTTTAACGCTGTGATTCTCTATAGCACTACCTCGCTATAACACTGTTTATGCCTGCCGGACCCCTTTTAACTCTCTGATTCTCTATAGCACTGTCTCGCTATAACACTGTTTTTGCCTGCCGGACCCCTTTTAACGCTCTGATTCTCTATAGCACTGCCTCGCTATAACACTGTTTTTCCTGTCGGACCCCTTATAACGCTCTGATTCTCTATAGCACTGTCTCGCTATAACACTGTTTTTGCCTGCAGGACCCCATTTAACGCTCTGATTCTCTATAGCACTGCCTCGCTATAACACTGTTTTTGCCTGCCGGACCTCTTTTAATGCTCTGATTCTCTATAGCACTGCCTCACTATAACACTGTTTTGCCTGCCGGATCCCTTTTAATGCTCTGACTCTCTATAGCACTGCCTCACTATAACACTGTTTTTGCCTGCCGGACCCCTTTTAACCCTCTGATTCTCTATAGCACTGTCTCACTATAACACTGTTTTTTCCTGCCGGATCCCTTTTAACGCTCTGATTCTCTATAGCACTGCCTCGCTATAACACTGTTTTTGCCTGCTGGACCCCTTTTAACGCTCTGATTCTCTCTAGCACTGCCTCACTATAACACTGTTTTTGCCTGCCGGACCCCTTTTAACGCTCTGATTCTCTATAGCACTGCCTTGCTATAACACTGTTTTTGCCTGCCGGACCCCTTTTAACGCTCTGATTCTCTCTAGCACTGCCTCACTATAACACTGTTTTTGCCTGCCGGACCTCTTTTAACTCTCTGACTCTCTATAGCACTGCCTCACTATAACACTGTTTTTGCCTGCCGGTTCCCTTTTAATGTTCTGATTCTCTATAGCACTGCCTCGCTATAACACTGTTTTTGCCTGTCGGACCTCTTTTAACCCTCTGATTCTCTATAGCACTGCCTCGTTATAACACTGTTTTTGCCTGCCGGACCTCTTTTAACTCTCTGATTCTCTATAGCACTGCCTCACTATAACACTGTTTTTGCCTGCCGGTTCCCTTTTAACGCTCTGATTCTCTATAGCACTGTCTCACTATAACACTGTTTTTTCCTGCCGGTTCCCTTTTAACGCTCTGATTCTCTATAGCACTGCCTCGCTATAACACTGTTTTTGCCTGCTGGACCCCTTTTAACGCTCTGATTCTCTATAGCACTGCCTCGCTATAACACTGTTTTTGCCTGCTGGACCCCTTTTAACGCTCTGATTCTCTATAGCACTGCCTCGCTATAACACTGTTTTTGTCTGTTGGACCCCTTTTAACGCTCTGATTCTCTATAGCACTGCCTCGCTATAACACTGTTTTTGTCTGTTGGACCCCTTTTAACGCTCTGATTCTCTATAGCACTGTCTCACTATAACACTGTTTTTTCCTGCCGGTTCCCTTTTAACGCTCTGATTCTCTATAGCACTGCCTCGCTATAACACTGTTTTTGCCTGCTGGACCCCTTTTAACGCTCTGATTCTCTATAGCACTGTCTCACTATAACACTGTTTTTGCCTGCCGGACCCCTTTTAACGCTCTGACTCTCTATAGCACTGTCTCACTATAACACTGTTTTTTCCTGCCGGTTCCCTTTTAACGCTCTGATTCTCTATAGCACTGTCTCGCTATAACACTGTTTTTGCCTGCCGGACCCCTTTTAACGCTCTGATTCTCCATAGCACTGCCTCGCTATAACACTGTTTTTGCCTGCCAGACCCCGTTTATCGCTCTGATTCTCTATAGCACTGCCTCACTATTACACTGTTTTTGCCTGCCGGACCCCTTTTAACGCTCTGATTCTCTATAGCACTGCCTCGCTATAACACTGTTTTTGCCTGCCAGACCCCTTTTAACGCTCTGATTCTCTCTAGCACTGCCTCACTATAACACTGTTTTTGCCTGCCGGTTCCCTTTTAACGCTCTGATTCTCTATAGCACTGCCTCACTATAACACTGTTTTTGCCTGCCAGGCCCCTTTTAACGCTCTGATTCTCTATAGCACTGCCTCACTATAACACTGTTTTTGCCTGCCAGACCCCGTTTATCGCTCTGATTCTCTATAGCACTGCCTCACTATAACGCTGTTTTTGCCTGCCGGACCCCTTTTAACGCTCTGATTCTCCATAGCACTGTCTCGCTATAACGCTGTTTTTTCCTGCCGGTTCCCTTTTAACGCTCTGATTCTCTATAGCACTGCCTCACTATAACACTGTTTTTTCCTGCCGGATCCCTTTTAACGCTCTGATTCTCTATAGCACTGATTCACTATAACACTGTTTTTTCCTGCCGGATCCCTTTTAACGCTCTGATTCTCTATAGCACTGCTTTGCTATAACACTGTATTTGCCTGCCAGACTCCTTTTAACCCTCTGATTCTCTATAGCACTGCCTCACTATAACACTGTTTTTGCCTGCCGGACCCCTTTTAATGCTCTTATTCTCTATAGCACTGTCTCACTATAACACAGTTTTTGCCTGCCAGACCCCTTTTAACGCTCTGATTCTCTATAGCACTGATTCACTATAACACTGTTTTTTCCTGCCGGATTCCTTTTAACGCTCTGATTCTCTATAGCACTGTCTCACTATAACGCTGTTTTTACCTGCCGGACCCCTTTTAACGCTCTGATTCTCTATAGCACTGCCTCGCTATAACACTGTTTTTGCCTGCCGGTTCCCTTTTAACGCTCTGATTCTCTATAGCACTGTCTCACTATAACGCTGTTTTTACCTGCCGGACCCCTTTTAACGCTCTGATTCTCTATAGCACTGTCTCACTATAACACAGTTTTTGCCTGCCAGATCCCTTTTAACGCTCTGATTCTCTATAGCACTGTCTCACTATAACACAGTTTTTGCCTGCCAGACCCCTTTTAACGCTCTGATTCTCTATAGCACTGTCTCACTATAACACTGTTTTGCCTGCCGGACCCCTTTTAACGCTCTGATTCTCTATAGCACTGCCTCACTATAACACTGTTTTTGCCTGTCGGACCCCTTTTATTGCTCTGATTCTCTATAGCACTGCCTCACTATAACACTGTTTTGCCTGCCCGACCCCTTTTAACGCTCTGATTCTCTATAGCACTGCCTCACTATAACACTGTTTTTGCCTGTCGGACCCCTTTTATTGCTCTGATTCTCTATAGCACTGCCTCGCTATAACACTGTTTTTGCCTGTCGGACCCCTTTTATTGCTCTGATTCTCTATAGCACAGAAATTGTATGTTTTTTTTCATGAGTTCCCCTATCCCTATCTTCCCCTCATGTTAAACTGCCCCGTTTAGAGCTGTTTTGCTTACCACTCCTATTGCTGGGAACCTATCTACAGCGTTAAATGAGGTATTCCTGCATCAACTAAAATAGTTGTCGTACTGCGAGTTGTCGTTCAGCTTTGCGAGACCCATAGGACTTAGGCCTTTGGTGCTCATTGCAGGGCTCGCGATGAGCGCCACAGGCCTGCAGCGCTCATCGCGAGGCCCATAGGACTTAGATCCAAAGCCCGTACATGCAAACCCAGGCCAACAGTTGCAGCCCTGAACTAAATTACGAATTTAATGGCCTAACAAAGGAACTTGAAAGACCAACAAAAGACACCAAATATGTCTCAAATTAACTTACACACTCACACACAGCACAGGGGGAGAGCCAGAGAGCCTGTGAGTGAGGTTGCAAGTTAATTTGAGCCATATTTACAGTTTTTACATGATCGAAAATCGCCTACGCAAGAAAAAAAATGGCGGCCGAAAAAACGTCACAGGATAAAAACGAGGCCGAAGGCAGTAGAAAAGAGCCAGAAGCCAGTAACACTTAACGCACGCCATTAACACTTAACCCAAGCCAGTAACACTTAACCGAAGGCGGTAACACTCATCATGAGTCTGCTAAACTACACGGGAGGGAGAGGCTCGCAACAAGCACCGAGACACTAAGGAAAGGGGGGAAAGAGACACGGAAGGGAGAGGGGGGAAGAAACACAGGGGAGGAAGAGGAGAGGAAGAGACACAGGGGAGGGAGAGGGGGAGAGACACAGGGGAGGGAGTGGGGGGAAAGAGAGGGGGGACACAAGAAAGGGCACACAAGAGGGGGACACAGAGGGAAGAGGGACACCGGGGGCAGCACATTTCCCACCCTCGGCTTATACTTGAGTCACTAAGTTTTCCCAGTATTTTGTGGTAAAATAGGTGCCTCTGCTTATACTCGAGTCGGCTTATATGCAAGTATATATATATATATATATATATATATATAGGTGGGTTTAATCATTCAGTCGAATCCGACTGTCCATGACCCTATGTGTCAATCTATAAGGTTTTCATGGCAACGATACTGGAGTGGGTGCCAGTTCTTTCTCCAGTGTACCACAATATGTCTAACCTCTTTGCTATGAACTGTCCATCTTGAGCGACTGCTCACAGCTTTACTGAATTATACAAGTCCCTTCACTACGACAAGGTATATGCTAAAATAATGAATAACGTTTGTCTTTTGTTTGAATTAAAAAGTTAGATTGGCTTTAATATAGCACATTGCAAATGCACAGCCCTTTGTTTTGATTTGCTTGGCTGCTCATGTTTATTGCACATGTTCATTCACAAAATATTGAAAGCAGACATGACTCATACCTGGTGTAATAAACTGTCAGAAGCCACTTGAAGTCTACAGGTAGAATGCCATTGCTATTTTATTTTTCTATTTAAATGACAGTTTATTTCTTTTTTATACTAGTTCTGCAACAAAGGATTCTTCTTAATTTAAATTGTATAACTGAATTCATAAAACTGCACTATGCTTTTAGTTTAATTTGAGGAGTTGCCTTTTAATTATTTAAATCCTGCATGTTTGGCAATTACCTTAACCCAACTCATGACCTGGTAAGACCCAAAGTCCCTGACCCCCCAAAAAAGACACAACACAACTGTTGGAGGTACAACTGGCCGCAGTGAGTTTTATTATCATAATATGCAAACGTCATATGTAAATTCACTACAACGGGTGAGGAGCCTTGGGCTTGGCAGTAACCCCATCCCTTGAGCCCACGCTCAAGAGGTCAACCTCTGTGCCGTCGTGACACATTCCCAGGGGTATGGACGGCCCCTTCTCACCATTGGCTCGGGCAACTCCCCCACCCGCCACGACGACTCCAGACGAATCCTTTATGGAGGCGCTCCCCCCCCATCGCTAAGGCCCACTTTACCCCTTCTTTAAACTTCAACATAAGCAACTCCAAGCCTATTTCCGTCAGATGTACTCCATCTTCCAAGAAAACGCATCCGCATCAGAGTCCTCCAGTTTATGATGGCGCAGAGATATCCATCCCATCTTTCTAATTAAGCTCGACATCAGCTTGTTCACTTTCTGCCTGGCCCATCCTGGGTCCCTCGCATTTCTCCACGCCCTCCTTTTTACTATCTGCGGCCATATAACGGTTATTCCTGGAAACCTCTCCCTCCAGCCACTGATGTCGCGCTTCATATCCCTCGCCAGCCTTTTGATAGGGATGTATCCCAGATCATTTCCTCCCACATATTAATATCACAATCTCAGGCCGACCAAAGCGCTGGGTGTATGAGTCCATCAACCCACTAGCTTGCCTCCACCTCATTCCTCTCGTACCAAACCAGCGCACTGCTCCGCGCCCATTAGGTATACTCAACTGCAGACCATCCTTCGAGTTCATGGCAAAACGCTCCGCCCAGTATATGTAGGAGTGCCCGATCACCCAGAGTTGATTCCGAGGGTCTGCAACGGCATGCCAAACCTGGTAAGCAACTGAAGCCGGTCGAATGTATAACTTGAAACGGCTCGATTGCCACCTTCCAATCCTCTTAAGCACCTCATCCGGAAGTCCCAAACCAGCTGCTTCCGTTGCCGCCCCTATGCGGAATGAGTGAGTTCCAAATTCAGCCTCACATAGTCTTAGTTTGCTCAAACAACTTTTGAAAACCTTAGAGAATTGGAAGCGCGACAAGGCGAGCCCTTCCAAGTGTATTAATAACGGCCCGGGCAAACGCGGCCGCCGATGCAACAGTCGGTCCACACAGTCCACTGGGCAACAGTCCGTTCCTACCCATCTCAGCATAATCTCCTTGCCATGACCCGCCTGGTCTGTCTTGGACCTCCTTAACACTACCCTGTCACCTTACACCCACACGTCCTCCACTTGCATGCCTCCCGGGCAGTGCCTGCTAGCCGCTACCAGTTTGCCTAACCTGAATGCCCCAAAGAAGGCTAGCGAAAAAGCTGTACGGAACAGCAGCGCCTCGTAGGCCTGGTGGCACACCTCCTCCAGTGCCACAGAGATACGCAACAACAGCAAAAATGTGACAGGGCGCCGCTTGTCCTTACCCGACTGACCTCTCTGCTCCGAGCTCCCATAGCGTGAGCGGGAACTGCTCCCCCGTCGCTGCTGCTTGGGGTGCCAGCTGTCTGAAGCGCCCCCACTGAAAACGAGATATTGCGTCAGCTATACTGTTATCTATGCCCGGAACATGCCTAGCTCTAAAACATATGTTCAAATGTAAGCAGGCAAGAACTAAGTGTCGAAGCAACCTGATGACCGGTATTGATGATAACGTGATGTTGTTCACCGCGTGGACCACTGCCATGTTGTCCAAGAAAAAGATGACGTGCCTATCCTTAAGGTCTTCTCCCCACATACATACTGAGACAGCGATAGGAAATAGCTCCAGGAAGGCTAAATTCTTGGTTAGGCCCGCCTCAATCCATTTTTCGGGCCATGCTGCTGCACACCATTTGTCACGGAAATATGCACCGAATCCGTGAGCCCCCGACAGTAAACAAGGCCAGCTGGATGTTAGACTGTCTACGCATGTGAATCAATGCCCTACCATTAAAAGATTCCAAAAACGCCACCCAAACCGCCGCGTCCTCTCTTATAGATGCCGTTATCCTTGCGAAGTGGTGTGTCTGCTTGATACCAACCGTAGCTAACGCGATCCAACGACAAAAGATCCTTCCCATGGGAATGATTCTACATGCGAATGCGAGCTTCCCAAGAATGGACTGGAGCCGCCGAAGAGACACCCTCCTCGCCCCTGCAATTGCCGCCAATTTGCCTCATAAATCGTTGACTTTTTCCAATGGCAAACTGCATTCCATCGTCAGGGAATTTTTCATGATGCCCAAGAAGCTGAGGCAGGTGGTTTAACCCTCAGTCTTCTGGTCTGCCAACGGAACCCCAAAGGAATGCGCCACCCTGGAGAACGTTGCCAGCAAATGCGCACACACTACTTGTGCCCTTGGATCCACGAACAGGAAGTCGTCCAAATAATGCACTATGCTATCATATCCTGACTCCTGGACCGATACCCACTGCAGGAAACTGCTGAAAGTCTCGAAGTAAGCGAACGACACCGAACAGCCCATGGGAAGGCATAGGTCCACGAAGTAGCTGCTCCCTAAACGACAGCCTATAAGCCAGTGGTGTTTTGAACTGGTAGCACTTGAAACGCCGACTCTATGTCCACCTTCGCCAACAGAGCCCCCACACATCCCTTCGAACTATGTCGGTCGCCGAGTCAAACGATTCGTATGAAACTGACGACAGATTCTTGTCGATACCATCGTTGACAGATTGACCGTTCGGGTATGACAGGCGATGTATCAGTCTAAACTTTCCACGTTCTTTCTTCGGCACCACACCCAAAGGGGATATCCGTAAACAAGGTATAGGGGTTTCCGCAAACGGGCCTGCCATCCTGCCCAACTTGACTTCTTTTCTAATTTTTTCTTCTGCTAAACCAGGAAACTCGGCCACTGATTTTAGGTTCGCGGGCTGTACAGTAAAACATTGATCCACCTTCGACGGAATTATAAAACCCTTACGAAAACCGTCGATCAGCAGCCTTGCTGCTTGCCCCTTTCCAGAGACCTTACCGTAGTGTCTTAGCCACGGCAGCATTGCGTCCAGTGATAACGGCGTTGTTCCCTTTTCCAGAGGGCTCACCCTGTCTGCCGGTTTCCCTTGTTTTTCCACATCTAAGCACTGAGTGCTCCCCTCCACAGCCTGAGCAAACGTGCCTATATCGACAGTTAGGCGCCCACTTGCAAACTCCCTCATTGAAGGAGTAGCATGCCCACTTGATTTCTCCACCCGGCGTGACAGGATGTCTGGTCCTGCCCACCCCACCTCGAAAGGGCGCCACCGCCCCCATAGGGGTCATTTCATTCAGCCAGTGCGCAACGGCCTTGTCACTCCATAACATCCCGGGTCTAGTGGCCATACACTGACGAAAACTCTTGTCATACCTCCACCATGCCATACCGCTATAGGTGCGGTGCGCTCCCCATATCTCGTCAAGGTAAATGAATAGCGCTGAACACTGCTCTGGAAACCTCTTGCCAATGACGCATGCCAGGATCGAAAATGCCTGCAGCCAATTCTGAAACGTCTTAGGAATCTTCCTGAAGACCTTCTCCTCTGACTCGCCCGACACCTGCCCTCTGTCCTGGGTATCCACAAATCTTGATGAGGGTAGCAATAAGAATATTTCGATAAATTCCCTCTTCCAAATCCGCTCTTTTACTTCTAGTGGCAGTTGAGCACCTAAGCTATCCAAGCTGCATAACACCGTCAACCTGACTGAGCTGTCGGATATCTTGACAGCGCCGGGCGCTGTTACCGGGTCTGCCGGGGAAGGTGGTGAGACTAACCCAGAAGCACTCGCCGCCCGGGAGGCACAACTCTTCTCCTGTGCTATGGTACCTTGTCCTCCCTAGGCCTGTCTTGCCAAACCCGACACCCATTCTCCTAATTCTTCATTGTTCATGTTAACATCATATGACCTCAAGAAACCCTTTAACCCAGCCAAAAATGTCTGTGACTGACTGTACTTACCTGCCACTACCAGTGTAGCCCAAAGTGAGTGTCTCACCTGTATCATGCCTGGCAGGCTCCTGACGTGGCCTCTAATTGGCTGGACTGTTCCTACCTCGGGATCTCGGTCGCCTGCTCTTCACACTAGTTGCACATGATTCCCTCTCCGAACTGGAGTCCGCCTTGACGCGGCGATAAGACCTGCGGCTATGGGAGCGAGATCTGCCCATAGATGATCTGTCAAGGCAAAAAGAACCATGTGAGGGCTGTCCTTGCCTGCCATACCTGTCGTCCAGTCCACTCCCGTCCAGTGATGACTCATAGTTAGAATACAGTAAGGACAGCACAGTCCTGAACAGCTCTACCGTCCTCTTTTGTAGCCCCTGTCTGTCCTCTGGTGTTACTAATTAGGTCATCTATGGCCACGGCCCCCCCGGCTGGTTAACTAACCATCAATGCTTTCCGCATGGGTGGGTGAGCGGTCTGCTTCTTCTCAACTCTGATCGTAGAGAAAGAAAGAGGGCTGTACCTTGCTGTTGGCTTCCTTGTTCTCACGGGACGTGGGGATCGCCTTGTCTCATCTCTCCTTATGCTCGCCACAACCATCTCTTTCTCCACCTCATTTCTCTTTCTTCTTAGCTGCGATGATTGGGATGGCGCCTAGCCCTGCGAATTCAAGGTTGGCACGTTATCACCACTCCCGCTTCCCGCTAGCCCAACTCCAGGTTGAGGTGTAGGAGCCCTGGTGGCACTCCTTTTAATGTTACCCCTCTGGTTCCTCTGAACCCTAGACTCACTCTGCGGTGGCCGCATGGATAAAGAACCCCTGCTAGAGCGCCGTGGGGATTCGTTCTAAGGGTTGCTGGCTGGCCTAGAGCCACTGCCGGCAGCATAGCTGTGGCTGGTTCTCCTTACCTCCTCCCTCGGCTGGTTCTGAGGCCTAGAAAGCCCCTGCGTGACTCTGTGGGGAGGAATGCCGCTCCCAATGCCCTTGGGGGAAACAGCCACCACTGACTGTTCCCCCGCAGATAAAGCGGGTTCATCTACCTCAATAGAATCAGCCGCAGGTACTGCAGCAGCCTGTCCAAAGCCCAGATGGTCTTATAACCATCTCACTCCATGGCTGATGGCTCTGGACCACACCTCCGCCAAGATGCGCTCTAATCCCACTGACTCCCCCACATCCATACCCACAGACATAACATAAGACAGGACAATGAGGGATGATAAAGGAAACAACACACAACACAAACACACACCTGACGCTAACTCTCACAAAAGGCAAACACCTGAGGTTTGCCACCTAAATATGGAGCACAGCTATAGAAAAGAAGGCTAAATAAATATGGCTGCTACATGCACAAAAGGAAAGAGAAAAAACAATATAAGTACCCCCCTAACCTGAATAGATAGACAGCAAGAGAGAAGAGAACAATATAAAGAAACACACACTGCCTAATCAAACTAACCTACACTATAGTGCATTTATATAGGATGCACACAAGACCACCGCTCTTTGTTAACTCCAGCTGCTGCTCCACGATGCTGCCTGCTTCCCTGCCTGCCGCGGAGTGAGGCAAAATGGCGCCCATGCTGGCCTAAGGGGGCGGAGCAAACGCAACCTCTCGCACGAGCCCCGCCTCCTCCGCCGGCACTCAGTCCCACCAAGTCAAGGGACCCCCACTGCTGATACCAGCTCACTGTTCCGCCCTGGGGGTCCTTCATTCTCTACTCTACGCTTTTTGTCTTTTTTTATTATTATTTCTTACTGGAGAGAAAAGTTTTATTTGAATATGTTTTGTTTTCCTGGGAGATGGTGAAGGAGAGCATAGCAGGCAGTGAAACAGAAAAACTAATATTACATTCTGATAAACAAATTTACTAGGAGAGAGTTGGGCTACAGAGAAGCATCAATAGTAAAAAGCTCCACCTCTGATACACTAAATGGAATTATTTTAGTGGGGGAGCACTGTTGAGTTGTTCCAAAACTGTATGGGGGCATTACACTTACCGACATTTATGTAGTTTTACTGGTAGAGTCACAGCTCACAGACAAAGGATACTGCGTATTATCATGTCAAAGTAAATATCTTTACACAAGCTTTGTTGTCTAGGGATTTTAGAGAATCCAGGTTACTAGTTGGTAGGTTGTTTGGGCGTTGAGCTAGAAATTAGGTAATATATGGCGGGAGAGTTGCCATTTTATTACAGCGTATATGCAGTTGACATCTGTTTACTTCAGCTGCTGCTTTTGTTGTACGTCATACAGTGGATAAAAAAAGTCTACACACCCCTGTTAAAATGTCAGGTTTCTGTGCTGTAAAAAAATTAGACAAAGATAAATCATTTCAGAACTTTTTCCACCTTTAATGTGACCTATAAACTGTACAACTCAATTGAAAAACAAACTGAAATCTTAGGTGGAGGGAATAAAAATAAAAATTAAAAATAATGTGGTTGCATAAGTCTGCACACCCTCTTATAACTGGGGATGTAGCTGTGTTCAGAATTAAGCAATCACATTAAATCATGTTAAATAGGAGTCAGCATACACCTGCCATCATTTAAAGTGCCTCTGATTAACCCCAAATAAAGTTCAGCTGCTCTAGCATTAGATATACCATGGAACACAGTGAAGACAGTCACCATCAAGTGGAGAAAATATGGCACAACAGTGACATTACCAAGAACTGAAGCTCCCTCCAAAATTGATGAAAAGACGAAAAGAAAACTGGTCTGGGAGGCTACCAAGAGGCCTACAGCAACATTAAAGGAGCTGCAGGAATATCTCGCAAGTACTGGCTGTGTGGTACATGTGACAACAATCCCCCGTATTCTTCATATGTCTGGGCTATGGGGTAGAGTGGCAAGACGAAAGCCTTTTTTTACGAAGAAAAACATCCAAGCCAGGCTACATTTTGCAAAAACACATATGAAGTCTCCCAAAAGCATGTGGGAAAAGGTGTTATGGTCTGATGAAACCATAATTCCAAAAGATATGTTTGGTGCAAAAACAACACTGCACATCACCAAAAGAACACCATACCCACAGTGAAGCATGGTGGTGGCAGCATCATGCTTTGGGTCTGTTTGTCTTCAGCTGGAACTGGGGCCTTAGTTAAGATAGAGGGAATTATGAACAGTTCCAAATACCAGTCAATATTGGCACAAAACCTTCAGGCTTCAGGCTTCTGCTAGAAAGCTGAACATGAAGAGGAACTTTATCTTTCAGCATGACAACGACCCAAAGCATACATCCAAATCAACAAAGGAATGGCTTCACCAGAAGAAGATTAAAGTTTTGGAATGGCCCAGCTAGAGCCCAGACCTGAATCCGATTGAAAATCTGTGGGGTGATCTGAAGAGGGCTGTGCACAGGAGATGCCCTCGCAATCTGATAGATTTGGAGTGTTTTTGCAAAGAAGAGTAGGCAAATCTTACCAAGTCAAAATGTGCCATGCTGATAGCCAAAAAGACTGAGTGCTGTAATAAAATCAAAAGGTGCTTCGACAAAGTATTAGTTTAAGGGTGTGCATACTTATGCAACTATATTATTTTATTTTTAGATTTTTTCTTCCCTCTACCTAAAAGATTTCAGTTTGTTTTTCAATTGAGTTGTACAGTTTATAGGTCACATTAAAGGTGGAAAAAGTTCTGAAATGATTTATCTTTGTCTCATTTTTTTACAGCACAGAAACCTGTCATTTTAACAGGGGTGTGTTGACTTTTTAGATCCACTGTAGCTGTTGTATAGTTTTTTGGGGGAATTTATTCATGACTACACAAAAAAAAAAAAAGTTTTCTCTGCTTATATTATTGTGCTGGTTGAAAGTTTAGAAGGTGATGGATTGGCGATAAATCCGGGTGTAATGGTTCTGGTTGGCTGAGAGACAAGTTCCCCGGTCAAGAGATGCTCTTACCTGTTTCTTCATTGGGGGTGCCTTTAAGAAGATTGAGTTCTCCAATTTACTTGAGTCTGAATGACCAGCTGAGTCAGAAGAAGAGGAAATAACTTCACCAGGGATAGCAATCTTAAAGAATTCATCATTGATTGTAGCGTGACAGGAAGACCGGGTAGCAAGGAGATGGGTTGAGTTTAGATAGTTAGTGCTACAAAAGTGCTGTCTATTTTTTATCTTTCTAATACGGTTTCTACATCTTCTGTGGTTGTGTAAGCTTCAGGTATGAGTTACTTGTCCTCTTCTGTTATGTCTTCAAATATTTCTACAGTTACACCTATTCCAGTGGCAATTTTGGCATCTGCTTCAGTTGTGGCTAGTTCTGAGAATCTTCTGTAAAAGGGTACTATAAAGGTGTCTGACTCTGCTCTTTCATTGTTATACCCTTGTCAGTTGGGAATTTGGGGTTTTAATCTTCCAATAGTGAAGTTTGATGGATTATGAATGCATCTGATAGAGGAGAATTAGTAGTGTATGCATTTTTGCATGAAAAAATAAAAAAATAAACATTGAAACACTTAGATTGAAGTCAGCAAAATCTCTTGTGATTTCTGACAGTTGAACATTAGGGTTAACACCCCCAAACCAGGTTAAATTAGTATCAAGTTTAAAATGATTTGTTTTGGCCAATCAGGTTAGCTGAAACTTTTGAATGAACTCTGGGCTCCTGTTTGTGCTGCAAAGCAGCCTGGGAAATGTAGTGTATCACTGATATGTGCTATGTATTGCTGCTGACATACACACAGGAAGGTGCAAGGAGATTGGCTGAGGAAACAACAGCAGGTAAATAGTGGGTTAATATTGCTCCCCTGATGCTGCATGCTGATTGGGGGTATCCAATGTTTGTGTAGACACCCCCTGGAGGTGCCAACATAATCATTAGAGGGATTTTTAGATATTAATAAAAATAAAATGTTTTATGAGATGTGCTGCATATACACAGGCTGCTTTTTGAATAAGGAGTGCAGAAATGTATTTATCCATGAAACGTTCATATACCTTTAAAAAGACGATTTGGAAGTGATAATTATTTAACATTGTTCTCTTCTTCCGGTGTCAAAAATAGGGATATTAATAATACTAGTGACACTAAAAACGGTGAAGAAATTCGTAAACTTTTACATTGTTAACTGACAAAAATATTTGATAATTGGTAATTCGGCCTTATTTAGTTCTTTGAATGAGCTTGCACATGTAAGATGTATGAAGAAATCGCAGTGAAGATCTTAGGCAGTGCTTGTTGGTTACTCCACCAGTGTCTTGGAGTGATAAAGAAGTTAATTTAAGGTTGAATGTAATGACTCCTCTGCACGCAGGGTTCTTTTGGAGAGGAGTCAGTTGGTCTTTAATGGGAGGTTCATCAGGTGGGGACAAAAAACATTTCTTACTCATTCAGTGATTCCCAGTGTTATCAACCTGCAAATGTATACCCTAGTGTTCTGGATGTGGAAGGAATCAGTTTTTCTCCAGATGCTTAAAAAAAAAAGTCAAAAGATGTATTGCTAAATGGAAATTCAACCTTAAATTAACATCTTTATCATGGAGTAACCAATAAGCACTGCCTAAGACCTTCATTGCACCTCCGCCATGCCATTTCTTAATACGTCTTATGTGTGCAAGCTCGTTCAAAGAACTAAAGAAGGCTGAACCATCCTTCCGTGTATCATGTCTACATATGCTGCCTTTACTTTGTGAAGACATTTAATAAAAACGATATAAAAAAAAAAGTCAAAGGTCAGGACTTGTGGCAGTCACCCTTGCAAAATAGCCAGACTCGTATATAGTTACCCTCCATTCAACTGTGGCTAAGCAGGTAAGTTAATGTGCAGGTAAAGGTATGTATGTATTGCTGTTGCTAGACAATTTTTCAAATTGCTTCTTTATTCAGCTATTAAGTATTTTCTCAATCTAGTTGTTCCCCTAATTCAAAATTGGTTTCAGCATTTCTACAAGAAGTTGTTTTTTTTTCAGTTAAGGAGGATGGCAGGTCTGTTTTTATGCAAAAATGTTATCTATTTGTGTATTTCTCTTCTTGGGGTAGCCAAAAAGGAACAGTGTAAATTCTGGTTAATTTATTACTTGTCTTGTCCTAAAGGGGCATCAGTGAATAATCGCATTGACAAGGATTGTCATCAGTTTGGCATGCTTCTTTTTGACCAGGCAATGTTGAGTTGGTCTATGCATCTGTTTGTGGAATATTTCTTGGTAAGGTGAACATTGCATTTTCCATTCTTGCTTATTCATCCTTTGGGTCCTTAATTGCTTGGCTATAAATTTCAAAATTAATTTTATGTTGATTTATATTGTCTAATGGGTTGACGGATTTTATGTTCTTATTTTGAACTAGCGACATGCCCGTCAAAAATGACGGGGCAATAAAATTGTAAGGCAGGGAATGCTGTTTGGGCCAGACATTATTTTTTTTGGTTGTCCAAGATCCTTCGGCGCTCATTGCGAGCCTTGCGCTGAGTGCTTTTGGCGCTCATTGCGAGGCTGTTGGTTGTTGTATTTTTTTTTTCAGATAGGCGCTTTTGCTGTTATTGTTTTGTCGGCGGTGATCTGCTTTTTGCTGTTATTGCAAGGCTTTGTGTGCTATGAGCAGCGTTGGCGCTCGTTGTGAGTCACGCGGTGAATGGGTTTTGTGTTTATTGTGAGAGTGTTTTTTTGCTTTTTGTGGATATTTGTTTTTGTATGCTAATGAAATCATTAATAAATGAATAAATGAATATACTTGACCTATTTGTAAGTAATATATGCAGGAAGCATTGTGCTGAAGAGCTGACAATCTGTTTTGATGTTCCTGCAGCATACAATGTAGGTTTGCACGGTTCTGGAGCTGAGGTGTAAGTGTCAGCAATGTGTGCAGTGTTTAGTGTAAATAGGCTGCGTGCGCGAGGGAAAGACGTTAGGGTAGCTGTGTACTTCCGCATTGTGTAAGTTAGTGTTGTAAAATGGTGGCGAATGTGTATGGTACGCGGCTATGTATGATGTAGCGTCCTTGGTAAGAGTGCATCTTGTACCTCGTACAGCTTTTTTGAAAAGCGGTCTGTGTTTGGTAGTGTTTTGCGTGTTTAGGGTCCTGTAGCCTCGTTTTCGTTTTTTTCGGCTGCCATTTTTTCTCTCGCTTAGGGGATTTTCGTGTGTCTAAACTCTTGAATTTGGACTTAAATTGAGGCGTAACTTGCAGAGGTCCTGGGTGCCCCCTCCTGCTGTGGATAAGCTTTTTATGTATTTTTGTGTGTATTTAAAATGGCGGCGAATGTGTATGTAGTATGCGGCTATGTATGATGTAGCGTACTTGGTAAGAGTGTATCTTGTACCTCGTACAGCTTTTTTGAAAAGCCGTATGTGCTTGGTGGTGTTTGGGGCTCTGTAGCCTCATTTTGTTTTTTTCTGCGGCCGTTTTTTCTCTCACTTAGGGGATTTTCGGGTGTCTAAACTCGGGAATTTGGACTTAAATTGAGGTGTAACTTCACTTGCAGAGGTCCTGGGTGCCTCCCCTCGCTGTGGGTAAGCTTTTTATGTATTTTTTGTGTGTATTTATTGTGTTTTTAATGTTTTCGGCCGTTAAGGTCGTAGTTTTGCGTCTCGTATTTTTGTCCGTACATTTTTCGTTCTAAGTCCTGCGGTTCGTATTTTTTTTGTGTAAGTCCGTCTATGGTGATTGCGTGTTAGATCTATTTTGGTAAAGTACCGCTTGTGTGGGTGTTTGTAACCACGTGTGAGGCGCCGTAGAGCCTCCACCTCCGCAAATGCGGCCCCTCGCTTTGCGAGGGTTCGCATTTACAACCTGCAATGAGCCTTCAGCTCATTGCAGCTGACGTTGGAGTCTCCACCTTCCGCAAATGCTTCGCGAGGGATGCAGTTCTTGCGAGCTGCTTGCAAAGCGTGATGACGATTCATAGTTTGACAACTATTATATGTGATATTGTTTTTATTAGGTTATAAAAGAAACAAAAGGGGTTATCATGTAAAGTTACTTATTTTGATTATTTTCTTTTTGAGGGCATGGCATCATCTTTACGGTTCTTTGCTCATGAGAGTGTTGATTGATTTGGCCTCTCAGTTTGGAATTCCATTACAGTTTTCCACTCTGGAATTTGTAGAAGCCTGAAGCACGAAGGAGCTACCAGGCTACCGGAAAGGGGACACAAAGGAGCAGCCAAAGAGGCACCCAGCCTGCATGTCATGCTCCCTTGAAGTCAGGTGGAGTTCGAAAGTGGGTGGGCGGGAGAAGCACATGCCCCAAATGGCCTGGGAACCACACTGCATTAGTACATTTTAGGACTGAAAGCCCTTCTACATTGGTTCTGTGCCCATACGGTGGTGTTTACCTGCTGACAAGATTGCTGATCTTCAGTCTAGTATTTTGTTATTGACATCTTCTAAGAAAGTGACTTTGAAGGAGATGCAATCTGTTTTTGGTAAACTACAATTTGCTTGTTGAATCATTCCTATTGGTAGGATTTTCTGTCTCTTAAAGGCTCTGTTAGTGTGGTGAGATCTTTGAGAGAGGATTTGTCAGTTTGCTGGAATATTTAGAGTCTTATATTGAGATATTCTTTGGCTCAGTTAGGATTTTCTATTGCAGCTGCTGACATTTTGGGGCTTGGGGTTTATTTAGGGTAGGTGACGTGCTGCAAAATAACTTGAATGATGGACTGAGGAAGGTTGGTCAGGAGACTTCCCTTCATTGATCTGTATTGTGATGTCCCTCAAATTATGACTTTATGAGCTAAGAGATTTGCAGTTTTTTTTTCCGACTGACAATTTTGGTGTAGTTCATACAGGTAACTCACTACCCGCATCTTTGGTTCTAGTACTTAGGTTATTGAGGTAAATGGTTTTGCTGTGTCTGAAATTTTATGTGAGTTTGAGGGCTGCTCATGTTCCTGGTTGTCAGGATATAATTCACTTGTTTCCAGTAAGAACTTTATTTGACAGCTGGCTCCTCAGGCATTTACAGTTTAGCCCCTTCCCAATTCCATGTTTCATTGGTGTAAGTATATAGCATCATGGGTGGAGCTATCGCTGGTGCACCGGGGCCCTTGCCTTGGGGGGGGGGGGGGTAGTGCAGTCCATCTTTTTTCTTATATTATTTTTTTTTCTGTGCACCCATGGGCCACCTTCCTCCTCTTTTGAAGGCTTCCTAAGACCCCTACCGACCACTCCTTACTGCTTGGAGCTCCCCCCGGTGGCCACAAGTGCAGACTGCAGAGAGTCAATTCCTCTCACAGCTATGGTGCAGAGATCTCTGGAGCAAAATTATGACAGGCAGCTCAGTTACTTACTGAATGGGGACAATTATATAGTGTATATCTCAGTATATCGATCACTCTATCATTTATAGGCCCTTACTCACTATGCCTCGTGAGACCAGTAGCCCCAACTGACAAAAACAAATATGTATGATATATACATCTGGGAGGTAAAATGCCCTTTGAGGTGGATATAATCTGATATACTTCAAGAGATTTATCCTCTGTAATGGCACAAGTGAGTAAAAACTTTAGAGACGACATCTTTAATGGGTACCATCTTGCTCACTCTTGGTTTTTGTTGAGTATATATAGTATCTATCTATCTATCTATCTATCTATCTATCTATCTATCTATCTATCTATCTATCTGTCTATCTCAGCATTAATATATATTATATATATATATATATATATATATATATATATATATATATATATATAAAATTAACATATATATATATATATATATATATATATATATATATATATATATATGCTCAGGGGGAGGGGCGAGCACAAAAAATAATTTGGACTGGGGGATAAGCATTGCTGATTCATAAATCCCTTGTTCATTCTGCTTTAAAACATGTATGTGTTTTGGGATAGTGTGTCACCTTTTATGGATGGGTTCAAACTGAAGCATCAAGGTTCGATGTTTTTATGTTTCTTCTACTATGTTGGCAATCTTAACCATGTTCTCCTTTGGCTTTGGAGCATAAAAATGCCTATTTCTGCTTCTCTTTTTTTAGCTTTGCTATTGAAAAGAGTTAACAAAATTATTTTAGTAAAGCAAATACTGAAATGTTACAGTATAAATTGACATGTCTGTTATCTATTTGTGTATCAAGTTATGAAGTTTTAGTATTATTGCTACTATTTCTTGCTTTTTCTATAGCTTTCTCTGGGGCACTATGTCAGTGAAATTGTTAGAAATAATAAAGAAAGTTCAGGGGTGCAAATTAATGATGTATTAGATTTAGGGTATAGGTTGTCAACTTTTCTTAGAAGATTTAAGACTGATTGTTTGGTAGCAGAATGTTTTTATCTTTGTTTCCTGTTTTTGCTCTTTGTTGCCCTTGTGAATCAGTTATTTATTAACTTTTATTTGTAACGCGCCGACATATTCCGTAGCGCAATACAGGGGATAAAAACAAGGGAAAATACAGCATTAACAAAATTCAAAAAATGGAGGACCCTGTTTTGAGCATAGTATCTTTGCAGAAAGTGCTTTTTCCCAAAGCATCCTAGAAGACTGAAAACTCGCCACTTACAATCAGTTTGTTATTATTTTACATTTGTCCAAAAGTGCAAGGTTCTTTTTCATTCAGACCGATCAGTTGTTTTCATTTTGTTTTCAGTTTCACATTCATTCTAGATTGGGACAACAACTGAAACTGCAAAATTGGGGTTTGATGATCATTTAATAAAAAATGGGATGAGGGAGTCTTTATAAATGTCATTTGTATGTTACACCACATCTTTTATTATTTTAGTTTTTCTCTATGGTTAGTTGTCTTTTCTTTCCACGTTGTTTGAGTATTGTTTTATTTATTGAACATGTAGGGTTGCTTTTGTGAAGCATGATGGCATCCAGTTAGGACTAGAAGTAGGGCGGTACTGGGTGTGTGTCCCTCTGGTATTTGTCTTATTTATGCAGATGGAAAGTTTTAATTCAGAAAAAGAAAAGGGTTATTTTGAAGTTGGGTAGTATTTCCAAAAGTGTACATTATTTGGTCTGAGATTCTTAAAGATTGGAGAGTAGCTTGTAGAAAAACGTATACAGTGAACAAGATTATGAAAACTTTAATAAGAAAGCGTGATTGGATATCAAGTTAGCATTCAAATTTTGACTGTAAATGCCTGGATGATTTTAAAGGGATACTGTTTCTCATTTCTTGGATTGAATGGCTTAGTTTTTGGTATTTGGAGGGATCACTAAATTTAATATATTGGGGATGCTTTTCGGTGATGTATATTTTTACCACTTGGACGTTCCCCGTTTGGTCATATTCCCACAGTCAGGTAAGCAAATCATTCTGTTATGGTCTTTATTTTGATGGGGGAGTTGGTATACCTTATTCAGATGGGTAAGTTGTGTGGCTATTATTTGTTTATTATAGGGGTTTATATATGTTTATCACATGTTTATTAAACTGACAACATATGGGTCATGTAAATTATTTTACTTTGATGCTATCCTCATGCACACTGATGCTTGACGTGTAGCAGGTGGAGTGAGCGGCTTCCACTGCAGTTATTGCTATGTACTGGAGAAATGGATGAATGGTAGTGTCTTCCCTGAAGGGACAAAACAAGCCTCACACCACACTTATTTTGCTTCCATATTGGCTGATCCTGTTGGCAGCTGCACTCCAGTGGCTCTTTTCCTATCCTGGGCATTTGAATTGTTTAGTCCTACCAAGGATCAGCTGAGGAGTAAACATGGAATCAGGTGCTTTATGTCGACAATGCATGGCTCAGAGTCATGTCTAAATACTCTTGCATTACAATCAACAGATATGTCCTGACAGAACATTTGGAAAAGCCGTCCACAAGGGTAGTGTACATGTTGTGTCCATTTTTTGTACTTCAACTGCAAGTCCTAGTGGGTGATACAATAACTTACATCACCATGGACTATAAATAGAGTGCTTATAAGTGAGCCCTCTTATAAAAGCTAATTGCAGCTGCATAGTGGCACATACAAAATAGAGAGGATTTTTTTTTTTGAGGCAGAGATGTATTTTTCCAATGCAGAGGAATTATTTACTAAACACTGATGAAGGACGTCTGCTCCTCTTACTACCACTCCTTGCAGGTTTCCTTATGTTTCTATATGATCTGTGGCTACACAATCACCAAAGCAAGTTGCTTACAGGAGGAGACACCAAATTGCTTCCAGTTCTGTATGTGTAGGAGAGCAGGCTGAGCAGAGTTTCCATGACTTATGCATGACAAAACCTGAGGTCTTTTCTCCTCTGGAACTGAAGACTCAAGAGGTCTTTTATTAAAATGCTGCTTGCTGTCAGATCAACATTCGTTATATTGCCTCATCATCATGTGACACTGATATGATCAGCAAACCAGAGGAGACCACACAATTTACATTCATACTGTGCATTGAGTGAGCCGAGAAAGGGTTGAGGTTCTACTTGATGAATATGTCAACTGACCAAGGTGGTGCAAAATATTTGGAAAAGTCCTGTTGTGGAAAATACAAATATACTTACATTATTTAGTGTATATATATATATATATATATATATATATATATACCGTATATACTCGAGTATAAGCCGAGGCACTCATTTTACCACAAAATACTGGGTAAAATGAGTGACTCGAGTATAAGTCAAGGGTGGGAAATGTGCTGCCCCCTGTGTCCCCCTCTCTCTCTGTGTCTCTTCTCCCCACTCCCTTCCCTGTGTTTCTTCTCCCCTCTCCCTTCCCTTTGTCTCTTCTCCCCTCTCCCTTCCCTGTGTCTCTTCTCCCCTCTCCCTTCCCTGTGTCTCTTCCCCCCTCCCTTATCACCCTCCTCAACCTCCCTCCTCATCCTCAACCTCCCTCCTCATCCTCAACCTCCCTCCTTATCCTCAACCCCCTCCTCAACCTCCCTCCTCATCATCCTTAACCCCCTCCTCAACCTCCCTCCTCATCCTCCCTCCTCAACCCCCCATCCTCCACCCCCCTCCTCAACCCCCCCATCCTCATCTTCTCTCCTCAACCCCCCATCCTCAACCCCCCATCCTCAACCCCCCTCCTCAACCCCTCCTCTTCATCCTCAACCTCCCTCCTCAACCCCCCCATCCTCAACCCCTTCCTCAACCCCCCATCCTCATCCTCAACCCCCCATCCTCAACCTCCCTCCTCTACCTCAACCCCCCTCAACCCCCCTCCTCAACCTCAACCCCCCTCAACCCCAACCCACCTCCTCAACCCCCCTCAACCTCCCCCCTCAATCCCCCTCAACCCCAACCCCCCTCCTCAACCTAAACCCCCCTCCTCCACCTAAACCCCCCTAAATACCTCCCCCCTCTCCCCTCACTTACCTGCTTGTGCTCCGGCCTCTGCTCCTCAAGGAGCGAGGCCAGAGCACAAGCAGGTAAGTGAGGGGAGAGGGGGGAGGTATTTAGGGGGGTTTAGATGGAGGTGGGGGGTTGAGGGGGGTTTAGGTTGAGGAGGGGGGAGGGAAAGAGACACAGGGGGGGTAGAGAGACACGGGGGGTTAGGGACACATGGGGGGGTTAGAGACACACGGGGGGGGGTAGAGAGACACGGGGGGTTAGAGAGACAAGGGGGGGATAGAGAGACATGGGGGGGGGGGGGGGAGAGTGACTCGAGTATAAGCCAAGGGGGCCCTTTTTTGCCTTAAAAAAAGGGCTGAAGAACTCGGCTTATACTTGAGTATATACGGTATATATATATATATATATATATATATATATATATATATATATATATATCATTCATCACTTTTGTGACACTTGTGAAATTTAGCCCTGAAACTAATTTAACTAAACTAAAGGTATGAAATTGTTAAGTCTGCATGACCTATGACTTAGCAATTTCATTTACAGACAGAAACAGCTCTCAGTCATAATAAATATGTATTTTCACTCATCCCCAAGGTCAGACCTTGCCCTTTGCGCAGAACATAGAAATAACGTATTCTCTTGCATATCTAGAAGTGACGTACCAAAACATGCTTGATAAGTAATGATCATATGTGCTATAAGCTCAGTGAGTCAGTGGCAGCCATTTTGGATGCTTTTGTTACTGATCCACATTTTTTGTCTAAATAAACTATAATAATGCGAAAATTACCAGAGGACTCTGTTTTTTGTTACCATGACTGGGGATCAGAGTACAAAGTGGTGTGAGTATGGTAATTTTCCTAAACAGTCCTTACATTTTGATAGGGTTTGATATAGCTGATGCTTCATAGACAGAGTCAGTATCTCGCACAGATTACACTATTCGGTTAAACTACTGTGGCACTATCAGTACCCAAGCTTTTAAGGTCTCACATGAGCATGGCACTCATCTACTACTTTATCACTGGGAATATACAACTTTGCTGCCTTGTATTATTTACAGCCTTTTACATATATCTTCAAATATTGTACCTCTAGCGGTAAGGAATTATGCAGACAAGATAGTAATAGCACCCAAGTATGAGGTCCATGACATCCCTGGGTGCTGTACTCTGCATTCTCATTAGTTTTATTTCACCTCTGGGGGACCTAGATATACAATAATTTGATTAAGAGCAGTGAACTGACCTTTTTGTATTGTATTTTTAGTTGTATTTCTACTTATTTTTAGAATTTTATATCTTTCTAATTAGCTAATTTTACACACTGTACGTTATTCTGCTTTATAAGTAGCGCTAAGCAAAATGCTGAGAGTTTGTGAAGATCAGTGGCTTTTCCCAGTTGGAAACTATTTTTTCTCCTTGGTTGTTCTAACAGCAATCCACTACATCTCAAAATGACTAAATCAATAATTCTGGTTCAATTGGGAGGGTTGCCCAAAAGTGGTTACTTGCATATAATCACTATCCAAAGTTGTCACCTTCACCATGAAGAACTATTAAGACTATCCCATTAAGTAGCTAGCCTACCCGAGCTCAAACTCCATTTTCCCTCTGTTTGGTCTTATTTCATGTTTAGGGTGTGTTTGGGGATGTCTTTATTACATATGAAACCTAGAAACATTTTAGGGACAGTACCACTTTAAGAGGGTACCAGTAGCCACTTCCAGTAGCCCATCGCGATACTCAGTTCATTCCCAGTACAGAGTTTTAGCCAGCTTCTAAGTGGGTGCGAAACTGGGATATTCTTGGTCTAGACTAGTTAGGAGCTGTATGTGGGGCCAATTTAGATGCCAAGTATAATTAACTAGACTGTCAGGTGACAATTGAAATGCTTTGTTTCAACAGACAAAGGTCAAGTGGTGTAAAGTAATTTGTAAGTGATATCCCTTTGATCCACTGTCTTGCAGTGAACTACCACTTTGTATGTGTTTGAACCTGTCAATCAGCCCAGGCACCCTACACAAAGCACTAGTTGTTAAAGAATATCAAGGAAAGTTCTTGCCAGCTAAAGGTATACCCAACCCCCTGGCCCAAAGCACCTCACTAGCCTTCTTCTCTCTGATTCAATAAAGTCATGGTTTCCCTAAGGGAGAGTGGTTCAGGGTTTGATCAGACAGGTGAGAGCCCCATACTCCTGAGACTAACAGGAGGTCCAGTAAACCAGGATCGGAAGCCACAGTGACTGCCAAACTCAACATCAGCCTCCCCACCTTATTCGGCTACCTCCTCCACTGGAGGAGCTGAACCAAGCCTTTAATGAAACCTCTGGAGAGTCCTAACAATAAAAGTATGCCTGATCCATTTGGGCGTGGACACATGCTTGGAGAAGGAGACCCGCTGGTGCCTCTGCTCCTGGTGGTAACCCCATAGCTATTTGCCCTCTCCTATACTTCAAATCACCACCAATCAGCATGCACCAAAGCTCTCGCTGATTGGTTCAGGGCTGGCCAAAGTGACTAATCCCGTTAGCGCCGAACAGAGCTGTATCTCATTGGCTGACCCAGGCAAAGGGGGGAATTACCAAAAGTTGCACAAATTATGTTTGCCTATTACACTATTGCTCTTTTACATTTAGAAAATGTATAAAAATGGAACCCACAAAATAAAGATTATGCTATTTCTGGTGATGGTGTGTTTCATTTAGAGGGAAGACTTTTATTATATTTACTGCCTGCAACTTGACCTTTAAAGAAAGGATTCGGAGGAACTGTGGTGATCTGTGGGTAGGATTAGGTATAGTTGGTCCTTTTCCAAGGCCACTAAAGAGCGGTTCTTGACACTCTTTAAATAAAGAGTAATAAATAAAGAGTAATAGCGATACCAGTGCAACATAGATGTGGATGAACTGTGAACCTGTGGCCGATATGATGCTAGCAGTTTAGATGTCCAGAGTAAGCTTATTAACAGCTTACATCAACTCACTGCCTGTTACCCTGATCATGCTGTCTACATCTGATTTTTGGTATGTTTTATGACATCACTGGTGCCATAGCCCCTGTTTTGGTTTTATACATAGACCAATAAGTGTGCTTGTTGAGTGTAGTGTTGCCAGTAGAAAGTCTCTTTTGCCTAGGTGTTGCTTGTAAGGCTTCCCCAACTGGTGTTGACAATAAGCTATCACATATGGACCAAATAAGGTTAACAGAATGGATTAACATATATAAATATATACAGGCTAGATGGGCTGTCACAACCTGTATGTTGAATGGGTTATTAGAAGAGCCTATTGCCCAATCCTCTCCCCACAGGTGTGCCCAGTTCGCTTTACCTCTGTACAGCAGGAAGAACTTTCAGCCCTTAGGTTAGACTGAGAGATGCCTGTGGTCTTGTATAGCTTAAGGATATTTCTAAGTTCTTAAAATAACTTACTCCAGCAATCAAAATTCACAGCATCAATAACGAAATCCGCACAATAATCATGCGAACCAGTTTATTACTGAAACCATCAGACATATTTATACCACATGGATACCATAGTATGGACCTAGTGGCACCTAGGCAATTTCCACTATCCCATGCGTCTAACAGGCATAACAAGGAATAACACATAAATCACAACATCCCCAATGTTAACACATCTCAGTGGGCCCCATTCTCCTGGCACAATAAGCCTATTTTATAAGGCTGAGGGCATCAGTCTGTAAGGTATTGCACAGCTTGTGCCTTGGCATGCTACAGCCATGACACGGGCCAAGTGACTTTTAACTGCTATCAATGTATTACTAGTAATGGTAGTACTATTAATAGTAACAATAATACTCAATGTTAAAAATAAAATAAAAGCTAAAAAATATGTTATTAAAAAAAACCAAAACGTAATAGATCTCTCAGCAACTTTATTGGTGTCAACTGTAATCTTTCATCTGGCCAATCTGGAAATGTCACAGTACTCATAGAAAAAAGCATTTTATGCTGCCACATGGAGAACAATGTAATATTCATGTGTTAGCCTATAGCATACATTTTATAAATTGATGAATCCTAAATTAGCGTCCTGTTCAAATCTAGCTTAGTTTTCTTCCTCTTGTATTAGCATATAATATCAACATAAAACATACATTTATCAGTGGAGTGTAAACTCAGATTTTTTACCCCCTTTCTGATTAGTGACCTTCATGCCCCCTCTCTTTGTTTTCTAAATCCTTTTCACAGGTCCTTTTAAGCACCCTCAGCAGGAGAGATGGGGTGAAAACTGGTTTAAGAGATTAATGAACTGTTTTTCCTTCCTTCTCTGCTATTGGGATTTCTGTCCTTCCAAAAGGGTTGTTTTTATTATTTTGGGTAGATGAACAACCTAAATTAACTAAATTAATTGACAAGTAATATGTTTGTTTCTTGAATTCTCCACAAAAATAGTATACTGAGGTGTGAAGAACAGAAGGTTTGTTCTCTTGTAGACCAAACAATATAATGCAATAAAAAGGCATCAAAGTAGACTCAGAGCATTCAATAGTAAGATAAAAGGATGAAAGATTTATCAGATTAAGTATTTTAATCCTGGGAGTGCAGAGAATGATCTATGGTTTCTTCCACATAACTTCCATTCACACTCTCTGGTCCCTCCCCCCTCGTTGAGAAGAAGAGAGGGTCTGGACATCGCTATTCCACTGTTGTGCTGCTGCATATATATTTATATGTATATATTTAAATAATTGCACTCACCACCCTATTGCTGTTGGCTGCAGTGTGCACCTGACTACTAATCTAGACACCCATGTAAACCAAAAGGTTGCAACAAACCTGCAGGAAAAGCAAGTAGGATGCTTGAATGTATTGGCTGAGGAACTAGCAAAAGAAAAAAAGAGGTGCTAATGGCTCTCTAGAGACCTCTAGTCAGACCTCACCTAGAATCCTGTGTCCTGATTTTCAAAATGATATTAAGAGATTAGAAACATTGAAATAAGTGTAACTAAAATGGTCTAAAAGACAAAACTTGTAAGTCAATACCTGAATATGTATAGCTTAGAGAGTATTGGGAGAGGGGAGATATGATAGAAATCTTCAAATATATTAATGGCGTTAATAGAGTTCAAGAGGGAGCTGTCTTCAACAAAAAGAGGAACACAAGAACCAGAATCATGATTTGGAAGTTGTAAAATGGAAGTTTTAGGGCTTCTGTGAGAAACTATTACTCTACAAAATGAGTAGTAGATAAGTGGAAGTGGTAGAATCACAGTTAAGTGTGCATGGGATAAGTTTAAGATTAATCTGAGGTTTAATTAAGCCAAACCTTGGGTAGACCAGAAAGGCCATGTTGATTTGTATCTGCCATGAAATCTATGTTTCTTTGTTTTATGTTTGTATGCCAAGAACAGCTTATATCCCTGGTGACCATATGAATATGAAGATTTTTTTCTTTCTGTGAGATGTCTTTAAAATACCTACCTCATCTACCCCCTAACAACATAGTTACATGAACACACTAATATGAAAAAATAAAGTTCCACTCTCCCTCCTCACCACCTGATGAATACATTTTGTAGGGAGTTTGGTTTCTGATGTAGTTCTACTCTATTATCCCTAAGGACATATGTATTTGTATACGGGAGAGTTTACTACGGAGAAACTATTACTCTACAAAATGAGTGGTAGATAAGTGGAAGTGGTAGAATCACAGTTAAGTGTGCATGGGATAGGTTTAAGATTAATCTTATCTTTTGTTGTAAATTAGAAAATGTGGTTTAGTATGGTGGCTCTCAATCTGATCCAGCTGGTAACCTTCCCGTGCTCATGGGTACCACCTTTGTGATGCAGAACATGTACAGAGCAGGGTGATACTACTAGTGATGCACTGAATATTAATTTAGGTTTACATGGGTTTGAGTAGAGTACAATTTAACTTCACATAAGATACTGAATAATATATCTGTAACTAGGAAATTGCCCATCAAAAATGACGGGATTAAAATGTAAGGCTGGCAATGCTGTTTGCCACACAATGTGAGGCTTTTGCTCCTCTAAGCACCTTCGGCACTTATCGCGAGCCCCACGTTGAGCGCTTTCGGCACTCATTGCAACCCAACCCTTTCCATCCGTCTACTGTACGGGCCACTCATTGTAGGTTTCGTTAACCTGCAAGTTTTGTGCTTGGGAATGCCATGTGTCTCTTTCCAGCATCTCCCCCCTGTCTCTTCCCTGTGTGTTTCAACTCTATGTGTCTGCTGAATGTTTGCGTGTTACATGCTGACTACCGTGTGCCTGTCGTTGTTGGTGTAAGTGTTACTGTCTTTGCCGTCGTGTATTTTCTAAGTGCCAAGTGCCTGGCTTTGTTCAGCCTCGTTTTCATCCTGTTTCAAAATGTTTACAATTTTCGTCCGCCATTTTTTTTCTTGCTTAGCCAATTTGTATTGACGAAACCCCCCAAATATGGCTCAAATTCGCTTGCAACCTCACTCCCAGGCTTCCTGGCTCACCCCCTGTGCTGTGTGTGAGTGTGTTATTATTTTTGTAAAAAATGTTGTTTTGTTTTTCTGTTTTTTAGAGTTTCACGCTTGGCTCGCAGTTGTGACCGTCACAGTTGCATGCCTCAACTACTCGCTTTGCTTTGCGAGGCTTGCAGTCGCGTGAAACTATTCGCCGCCTAAGTCCCGCGTGCCTCAACTGATCGTCTCGCTTTGCGAGGCGAGCAGGGCAATGAGCACCTTTGGCGCGTCCTGCGTGGTCGCAGGCTTCGCCTTGCTGTGTGGCGCTTGCAAAGTGTGACCAACATCGTAAGCGTTCCCAACACTGACAGCTATATATGTAATTTATGGGATTGGGATTGATTGTAGTGATACATTTAAAGTGTTAGACTGGCATATAAGGTCATAGGGACTGACACCAGTCCTAGCACCAGCTGTTCACCAAACCCTAAAGGTTTAAATACTATGTTGCAATTGAGTTTTTATCTATCTATCTATCTATCTATCTATCTATCTATCTATCTATCTATCTATCTACCTATCTATCTATCTATCTATCTATCTATCTATCTATCTATCTATCTATCTATCTATCTATCTATCTATCTATCTACCTATCTATCTATCTATCTATCTATCTATCTATCTATCTATCTATCTACCTATCTATCTATCTATCTATCTATCCATCCATCCATCCATCTATCTATCTATCTATCTATCTATCTATCTATCTATCTATCTATCTAGCTTGAGTTCCACATCTTTTTAAAACTAGCAGATAAAACCCAACTGTACTCCTAAATTCTTCTCATAATCATTTATACCTCTGTTGCCAATTGATACTTTTCCTACAGCTATTTTACCATTTTGCCTTTGGTAAAAAAAAAAGTTAAAGCTCTTTTAAGAACTCAGGAGCCGGATATGAGACCATCCGGGTGAATTAGTTTCCCATCACTGGCCTACATACTGTTCAATATTACATATTTCATTCAAATTGAGTTTTAATTCCAATGACTAACGAGTTCCCATATTTGATAATCAGCAGTATGTTTTTAGAGAGTAAACAAAATGCAGCCATTAATTTAATGTTGACAGCAACTTTATTTGTATTTGTTAGCCTAATTTGCCACAGATGAGGGACCTTCTATATAGATAAGTTTACCATTCAGTTCTATTGAACTTTTCTCTTCCGAAACACACATTTTCATAAGAAAGAATGGAAAGCATTATAGAAAAGTTGATCCTCTCCACTTTGGACACTGCATTATCTGCCCCAGTAGTACTTAATTGTATATAATAGTTAATCATTTAATGGCAGTATTTATTTATTTTTTTACTTTTGATGCATCTTTAGTAATCTGTTACTTAATTTAAGTGAGTCCTATAGGAAGCCAAATTTCTCCTGCATTAGTCCTTTCACTTTGTGTAATCTTAAAGAATTAAGTGTCCTGAGATTGCATTACTTTGATCTGCTGTTAGCCACCAACAAGGTACCCTCATTACATAAATATATTGCACTCCTGCTGTTTTGCCATTGGCATTTTGTTTGTGTGCCAGCTGGTGCATAGTAAAGAGGACTCAGAGTGGCAAGGTGTCTGGAAGATCAATGCCCTTTATGAAACCCAAGTTGAAAGTAACAAACAGTATTCTGCATTATAATGACCTTGTCATTGTCACTCATTCCTAGAGCAGATATTTATTCAGGCTCATAATAAAATCAATGCATGTTGTTTACTCAATATTGACACATAATGCTTATGTGAATGATTAATGATCTGGTAAATGTTGGCTAATCTGAAATAAGAATGGATAAGTTAATAATAACACTTGTTTATACTAGCTAATACTCCCAATTATTATTAGGATTGAATGGAACTTTCTACATGGTCTTTTGTTTGATTAAATTTAATACTGGACAAAATCTAAATTAATTAAAAACAGCATTTAAGTTTTGCTGCATTTTTATGCATTTTTTCTTTGTTGCAGACATTCATGTTGTGCTCTTGCCTGCTGCAAACTGTTACTTCCTCAGGTTAGTACTATAGAGCTTTGCTATATTCCACCGATATTAATGGCAGTTTTTACTGCCATATTCCTATTGTGCGAACACAAACTTCTTCTCCAACCCCAGAAAGTGATCTTCTAAAAGTAACATGGCAGATTCCATCAGCATAAATGTATATAATGGGTTATATTATTCTTTCTTTTACATTCTAAACACGTTAACATTTTCCAGTGTAATTCTTCAAAACAGTGTATTTTAGAAATATGTATGGTTCTGTAAAGCCTGGTAATGTGATTACTTGCTAGGTTCCTGCAATTAATTATATGCTGTTGACAGCTTATTTATGGCTAGATACTGTTGCTGTGAATACATTTTATAAACAATTTCCCCCAAAATCTCCATTGCCTTTTTGTGGTAAATTTATAAGGTTACACCACCAAATGTATTTACTTCATTTTCAAGCCAAAATGTATGCTAAAGGATTACTGTGATTATTATTTTTTTTTGTATTTTTCTATATGTTTATTTGAATAACTTAGCTTAATAATGGGGAAAATGTTTTTAGAAAGCCAACAATCCCTCAACCTATACATTTTTACTTTTATATGCAATTATTCTTTACTGCATTTTATTTTCTAAATGGATCCTGCCTGCTAATTTTCTCGGCATGGTGTGTCCTTGTAAATTAACGAGATTTCGCTTCGAAATTATAAAAACCCTGACAGTTTTAGCTGCCACATTCCAGTTGCAAAGATAAACACTTTCAAAATCTCTTCCCACCTCAGTAAGTTGATTAACGGAACTCGAAATGATAGGTTCAACAGCAGCAGAATGCTATATAATATATAGACATTGTATTATTATTTTACATTCTAGTAACATTTTCATATGAAGTTCTTAAAACAAGGGTGATACTTTAAACCATGATCTTCTCTGATCATGAGTTTGCTAAAATGTAGCCACATTAAATGCCATATTAAATTCCAAGCCTGTATGTGCAACGTGAGACCCACAACAGCTGCGAGCTCGAAATTTGGCCGAGTTACAGAGCTATTAAGTTAGAACATGCTGCGAGTTACGGGCTTGAGAGGCAAACCCCTAAATCATTTGTTGAACGTTGGAGGCACAGCTGTGAACGTGATCATTTAGTCAAACTTGTAGTTACGGGTTTAGATGGAGCCAGTGGCAACAGAGATCGTCAGAATTAAGTCACTGAAAAATGGAGGTTAGATTTCAAAGTCTTACGGGTTTCAATTACGAGTTACAATCGGACCCACATTCCAGATTTAAGGCAGTATTGATAAAGTCGTCAATATGATATTCTATCACATGCGAGTTACAGAATATGTATTAACACATTGATTGCCGGGATCAATATCACACAGAAATTAAACATGAAATAAAGTATTTTAGGGGGCGATTTGCGAGCTTGAGAATGTTGTGCTATTAATTCTGACACCTAACATCACTTTCCCTTTTAATAAAAGTACAGTAGTGTGTGTATATGTGCATTTACAGTGCTACTGATTGGACTTTACCCCTCTTGCGGGTCCTCTCTAGTACTTGTTGGCTTCTTGGTTCCATTTGCGAGTTACGGGTTTGAACACCAGTGATTTTGTTGCAATTTAATAGCATGATTGGAAGCGTAGCAGTTACGGGCTTGAAAGAGCAAACTAATTGCGGCAACCCAAGTCGAATTCTCATGTCACGTAGGGTTTTCTCGCCCCTAACCCGCAAGTCGTCGGCAGGTTGCTTTAAGAGCCCAATTTAATAGCCATAAGTCTTGCGAGCTACGTTACGAGCTACGGTTTTACACGTTAGGGGAATTTAATGTGGCTAATGGTCTTTCGGTCCAAAAAAGGCCAGATTCAGTGTAAACCCAAGTAATTTATCTCTTTAACCATTTTCGATAAACATGTTTTTGCAAATATATCCTAAAGACCTAAGGGTAAACTGAAAAATAAGCAAATCATTATGCTTTAATTTTTTATTTAATAAACAAGTATTGACACAATTGGTAATAAAGTAACTGGGACATAATATCTAAATAAAGAAGTGTGAGCACTGAAGTGTAATGATTTCTCCTGGCATCCAGTAGATGGCACACAGATTCTGAGCACCAGGCTGAAGCAGCATTCAGAAGCAGCCTGAGAATAGGAAGGGAGTGATGTATAGTGAGGGAGGAGTGAGGAGGGGGTGGCCGGAGGGAAAGCACTAAGAGGGAGGGGAGATGTGGTGTGTGGATGGAGTGAGGACAGAGGGATTTGGCAGGAGCAGTAGTGGGGCTTGGTGTCAGTGGCAGAATTATCCCTATTAGTGTGTATAGTAGTTTGGCTTAGTGCTATTCTTGATACCTGTTGTGTGGTCACTCTGTGTTTGAGTCTGGACCGGTTTGTTTCCAGGCCTTCATGATGTCCTGACTGGTCCCTCACACTGGACTCAGGAGTTGAAGCCTCCTGGGCTCCAGACCATGAAAGCGGAGAGAGAGACTGAGCTGAGCCGGAGCCTGCTCCTTGCACTTGGGCCGAGAGACACTCGTCATTGTCCTACGAGGGAGAGAACCAGAACCACAGTTGGGGCACAAGACAGATACCCCATGGCATGGAGCTGAGAGCTGCCCCGGAACTGGGCAGAGACTGAGAGAGAAAGTGACAGTCACAGAGGAGGGACAGCTGCTTATAAGTGTGGTGCCTAGTCCTTCTTGTCTTCATTACGGTTATCCAGGATAGTGTCACGGACATGGGACCTGGGTGTCCTGTGTGAGTGGAACACAGTTCTTGGACCCCGAGTATGGGGCCCCTGGTCCCACTGCTCCTGGGGGCCCTGATTTGGGTCTGTGTCTGGACGGATGACCCCAGCAAAGTGATATCGGATCGGTACGCTGTCTATTGGAACAAGAGCAACCCTAGGTAAGGGCCTGTGATTTGGGGGATTGTTGGGAAATGGGCTAGTAGATTTGAACAGTCTGAAAGGGTTTAACAACTTTGCATTGCCTCTAGAGTTAATCAATAACTTAAACATGCCCTCGGGGTACTTCCAGAACTGCAGAAGTTTCGCTTAGACCCTAAACCTGCACAATAAGTTTGAAGAAGTATGCCTCTCTACAAGTTCTTAATTAGTAGTATACCTCATAATTAAAGTATGGATTAGATTGTAGGTTCTTTGTGTAAATGTCACAACTGCAGATTTTTTTTGGTTAGTATTTGGTAACATTGGAAATTCATTTATGTTCATCTTTTCCATGCAACAATCTTTAGTACATTGATTAAGTGCAAAGTAGTTTTGTAAAGTCAGGTCACTCATTAATAGTTTAATTAAAACTCTGCATAGCTGGGGTGTTTGTCCTTCAGTGTAAAGCCTGAGTGAGTTACCTGTATGGATATAAAGTGAATCCCCATAACTAGTTTAAGTTGCATGTGTTTCTGTACAGCTTTTTAAGTTCCAGTGATGTGTAGAATAAGGTCCTTGTGCCCTGAACATGAAGGCTAGAGGGACACCAGCCCTCTCCCCTTCTTGTCCATGGCAGCTCTGTGTGCAGGCTCTTGTGTATATGACATGCCACACTGCACTTGGGCAGAAGATCTGTTTCACAAGCTGCTCCAGATGCTGCAGTACTCCAGCAGGAAGCTCCAGAGAGCACAAACTTTCCCTAATGCTTCAGCTCATTTTATGGTACAAGTGCATGTGATGAGCAGTTATAAGTACAAAATGAGCTCCCAGGAAACCTACCCACAAACACTATCTTATAACAGACTCAGTGTGGGAATCACTCAGAACAGAAATACATCTATATTTGCAACACATTCTGGATTACTGTGCAGTATATATAGACTGGCAAAACGGTGTGTTTATCCTATATAGTACAGACTGGAATACTCTGTGTATGTATACTGTGCAGTACAGATTGGCATACTCTGTGTATGTATACTGTGCAGTACAGATTGGCATACTCTGTGTATGTATACTGTGCAGTACAATCTGGCATACTCTGTATGTATACCGTGCAGTACAATCTGGCATACTCTGTGTATGTATACTGTGCAGTACAATCTGGCATACTCTGTGTATGTATACCGTGCAGTACAGATTGGCATACTCTGTATGTATACCGTGCAGTACAGACTGGCATACTCTGTGTATGTATACTGTGCAGTACAGATTGGCATACTCTGTGCATGTATACTGTGCAGTACAATCTGGCATACTCTGTATGTATACCGTGCAGTACAGATTGGCATACTCTGTGTATGTATACTGTGCAGTACAGACTGGCATACTCTGTGTATGTATACTGTGCAGTACAATCTGGCATACTCTGTGTATGTATACCGTGCAGTACAGATTGGCATACTCTGTGTATGTATACTGTGCAGTACAGACTGGCATACTCTGTGTATGTATACTGTGCAGTACAGATTGGCATACTCTGTGTATGTATACTGTGCAGTACAATCTGGCATACTCTGTGTATGTATACTGTGCAGTACAGACTGGCATACTCTGTGTATGTATACTGTGCAGTACAATCTGGCATACTCTGTGTATGTATACTGTGCAGTACAGACTGGCATACTCTGTGTATGTATACTGTGCAGTACAGATTGGCATACTCTGTGTATGTATACTGTGCAGTACAGATTGGCATACTCTGTGTATGTATACTGTGCAGTACAATCTGGCATACTCTGTATGTATACCGTGCAGTACAATCTGGCATACTCTGTGTATGTTTACTGTGCAGTACAGACTGGCAAACTCTGTGTATGTATACTGTGCAGTACAATCTGGCATACTCTGTGTATGTATACTGTGCAGTACAATCTGGCATACTCTGTGTATGTATACTGTGCAGTACAATCTGGCATACTCTGTGTATGTATACTGTGCAGTACAATCTGGCATACTCTGTGTATGTATACTGTGCAGTACAGATTGGCAAACTCTGTGTGTGCATACTGTGCAGTTCAGACTGGCAAACTCTGTGTATATATACGGTGCAATACAATCTGGCATACTTTTGTGTGTACATACTATCCACTACAAACTGGCAAACTCTGTACATGTATACTATGCAATACAAACTGGCATACTCTGTGTGTGCATACTGTGCAGTACAGATTGGCATACTCTGTGTGTGCATACTGTGCAGTACAGATTGGCATATTCTGTGTATATATACTGTGCAGTACAATCTGGCATACTCTGTGTGTACATACTATGCAGTACCGACTGGCATTCTCTGTACATGTATACTATGCAATACAAATTGGCATACTCTGTGTGCATTCTGTTCAATACCGACTGGCAAACTCTGTGCATGTATACTGTGCAGGACAGACTGACAAACTTTGTGTGTATACAGTGTAGTACAGACTGGTATCCTCTGTGTGTGCATACTGTGTATTACAGACTGGCAAACTCTGTGTGTGTATACTGTGCATTACAGTAAAGACTGTGTATATACTGTGCAGTATCGACAGGCAAACTATGTGTGTATACAGTGTATTACATACTGGTATACTCTGTATGTGTATACTGTGCATTACAGTAAAGACTGTGTATATACTGTGCAGCACAACATGGCATACTTTGTGTATGTATACTGTGTAGCACACACTGGCATGCTCTGTGCATGTATACTGTGTAGTCTGGCTTATTATGCATGTATACTGTGCAAGCTGACTTACTGAATGCAGTAGGCTTCTCTGTGTGTATATTTGATGCTGTGCAAGTTGTTATAGTTGGTGTATACTGTGAGTTCAAGCTGCTGTTAACAGTTTGGCACTTTATACTGTGTGTATATCGTGCATATATTGGACAATCAGGCATACTTAGAGCCACATTCAATTGCAAGTCCGTAACTCAATTAAAGACAGCCAAATGTCTGCGAGTCTGATGCGAGCTCCCGTTGGTCTCCAATTACGATGCTATTCAATTGCGCAAATCTGCATGTTACTGTCCCAAAGCCGAAACCGTAAACCATGTACTGGTTCGTAGCAGTTCAGGGCGGGAACATGATCAATTAAGCAAGCCCGTAACCGCCCATTTAGAATCAGCCAATAGAAAATAAGACTGTCATTATTACGGCAGTAAAACATGGAGGTTACATGTCAATCAATTAGGCTCAGGGGTCCGATATGTGATCAGACTCGCAAACCCTCAAAATAAAGAATTATGAAAATGAATGCCAATAATGTTCTAGTCCATGTGGGTGGTCTGATATGTATTAACCCATTGATACCCGAGATCGATATAACCCCAAAATGAAACATAAAAATAAATTACATTTCCTGCAGATTTGCGGGCTTGATATCGTTGTGCAATTAATTCTAATGTCTATCATCGCTTTCCCCGTTAGTTACAGTGCAGGATTGATTTTTTATTTGCATTTACAGTGCTACGAATAGGTGTCTAGCACTCATAGGATTTTCTCCTTCATTTGCTGTTTACGGGTGTGAAAATATTTGAGTTCTTGGGAAAATTGAGCAATTGAATAGTGATTTGCTATTTTAGCCATCGTAATTCTTGCGAAAGTGAAAGATCAAAGGTTGTAAGTTACGGGTTTAACCATCATAATTTTTTCAAGACCTTAACTCGTAAGCCATTTGGAGCCCTCAAAAAGACGCCGAATTGAATGGCAAATTAACTTAGCACCTCACTTATGGGCTACCGGATCGCCCAAAACCTCAATTAGTGTGTATTGCTAGTGCAGTGCAAGCTAGCATGTGTGTATATACAGACTTATATATTAATTGTGTGTATAGTGTGCATGTAGGGTTTCATCCTCCTAATGTGCATGTGAGTAAATATATACAATATGGGACACTGTGCAATGATATAGTGTATGCTGTGTGTGTGCTGTGCCATTTAACATAACATACTTGGTGTTTGTATATTGCAGTGTAAGTTGGCATGTTCACTATTGCACTTGCAGGCTGGCTGCAGTGTGGATATACTGTGCATTTCAAACTAGTGTGTATAATAGTATGCAGAGCAAGCACACATACTATCTGTCTGTAAGTTGGCATGTGCTTGTGTGTATATTGTGCCTTCAGACTGTCACAACCTGTGTGTATACAGTGCTTGCAGATAGACATACTGTGTGTGTATGCTGTAATGTTGTCTGATATAATGTTGTATGTATGCTGTACATGTAGACTGGCATAATCTATGTACTGTGCTTGCTGGTTGATACAGTCTTTGTGTGTGTACTGTGCAGGTTGGCATTCTCATGCAGACTGGCACACTCAGTATTTGTATATTGTGCATTATAGTAGTCGGTTAGTGTGCATATTGTGTATGCAGGCTGGCATATTGAATGTGTATAATGTGCAATATATATTGGCAGTAGTGAAAAAAATATCGAAGACTTAACAACCAGAAATATTTTTAGGAGCCCGAGAGGCTGTTTTTGAGAAGCCTGGTAGGAAGCCCTTTGTATAGATTCATTATACTTTGCAAAAATATTTAGGAGCCAGAAGTACAAAATGTAGGATTCCTGGCTCCCAGAAAGTTTCTATCCCTGCCTATTGGAATAATTTGTATACTATTAATGCAGCTTGCAATTCTCTGTTGATATCTTCTTATATACTTATTTTGTTCAGGTTGGCAAAGTTAATGTGTCTATATTGTGCATTACTGATTGGCATACTCAGTGGTGTGTGTATAGCTCAGGCCCAATATACGTTTTATGGGCAGTGCAGACTAAATTCTCTCTCTCTTTATCTTAAAGTTTCTTAAATCTTACACCTCGGTATAGTAACTTGCTTTAAAACCCAAATGTATACACCTTCTTGTTTGCTTCCCTACTGAACTATTCAGCGCCTTTAACAATATTTGGACATTTGTGCATTATCAGGCCTCATCTTTCTATCCTTAAAACTGTATATAGGTTGTATAGTTTTTGCTGATGACTTTTGTGTCAATGTATATTATATTAGTCTCCATCTTTTGAATTATTTCTGATTTATGTATGAATTTTTGATATTACTCTCTCCAGAACTGGACACAGTATTAGAGGAGATCTGACTAATGATCACTAATATGGCTGGTACGATTTTGTTTTGTGCAGTGTAGTATCCCATTTTGTTTCATTTTGGGAAATGGAGGTTAACATGCCCATTGTTTTGTACATTACAGATTGGTAGTGTACAGCATGTGTTTGTTCAGTCCAGGTTGGCATGATCAAATTGTTGTGCTGTGTATAATGCCATGGTTTCTATATGTCATGCAGTCCAGATTGCTGATGTACAATGCAGATTGGCATGAACACAGAGTTGTGCAGTGTTGGTTGAGGTGCATTGTGCAGGGTGATTTTGCATTTTCAATTTGTTGCCGTGTAGAATGGCAAATTCTTTGTGTTGTGTAGGGTGGAAATCTGTAAATGGTTTGCAGGTTGATAGCGATATAGTATTGTACAGCTTGGTATTCTATAAGTGTAATGCAGGTTGGCAGAGTCTTAGTATTGTGCAGCTTGGCATTCAGTGAGTGTAGTGCAGCTTGGCATTCTGTAAGTGTAATGCACGTTGGCAGAGTCTTAGTATTGTGCAGCTTGGCATTCAGTGAGTGTAGTGCAGCTTGGCATTCTGTAAGTGTAATGCAGGTTGGCAGAGTCTTAGTATTGTGCAGCTTGGCATTCAGTGAGTGTAGTGCAGCTTGGCATTCTGTAAGTGTAATGCAGGTTGGCAGAGTCTTAGTATTGTGCAGCTTGGCATTCAGTGAGTGTAGTGCAGCTTGGCATTCTCCAAGTTTAATGCAGGTTGGCAGAGTCTTAGTATTGTGCAGCTTGGCATTCAGTGAGTGTAGTGCAGCTTGGCATTCTGTAAGTGTAATGCAGGTTGGCAGAGTCTTAGTATTGTGCAGCTTGGCATTCAGTGAGTGTAGTGCAGCTTGGCATTCTGTAAGTGTAATGCAGGTTGGCAGAGTCTTAGTGTTGTGCAGCTTGGCATTCAGTGAGTGTAGTGCAGCTTGGCATTCTGTAAGTGTAATGCAGGTTGGCAGAGTCTTAGTATTGTGCAGCTTGGCATTCAGTGAGTGTAGTGCAGCTTGGCATTCTGTAAGTGTAATGCACGTTGGCAGAGTCTTAGTATTGTGCAGCTTGGCATTCAGTGAGTGTAGTGCAGCTTGGCATTCTCTAAGTGTAATGCAGGTTGGCAGAGTCTTAGTATTGTGCAGCTTGGCATTCAGTGAGTGTAGTGCAGCTTGGCATTCTGTAAGTGTAATGCACGTTGGCAGAGTCTTAGTATTGTGCAGCTTGGCATTCAGTGAGTGTAGTGCAGCGTGGCATTCTCTAAGTGTAGTGCAGGTTGGCAGAGTCATACTGTGGTGCAGCTTGGCATTCTCTGTGTAGTGCAGCTTGGCATTCAGTGAGTGTAGTGCAGCGTGGCATTCTCTAAGTGTAGTGCAGGTTGGCAGAGTCATACTGTGGTGCAGCTTGGCATTCTCTGTGTAGTGCAGGTTGGCAGAGACACAGTGCTGGGCAGCTTGGTATTCTCTAAGTGTAGTGCAGGTTGGCAGAGGCATACTGTAGTGCAGCTTGGCATTCTCTGTGTAGTGCAGGTTGGCAGAGACACAGTGCTGGGCAGCTTGGTATTCTCTAAGTGTAGTGCAGGTTGGCAGAGTCATACTGTGGTGCAGCTTGGCATTTTCTAAGTGTAGTGCAGGTTGGCAGGGTCATTGTACATAACTGCTTGGCATTTTCTAGATATTTTGTAGGTTGGCCATCCCATTATGTTGTGCCAGGTTAGTACATTATGCTGTATGAACACTGCAGGTAGGCATGATCTGTGCTCAGTGTGTGATTTCCTTTTATTTCATATTTTTTTTATTTTGACCACATATTTTACAGTCAGTCCTAGGTAACAAGACCCTAATGCATTATTTCAGGCTTAGTGCAGTCAGATATGATCAGAACTGTATGTTCAGCATGACTTATAGCAGTTACAGCAATTTATGCAGAAACATTGAACTTTATTACTAATGTCTCTTACATACTGTATCTGTAAAAGTTGCATAAGAGTCGTACCTACTTCATGTCAGGACAGTTGAGCTCTCAATCCACTTAAACTAACTGTCAGATATCTAGAAATTAATTTTGGTTGAATGACCATAAGCTCCTGACACATATAAACCCAAATTGCTGTTCTTTACCCTCATGCTTTATCTTGTCCATAACCTTAACTAAATGCAAAATCGAACAAATACTAAACAATGTATGTTAAAATGTGTTCAATATCAAATATACAGTTACACATTATTCCATAAAAAAGGTGTTGAGGAAAATATATAAAACTTAATGGCCATATAGATTATCAGGCAATAGCTATCTATCTATCTATCTATCTATCTCTCTCTCTCTCTCTCTCTCTCTCTCTCTATCTATCTCTCCATCTATCTATCTATCTATCTATCTATCTATCTATCTATCTATCTATCTATCTATCTATCTACAGGACTATAATGCAATAAAGTATATTTTTACTACAATTATGTGGACAACTTTTTGCGCCTCCTATCCCCCTTGAGAAATAACTTAAAGGGGGCCGAACCGTTGATTGAATATAAATACTACAATTTATTGTGCAAAATTTTGCTCATTTGCACTTTTAAAAGTTTATTCAAT
Source organism: Discoglossus pictus (assembly GCA_027410445.1). Taxonomy (NCBI): domain Eukaryota; kingdom Metazoa; phylum Chordata; class Amphibia; order Anura; family Alytidae; genus Discoglossus; species Discoglossus pictus. The sequence goes on from CM050163.1 coordinate 297,294,779, forward strand.
CATCTTGGCTCGTCATTCTACAGGAGTGCAGGTAACTTTCCTCATATATACTATATATATATATATATATATATATATATATATATATATATATATATATATATATATATTGTGTATAGAGTTTGTATGTAAAAGGATGATGCAATCTTCTTATAGATTTAAGAGTTTTCTGTATGAAATATGAAGATTACATTTGTATGTTTTTCTAATGTGCAAGTCGTGTAGTCAGAACGGGCTCTCTGGTCCTTTGTCCATGAGCACTTCCCCTTTCTTTGCTGATTAGTCCACATATGGATTTTATTAGATACATTACTACACATTTTTTATTCCTTGCCCCAGTTTTGGGTTTCTGCCTGTTTCTGCGTTTCTGGCCTGGGCTGTTTCTTTTGTTCAGTTAAATGCTCAACATATGTTAGAATTCTTAAAGGATCCTTGGTCTGGCGCAGGCGAGGGATCGAAGTTTCTGCTCAGCAGTTCCAGAGCCGGCCCGGCTGCTCTCCAAGTCCTTGAGTTATTAAATGAAAGAGAACAGTCTGAGAGGATTAAGCACCTCACATAATTTAACACACTGATAGTGATCTGTAAAAATAGCACTGCTTACTTACCCGGAGTGTTCAGGACAAGTTTTCAGGAAAAAATCCAATAAATCAAACAAAAAAAGGAACATTTATGCCCTAACTGGGTTTTATTTTAACCCAGTTCCATGAAGGATTTTTTCCGGTGAAGCTTTTGATTAATTCTTTACAGCCCAGCTATTATTTTTAATAGCAATTAAACTAATAATATATATATATAATTATTTATTTACTTATATATTTATTTATCAGAAGGCTATTTAAAAAAAATAATTTTTAGATAATGTTTTATTCCGTAAATTCACTTAATACCAGCACTTCCAATAATGTAATATTATTACGTTACTGAGGCACACTAGCTTCTGTTCGACACTAAAATCTTTTACAAGATTTAATGCCCAGCGTTCTGCTTTTGGGCTAACAATTCATATTCTAAGACAAGCTTTTAAGATTTAATCTTGCTTCCTCAAGACCAGCAGCCCTGATTTACAAACTTACCACTGAACCTCTTCAAGGGTAATTGTAAAAAAAAAAATTGATTTGTTAGTTGAAATAAGAAAGGCATCACCTCACACTGAAATACTTACCACTAGTGCAACTGTACAAACACAGTTACTTCAATAGGATTTAATCTGTAAATACCCAGGCATTCATGCACATAAATCTATCATCAAAGCCGGTTAATAAAGAAATATTTGAACTTGTGAAATGATACAGGAGACATGTATACTACAGTAGGAGGTACAGTATACATACAGCATGTACACATAGGTCGGACGTGTCTGCACAGTGAGCGGGATGTGGATCAGTGAGCACACTGCTCTGTAGCTTATTGTGAGACAAGCACTGTTGTATTGGTACAGCTCTGTATACTGGAGACATAATATAGGCGTAGATACAGGGGACATCATTTTTTTTCTAAAACATTTTTTTTTTTGTATAGCAGCAAGTATATGGTGAGCCTCATATACATAATAATTGCAATATTATTGTAAATTTTTTAAAAGAGTTCCCATACCGCTGTAAAAAAAATTAAATTAAAATGTCAATTGTGAATTTTAGTGTATATATATATATATATATATATATATATATATATATATATATATATATTTTATTTTTATTTATTTTTTATTTTTTTTAATTTTAATTTTAGTTATTCTGGTTTGCCTGTATGTATATGTCAGTTATATTATATTTTTCTGTATAAATATTCCAAAACCAAAAATTCCCTTTTCCATTCAGCTTTAGGATTTAGCCTGTTTTTTTTTTTTCCAATATTATATTGTTTAATATTATAGGCTTCGTACTATATTGTATTATAAGTTTACATCATACCAACTGTGGTATACCTATTATTTGTATTTAGGACAAGCTAAAAAAAAAATATCACCAACAAAAAATGCGCGAAAACATATAATGTGCTTTTTTACATAACAATATCATAAATGTGTAAAATATAGTAGAAAATATCCAGTATGGTAACAAAACTCAGATTCCACTGCAATGTATCAAAATAATTATAAGTATATAAAATATATTTCAATTGGTTGATTTTTTTATATTTTCTACCTAATAATAGCATAACACTTACGTGTATATTTAGTACTTAATAGCACATATTTCTTGTTATTTATTTTGAAACATGTGTTAATTTTGTTATACATTTTGTTTTACAAATATCTGGCATTTCATAGGAAGAACCCTGTAATTTCTTATAAATAATTGCATCATTTAGTGGTCTGTGGCATGAAATTTGGATTTGCCAACATAAAATAGTGGCATCAATTTGGTTATATATTGGGGACATTTTCCAGTATGACAAATATACATGCATCATGTGTGCTATTTTCCTTTTATGAGCATGGCCTCTGCATCCAGTTTAGTGTATTATTTCTGTCTGTTAATTTTAATTGTAGTATTCTTCAATTCTGCGGCGGAATTTATTAGCGCCACATAAATAAATTAAATTACATATACATATATATAATATATTGTTTTGTTTTTAGTTTTTTTTTTAAGTGAGTACAGTACTTAAATATATTTGCTCTTTTCTGATACATTCACTTACACATTTTTTTAGTCTATTTTGTAAAAAAAAAAAAAAAAGCATATAAACTAATGAAGTTGTCTTCCTACAATACATAACAAATAATATTGTTGTTACAAAAATTGGCAATACAGATAGTTTTGTTCATAATAACGCGGTGCACGCATATACTGAACTGGTAAAATCGATAAAATCAGTGCTAGTAATAAGGGCTGTAATAATGGCGGATTCCTAATAATAATTTGTATATATTGTAGTGATTATCTTTTTTTGTGTAATTTCTGAAGGATTACGGTAGTGGAAAGAACTTAACACTAATAGAAATGTTGGTAACAAAATTATAAATATATTAAACCAATGTCTCTTTCCGCAACTTATATTCATTCATTGTGACAAGAGGCATCAATGTGAAGCTGCTCTAAATAAAGACGTGTACAGGCAAGATGTCACTATCGAAGTTTTCTGCTTTTTTGATTATTCTATTATTTGTGCAAGTTCTGTTCCTTGGGCAACACGGCTACGTCTCTTTATACTGAGCCCCACCGTGTGGGAGGTTGTCTCTCTATGGACCTCCATTCCCAAATCCTACTCATAATGGTCACTAAAACATAGAGTGTCCAATGCATGGCTGCTGGCCACTCTCCTGTTTCCTCACATTTACTAGTGCACTCTTTTTTATTTGGTCTCTTTATTCATACTTTGCTTTTTGCGTTTGCACTTTGCCTGCTTTCTCTAATTGCTTGCTACTGCTCTCTAATTGTTCACTTGATTAGTGTTCTCTAATTGTGCATGCTGCTCACTGCTGCTTTGATTTTCTTACTCTGCATGCTTGTTCTGATAATTCAGTATGCTCACTATGGCTCTAATTATTCACTTACTTTGCTTGTCATTCATTTTGCTAGCTATTGCTCTCACATTTTTCACTTTGCTAGCTTTTTCGAATTGTTCACTTTGCTCTCTCTTACTTAAATTGTTCACTGTACTAATCGTTCTCTATTGCTCTCTTATTGTTCACTGCTAGATTTCTCTCTAATTGTTCACCTTGCTAGTTAATCATTCTTGCTGCTTGTTCACATTTATTCATTTATTGATTAATCTCTCTGCGTCCTTATTTTTGTGCTTATTTGCTTTCCTCACTTGATATTTGTTTGCTTGTTTTATCTTCTTGTTCCTTTCCCAGTATACTCTATCTTTCCTTTTTTTGGACCTATTTGCATGTGCTGCCATTTGTGTGCTTTGCCTGGTCACACCCTTCCTTATATTCTCCTGTTTCTCTCTTGATCCGTTTCCTAATACTATGTTGTTTGCACTTACTACTTGCTTTCTCTCTCTAGCTATTCCACTTACTCTGTGTGTGCTGTATCCAATCCCTCTTCTTCTCTTTGCATGTTTGTGCTGCTTGTTTGTCTTCTCTGCTTGCTCACTCTTCTTGCTCTTGTTTTGTATGGCTTGCCTGCGCTGCCTGTCTATCTTGGCTTGTTCCTGCAGTCTTTTTGTTCTAGCTCTCAATTGTTTGCTCACTAAGCTGTTTCCTCTTTGCTGTTACTAGTTTCTTCCCTCTCCTTCCTTGCTCACACTTCTTGCCCTTGCTCTGTGCTTTCCTGCGCTGCCTGCCTCTGTCAGCTGTCTTTTTGTTCTGTATTGTCTGCTCGCTATGCTGATTCCTTTTTGCTGTTACTAGTTTCTTCCCTCTCCGTCCTTGCTTACAATTCTTGCCCTTGTTCTGCGCTGCCTGCCTCTCTCAGCTGTCTTTTTGTTCTGTTTTGTTTGCTCTCTAAGCTGGTTCCCTGTTCGCTGTAACTAGTTTCTTCCCTCTCCATCCTTGCTTACAATTCTTGCCCTTGTTCTGCGCTGCCTGCCTCTCTCAGCTGTCTTTTTGTTCTGTTTTGTTTGCTCTCTAAGCTGGTTCCTCTGTGCTGTAACTAGTTTCTTCCCTCTCCATCCTTGCTTACATATCTTGCCCTTGTTCTGTGCTTGCCTGCCTCTTTCAGCTGCCTTTTTGTTTGCTATCTAAGCTGGTTCCTCTGTGCTGTAACTAGTTTCCTCCCTCTCCTTCCTTGCTTACACTTCTTGCCCTTGTTCTGTGCTTGCCTGCGCTGCCTGTCTCTTTCGGCTGTCTTTTTGTTTGCTGTCTAAGCTGGTTCCTCTGTGCTGTAACTAGTTTCCTCCCTCTCCTTCCTTGCTTACACTTCTTGCCCTTGTTCTGTGCTTGCCTGCGCTGCCTGCCTCTTTCGGCTGCCTTTTTGTTTGCTGTCTAAGCTGGTTCCTCTGTGCTGTAACTAGTTTCCTCCCTCTCCTTCCTTGCTTACACTTCTTGCCCTTGTTCTGTGCTTGCCTGTGCTGCCTGCCTCTTTCAGCTGCCTTTTTGTTTGCTCTCTAAGCTGGTTCCTCTGTGCTAGTTTCTTCCCTCTCCTTCCTTGCTTACACTTCTTGCCCTTGTTCTGTGCTTGCCTGCGCGGCCTGCCTCTTTCGGCTGTCTTTTTGTTTGCTCTCTAAGCTGGTTCCTCTGTGCTGTAACTAGTTTCTTCCCTCTCCTTCCTTGCTTACACTACTTGCCCTTGTTCTGTGCTTGCCTGCGCTGCCTGCCTCTTTCGGCTGCCTTTTTGTTTGCTGTCTAAGCTGGTTCCTCTGTGCTGTAACTAGTTTCCTCCCTCTCCTTCCTTGCTTACACTTCTTGCCCTTGTTCTGTGCTTGCCTGCGCTGCCTGCCTCTTTCAGCTGCCTTTTTGTTTGCTCTCTAAGCTGGTTCCTCTGTGCTAGTTTCTTCCCTCTCCTTCCTTGCTTACACTTCTTGCCCTTGTTCTGTGCTTGCCTGCGCTGCCTGCCTCTTTCAGCTGCCTTTTTGTTTGCTCTCTAAGCTGGTTCCTCTGTGCTAGTTTCTTCCCTCTCCTTCCTTGCTTACACTTCTTGCCCTTGTTCTGTGCTTGCCTGCGCTGCCTGCCTCTTTCGGCTGTCTTTTTGTTTGCTCTCTAAGCTGGTTCCTCTGTGCTGTAACTAGTTTCTTCCCTCTCCTTCCTTGCTTACACTACTTGCCCTTGTTCTGTGCTTGCCTGCGCTGCCTGCCTCTTTCGGCTGTCTTTTTGTTTGCTCTCTAAGCTGGTTCCTCTGTGCTGTAACTAGTTTCTTCCCTCTCCTTCCTTGCTTACACTACTTGCCCTTGTTCTGTGCTTGCCTGCCTCTTTCGGCTGCCTTTTTGTTTGCTGTCTAAGCTGGTTCCTCTGTGCTGTAACTAGTTTCCTCCCTCTCCTTCCTTGCTTACACTACTTGCCCTTGTTCTGTGCTTGCCTGCGCTGCCTGCCTCTTTCGGCTGCCTTTTTGTTTGCTGTCTAAGCTGGTTCCTCTTTGCTGTAACTAGTTTCCTCCCTCTCCTTCCTTGCTTACACTTCTTGCCCTTGTTCTGTGCTTGCCTGCCTCTTTCAGCTGCCTTTTTGTTTGCTCTCTAAGCTGGTTCCTCTCTTAGCTGGTTCCTCCCTCTCCTTCCTTCTCCCTCTACTTGCTCTTGCCTACTTGCTCATCTCTTACTGTTTACCAGCAATCTCACCTTGCTTGCCTTTGTGCTTGGTTTTTCATTATCATCGAGCAGATATTATTAATAATACTCTATTATGGACATCTGAATAGATACACACAGTGTGCAATGAAAGTAGGATTTACACCATGCAATCAGATGCTGAACGGTCCTATAATCCTGGCTATATTCTGCCCTCTAATTTGCTTGGCTGCCCTGTCTGTTGATTTGAGGTCCTCATAGCTTTCTTTTTGATACACCGCCAGTATGCTTCAGTTTAGGAAGTTGTCAATCATGCTTGATCAACAGAGAGGTGCATTCGCTTTACACCTGTGGGTACAATACCACATTAGCAAAATAACAAAAAAAGCCTTCACTGCAGTGCAACGATTTCTTGAAATTACACGCGGATGCGCAGAGATTAAAATGTAGTCTTGCCAAGAAAAGAACGATGAGAGCTCATGTTAGGAATATTGTAGTGCCAACTTTGCCCAGTTTCTTGTGGCTGTATTTGTGCACACAATGCAAGAACCTAAATCCTGTATTGAGATGGTACACTGATTTAAAGAAACATGGGACTCATATTTTAAAATTAAATAGGAGGTTTTGCATAACATTTTTAATGAAAATGAATTAAACCATTCTTCATAGTACATGCAGTTCACATCTTCATTACCTCTCAATGTGATAAATTGATTAAATTATCTCCAGCCAATCCGGAAATGCAAAATTATATATTTTTTGCACTTTAAAAAGGTTCTCTAAGCAATGCAATAATTAGAGTTATTTCTGATAAATGCAAATTATCGGTAGCTACTAATAAATATATTATTTTCTAGATACAGAAATAGTTAGCTATTTTACCAAAAGGCAAGAGATTCTATGTACATAGGGCAGTAGAACAGCAGAATTTCCATTTAAAACAAAATATTGGCTCTTGTTTTAGTGCAGGAGTGCATAAGATCCTTTATATGCGAGAAACCAATGACCAACAGTCACAAATTACTAAAAAGTACTCAACTTACCCACTGTTTAATTTTTTTAATTAAATTGCTTTTCTTGGGGAGGCTGCTGACACGTCCAAACCTTACTCACTTTCCTGTCTCCATCTTCACTCCAGTATCTCCACTTATTAACATACCAAGGAATTTTCCAGCTGAGTTCACTAGTTGTTATATATGACCCCTCATGCAGTGGTGATTTGCCATTGAACCTGATGTTGTCTATTCGTGCCCTTTTGCACTGGTGTGAAGTCATGCTCTGCCTTGGAATACAAGATGTAGAGATAATGTGTGCATCATGCTGATTATTGCATTGGATCAGATACTGGGCCACTGCCTGTCTTGGCGCCCCACATTCAATAATTATGTATGCAAATGTGTGCAAAACATTTACTGTATGTAAATAAATAATAGCTACTATGTTTGTATGACATGGGCTGTATTGCTAAATATATAAATATTATGTGCAAATATGTCCAAGAAGATATATAGTGAAACCTCTAATGATAAAAATATGATATATAATAAAATAGTTATATAATAATAGCTATATGTGTGTAAAGAGATATAAACCACACACAAATGTAAAGGGAGTTTTATGCAGTGTGTCGGTTTCACAAAACAAGTTAAAAATGTAGACAACTGCGACAGTTATTTGACTTTTTCTGTATCATTGACACAACATCATTTTTAAAACTCCATGTACTCAATAGTATGTATTTTTCACAGGGTTTAATCAACCATTTAAGTGTGTAAACTGTTAAAGTATAGTGCTCAAATTAGTGTTCTTTGAACTGGATTACATTGATTTATAGAGTTTAGTATCCCAAGGATCCATATTGTATCATATTGACAAACATTAACTAGTCAGATCACTGAGACACTGGCTGGTCCTCACATGTTATCTGATTGTATTGTGTTGTATTTGAAATCCAAACCAAAAGGTCTTAGACTGCAACCATTTCATTGATAATAATTACAGAATTTTTCAACAACTACTTGCCCCATATAGTTTATGCCTCAAACTTATACCTTGATGCTTTTTTAGCAGGTAGCAATACATACATTTAAATGCAAAATTATGTAAAAATGTATATATTCTACTGCTGCCTTCCACAGGTATATCGACTAAGATGAAAAAACAAAATTTGAGTGCTGACATATAGTATGTGAATTGTGTTTTGTTTCTATAAAAAGCAGCCCAGGGATGTAAGAGCTCACATTTATGTTGATATCTTCCTGCACATTCTCATTACTTATGCAAGCACACCTTGAGAAAGGCTAAATGTTCTTAGCAAAACGTTGATAGACTTTTGGATAAAAAAAAATAAAGAAACATGTGGCACCTTCCTAAACACACACACATATATATATATATATATATATATATATATATATATATATATATATATAGTAAATAAATAAATAGTACATTTGTGTTCACATTTGAATATCTAAAACAAGTTAAAAAACCTGCTTCCAGCTCAGAATTCCAAAACAATCATCAGTTATTACACTGCATTCTGGGAAGCTGAGCTGGGACATGCAAATGTGCCCTCAAATATATACCCAGATAAACCTAATCAGAAGCGCCAATCGGTTTAGGAAGCAAAAAACACACAAACTGTGCTGTATACTAGAACTGTATACTCACCTGGCTACTCCTCCATACCACCAAGCTGGTAAGGGATACCTCTGTGTGTATATAGTGTATACATTAGCCATCCCGTTTTTTAAATGTTACAATTTTGGTGGTTACACTGCAATCATTACTCTATTTAGCATGTATTCAATTCAGTCTTACGCTGTCATTTATCTAGATATCACATATATTGCCTCTTTAATTATAAAATATTGCAGACCCCCGAACTAGATGCAATGGTAGATCTGCTTCTTGCACAAGATGGCTTCCAACATTGTGAATTTCAATTGAGTTTGCCGTGTATTCCAGCATTTTGATGTTAAAAGCTGTGTTTAATAAAACTATTCTCATAAATAGCTAAATTCCTACTATTGAACAACAAAAAAGTGAACGCATTTTAAAATTTCATGTAAAGTTCAAAATAGTTGCAACTCCCATTGAGCACTGCCTTTTAATTGATCCTCAGCATAATTTAACGTGTAGGATATAAATCCCTTTCTTTCCTAAAAGCATTGTTTAAATCTCATAAAGCCTGTTCAGCTACCTTAGACCATTCCTATTTAATTGTGTAGTCTCTTGTCTTGAAAAACTCTGAGGGGGGCTTTCAAGGGAAAATGTTGAAAGATCATAGATATTTGTCCTGCTTTAATAACCCTGTTTCTAAATTCCAGTTTGTGAGGAAAGTTCTTGATAAATAACAAACATTAATCAGAGGGACATGCTATTGTCCTGCTCAGACCTTTCTCAGGCCTCTTGAATTTGTGTGTGAATAAAATGCGTCTGACCCTCATGCAATTCCACATTCCCTCCCTGTGAAGCATTTTATTTGGTAATATTTGAGAGACAGTGAAGTTCCCCACTTACATGGTCATGTCAGAGAAGGGATACAGAAGCAAACAATGTTGAACCATATAAATACAGCTTCTTTTGCTTGACCCACATCTCCTTGGCTGAAAAGCTTGTAGTTCCTTTAGTTTTTCAATTGATCATTATTTATCGTTAAGTGTTAAGAATGTCCTTTTACTCTGCACTGTGTAAGAGACTTGTTCATGATTTCTAATTATCTGTTAATGAGGTTTCCAGCTCAGCTGGATCTCAAGTGATACACAAGAGGTAATAATTGTGTATAACTGGGGATTCAGTGGGGCGATGGAGAGCTCCATGCAAACAACTGAGAACTTGAGCACAGAATAAATGAACATGGCCTTTTTATTAGGACACACGGGGGCTGAGACGCTGCCGTGATTCCACAGAGAATTGTATCTAAAGAACGTAAACTTACATAAATTGATAAAACATATTAAGCAATGTAAGGTTTACCTGGGCTTTAGAAAAGCTTTTAATTGATTCAAACTTCTGCTGGGTTGCACATCATACATATAAAGAACCAGCCAGATCTATGCAGGAGACAGACAAAATACTAAGATCTGTCCATATATCTATGTGTCTGTCTAAATTTTAGCTTTCAAATTTGCAGGGGCGTAAATATGTACCACCACTTCCAATGTAATGAAGCCATTCCCTGCAAATGTATTACTGCACATTGCTTAAAGATCCAATTAAGTGTTTTTATATACAGTATATATATACTAGAAAACTCCTTTCCCCCCTACTCTGCCTCCCTTGTGTCTCATTTCCCCCTCCTCTCCCTCCATTGAGTCTCCTTTACCCCCTACTCTGCCTCCCTTATGCCTCCTTTTCCCAATCCTCTGCCTCCCCTGTTTCTCCTTTCCCCCTCCTCTCCCTCCCTTGTGTCTCCTTTTCCCCCTCCTCTACCTCCCTTGTGTCTCCTTTCCCCCTAATCTCCCTCCCTTGTGTCTCCTTTTTCCCACCTCTCCCTCCCTTGTGTCTAATTTTTCCCCACCTCTCCCTCCCTTGTGTCTCCTTTTTCCCTCCCTTGTGTCTCCTTTTTCCCCACCTCTCCCTCCCTTGTGTCTCCTTTTTCCCCCTCCTCTCCCTCCCTTGTGTCTACATTTTTCCCCACCTCTCTCTCCCTTGTGTCTCCTTTTCCCCACCTCTCCCTCCCTTGTGTCTTCTTTTTCCCCCTTCTCTCCCTCCCTTGTGTCTCATTTTCCCCCTCCTCTCCCTCCCTTGTGTCTCCTTTACCCCCACCTCTCCCTGGTGTCTCATCCTCCTCCTCCCTCTACCCCCTTATCCTCCCTCCTTTCCCCCTCTCCAAAAACCTCCCTATACCCTTTCCCCCCTCTCCTCTCTTCTTACCTTGATCCGCTGAGCTCAAGCTGCTGCAGCGCGTCTTCTGCCTGTGTCCAGAATCGGCATATGCCGCGCATGTGACATCATGTAATTAGCATATGCCGGTACAGTAACAGCAAGAAGACGCGCTTCAGCAGCAGGAGCTCAGAGGATGAAGGTAAGAAGAGAGGAGAGAGGGGATAGGGAGGTTTTGGTGAGGGGGAAGTGAGGGAGGATAAGGGGGTTAGGAGAGAGGAGGAGGATTGCAGCCCAAGGGGGTTAGTATGGAGGGGGATGAGAGAAGCCTAATTCCCCCGGGCCTTGCGGTTGCTGCTCGTAACTGCGCTCATAGCAGCCTACTTCCCCTCGGTTCGCAGTCACCGGCTCGCCTAGCTTCGCAAGGCTTGCAAAGCGTGACCAACACATTAAATGTTATGAACAGCCCCGCAGATCCACAACTATTATAGTGATATATATATATTTTAAAAATAAGCTATTACAAGGAACTTTACTTATGCTTTTATGAAGGTTTAAAACAAATAAATACAGTCTTTCCGTCTGAACTATTGTATTCGGTTTTTCTTTATTGGTAGCAAGCATTTTTGTTCCTGACAGGACTAGTAACCAGGTGCAACATTAGATTTAGATAAGGCATTTATTAAGTTTTGTTGAAAAACACCCAACACGATTTCTACTTGAACATAGAACTAAATAGATGAGTAAGGCCCAGTAGGATAACCCTCCGACTTAGATTAGCAGATTAGCAACCCACTATGTAATGCCCCATAACACAAGCAGAGACAGCTAAATGTATGATTTAAAATGTTGTTATGCTCATGGCTTACATTGCTTCTAGCATTGCTAGTTAGTTACATACTTCACAAATGTATGCCTGAATCATTAAACAAAAAAAACATTAAAGCAGGTTAATATGAATCTTTATTAAAATGTATGGACCCCTCCAATGCAGCAAGGTGTTATATATCTTGGTAAGTATATCACATATAATAGTTGTCAAACTGCGAGACGTCGTCACGCTTTGCGAGGTGCGTATGACTTAGGCGGCGCTTATTGCTTGCGTGCCTTGCGAAGCAAGCCGTTAACGTGTACGACTTAGCCGATGAGCACCAAAGGCGCTCATCGCTGCGAGCCTCTGGAAGCGAGGCGAGCCGTTAAACAGAAGCACTTAGCCTATGCGAGGCGAGCCGTTAAAATACACAACCGGGACTTAGAAAAAAAAATTACGAGACGCGCGACTTAGAAAAAAAAAAGATACGAGACGCAAACATTTACGAGATTAGCGGCCGAATAAAAAACACAAAAAACACACTAAATACACCCCCAAAAATTCCCAAAACATCACAGACAGCATGGGGCAACAGCCAGGACGTCTGTGAGTGAGGTGGAACGCAAATTTAACTCCATTTAGACGATTTTCGCCACACGAAAATCGCCTAAGTGAGGGAAAAAATGGCCGCCGTAAAAAATGAAAACGAGCCTACATGACCCCGGACTGCGCAAAACACTACAAACCGCATAGCACTTTACACATCACACTACGACCTACAAGATACACTATTACAAAAGCCGGAAAATGCTCACGAAACACGTACCACATTAATAACATTGCGACTATACAATGCCGCTTTACGCAATGAACCAACGGCTTTACCTCGCGCACGCAGCCTATTTATAATGCACACTTGGAACATTCATTACACTTTATAAGCAGGGCACCAACACTCACAATGTATATTCTATGCAGATGCAAAATACAAACAGATTGTTAGCTCTTCAGCTTATTGCTCACTGCATATATCAATTACAAATAATTAAACTATATTAATTTATTGCATAAATAATTAATTATTACTTAATTAATTAATTGAATAAATCATTAATTATTACTTAACTACATATACATAGAAATATATATCTCTCGCAGAGGACCAAAAGTACATGACAGGAGAGGCTCGCAATGAGCTCCGAAGGTCCTCACAGTATAAAACGGTATCAATTATGTCATTTTTGATGAGCAAGTCGCTAGTATATTAATAAATGTCAAAGTTTGCTCTTATATATTAAAATGGCACAATGGGTTTACAATGCCTCTGGGTATTAAAGGAACAATCACGTATAACCAAATCACATAAGCCATGCTTGGAAAGGGCGGAGGTAAAATTATGCTAAGGCATTTTATCAGATTGTCCTTGTTCTTGTAACAGGTCCAAGGTTAGACATCTCTAGCTCCTATCTTATTCTATCTAACCCATAAAGCAGTGGTCAGCAAGTTGTTCCTAAGAGGGCCGGCAACAGTTCAGGATTTGAATACCTCTCTGTACTCAGGTTCTCTCTGCTTCATCACATCTGAGGTACTCATTCATGTAAAGACAGACTGAAATCCAGGACTGTTAGCGGCCCTGGTAGGAATGAGTTGCCGTCCACTACTGCTATAGAGTATAGTGTGAGTAGATCTCTACTGCTTGAGAGAGAGACCCCACTGAATAACAGAGGTTTAGGAAAGGTTATTAAACTTAGCCATTGACATGTTTGGGGACATTGTCAGCCTGTAGGCTTTTCCTCTGAGCAGTCGTCTTGTCCCACTCTATGTCTTCATGGTCCTGGTTACTTTATAAACATCCGTTCCTTCTGTGCACAACAGGCTGAGGCTCAGCAGTGATGTTCCACAGCTTGGAATGGATAAACCTTCACACAGAGCTATTTCCAATTGTTATTCAGAATAGGATGAGCTCCCAGTCTTATTGCTGATGTGCAAGATTTCGTAGAATGAAGATCTAAAGAATCGGGCACTGAGACACAAATTATTTAGGTCATAAAATACCTGAGTGAGGGTAAATGGCATAGCAGCTCTGTGACGGTGCTTATATATGTTGTGTGTTTTATTCCTGAAAAGCTCTGCCCAGGAAGAAAATACAGTATTATACATTCACTCATCATGATTCCTTCTTTTGATTCCTGACTTTGATGTGATAACATACTGTTATACTTAAACTCTGAAGAAGCTAGAATCTCACGTATTACCACGGATATTGTCTATGTAACACTTATTGCATATATCACAATGCATGGTTTTAGGGTAACATTGATATTACATGCAGCATTATGTGTAGTATTAGTGTAACCGTCATATTGCATCTAAAACTGTCTGCATTGCCATACATTACATATAACACAGTGTGATACATAAGTATTTCAAGTCACCAAAACTGCTGTGCACCATCGGATTGAGGCTTAGGAATCACCAGGAAAGCTGTTTATGTTTTTAAGCTTGGTCAAGATTTGACTTAATGGTGGGTATTTTAGCATATATAATGAGGATTATGTGGCTAATGAACCAATGTATGGAGCTATATTGAGAAAAACAGCTCCAGTAGACTATTTCCAGGCAAATTAGGAATCAGAGCTCTATGGCTTTAATGAGCTACAGGATATTTAAGCTTTTATCAGTTGCATCATAAGAACAGAAGTGGAATAGATGGCATGAGTAAAAGTGATGTTTTTCAATTCTCTGCACGTGGGGGAGAGAGTGAAGGTAGGTGGCACGGGTATGTAGTAGTAGTTTACAGTTTATACCTGTTCCCTGTATGTGTTAACCAGTGAGTTTACAGTTATTGCAAGGAATTTCCCAGCTCTGTATATCTATATATTGATTACATTCTTGAAGGGAGATCAAATCTCTTACTCCGCAAAAATCATTATTTAAAAAATCAAACAGAGAGTGTCTGGTTTTCTCTTTTCCAGACATACACTTTGTATACTTGGCAGCTCATACATATCTTAAGAAAATCCTCATCCAGTGCTTGATATCAATACACTATTAAAGGACCATTGAAGGCAAAATGCTTCTTTCATGCATTTAAACATTACAGAAGTTTATTTTTATGAAAAATAACTGGATTATAGGTTAGAACAAAATGCATTATATTGAGAATGGGATTATATTATCTTGCTCTGTCCAGATATAATACAGGAAACAGAGTAGCAGGCAACCTTGTGAATCTCTGATCAGCAACAGCATTGTGATTTTATCCCACATGTTTTAATGTAAAAAATAAGGACACAGATTTTGAATCTTGGTGTCTGAGAACTTGGTGGCTTCTCTCTTTCTCTGCACTTAACACTATGGTGACTTGTAATATGACCCAATCATATTTGACCCAGTAAACCATCCAAAAAGTGTATTTTGCATACCTAGAGTTTGTATTAGTAACACTAAAATATTTATGCATTGATGGGCCCTCTATAGTTAAGTATCTTCAGTAGAAGTATTTAATGTCCTTCAGCTTTACACTGGACACAATAAACTTTAACACGTCTGTGTGCCCTGCCCAGAGTATTTTTGAGGAATGTATCTGTCATTTTAAAATAATTTATGTGATCAACACCATAATAAGGACAGCACCTTCATGGTATCTCGGCACTGGATTTGGAGCTTGACCCATATAGCAAAGTCAGCTCATCTCAGCACTAGACATTAACCAAGAAAGATATGTCTTGATATTTAAGCATTTTGTCCTCATTTTGTGGTAGAAATCACGATAGTGTGGTGTCTTGAGGTCAAACCATTCACTGCGCCTCTCTTCTAGTGCTGGTTACTTGTCCTCTGTCATTAAGTCCTAGCTCACTGACCTTCATCCACCTTCTAGTTGTGTCAGATAAACCCAGTTGGATTGCTATAGATCACACACTCTCTTTGGACTTGAGCTAAACTCTTGTGGCCTCTATACCTTGATCTTGTCAAGATTCACCAGCCAATAGAAGCTTCACCTTCAAAAAACTCCTTTCATAGGAGAACATACACAGTTATACCCTGCCTAAAGCTCTTACCCATCCAAGCATTTCAGTGATTTATTTGTTGCAGTACATAGCTGTCATTTTCACCTTCAACTGCAAAAACAGTGCAAAAATAATTATTAATCTGCTCAGCTATATCCTTGTCTCCTTGAACATACCCACCCTCTTTTGAAAGCAGACTTACTATCTCTCTCCATTTGTTTTTCTTTATTCTGCGATATGCCTAATAAATATTACATTTAGCACTATGTACTCTGAGCATGACTTTAATAAATATACATAGATATGTAGAGGGCATTCCCTCCAGTCTGTTTTGCTATTATACCAGCATATATACATATATACTTACAACAGATGGAGACAGTCGCTTGCATGTAGAGACAATAAATGATAATAGTTAATGAACTCAGAGGGCTTAAGTGAAGAAAAACATTTTTTTTCATAAAAAATAACTTACATAGATCTGGCACCTGCAACTCTGACTCTTATTTAAATGTTGGCAATGGGTCTATTTTTTTTACAATATCTGCAGTTCAGTTTTGGGTATTACTTCCATTTCAATCTAGATAAGGCTTGGTCAACTCTAGTAGCCTGGAATCTGTGCAGATAGTGGGATATTCTTGTGTGAGCACAAGCAAGAAAATTAAAATGTTATCCTGAATACAAGTGACATAAAAGCCCTCAAAGATTATAATGAAACAGCACAGATCTAGAATTTGGGTCTCTAACAGATGGCATGGAAGTTACTAATTGCTCTCCAGCAACTTCAAAATAACAGCATTGGCAGGTATGCAAGACAAGAACATAAAAATGTGATGATCTGCTCTAGGTATGGGGCTTGATAAGGCAAACTTGCACCAAACCTACCCCGCAGGTTCGTTTTTGGTTTGTTTGGAAAATCCTTTCAGGAAGGACAGCAGACCTTGGCTGGACACTCCCTAGTTGGGACAAGTTACCATATGTGGTTAGACCAAGTTGTAGGAACAGCTGGGCTGTAAATAGGCACTCAGTTGAGCAGAGTAAACCTCTGTATAACAGAGGTGTACTCATAAGAATGAAGACATACCATGTGCTTCAAACATATGCATGCTTTATTAATTCACAACCACAATTTTATACCCAAAATACAATACAACAGCAGGGAGTCACTCATACAATAAGGATATTGTGTTTGTAGCCACCTGTCAATCACAAATAAATAATACCCCCGTGGGTATGATGTCTCATTGGTGCTAGCTGATAAGGAGGTGTCTCTGAATCTGATGTCTGACTTGCTCTCTTCCTGATAGGATTAACCAGTTGTGATGATCCGAGATTAGGGACTTTACAAGCCCAGGGCCACCTGCTATAGACTACAGGTTAACTGCCCACAAGGATCGATGGGTTCTTTGAAATCTCGGCACCAACACCCTGATATCTGGCTTCTGTATCAGTCACAGCCTCTCCATCAGGAGTCAGCATTTCCAGAAGTCCCAGTAACAGCCTCTCCATCAGGAGTCAGCGTTTCCAGAAGTCCCAGTAACCTTCCTACGGTAGTGACCAGGGCAGGTTACTTGTAGGGTGGAGATAGGTTCAGTATCGCAGCCACCATGAACAGAATCAGAGATACACAATTTCTATGTATTTCCAAGTGAACTGATTTTTTAAAAAAAATCACAGTAGTTTTTATAGCAGTTACACAGAGGGGGTGTATGCAGCACAACAATGAAAGGGTGTGGCAGACAATTACAGGAGATGACTCCACATCCTGCGATCAATAAGATTACCTCCAATACACATCCTGCCGTCTAGCACATATCAGACGTGATTTACTTAATCTGGCAGTCTGATGTCTGACCTCCTTTCTTCCTGATGGGATTAGCTTAATCTGGCTAACAATGGAACAAGGCAGGTTTACAAATACAATAGAGGTGTGTATGCAGATAATCCAGTGGTGGAGCCAAAAAGTCTGTGCTTTGATGGGCCAACACCCAGGCTGGGGAAAAGGGGTCTGTGACAAAAAGTATTTCAGAAAAAAATCTTATATGTATATAACTCGATTTATGTTATGGGGGAATTCCATTTTAGACTGCTACAGTGTCTGTAGCTTAAAGGGGGTTATCTTTTGGAGAACTCCTCTTCGGATGAGTACTATTGTCAAATGTGCTATTAAGAAACGCAGTTTACAACATGTCAAGGGTCTCATGTTAATTGACAGTCCCTACCACTCCTCCAACATTTCTAATATGTCATCATTAAAGCAAAACAAAATAAGTACAAGTTAAAGTCTTAGGCCCTCATTCAATTGCAATTTGGCCAATTGAATAGGGCTCTAAATAAGCACATAACATATTTATTTTAAAGAAGTTTTTAGTTAGTAAGCATCTATCCAAAAGAAAGGTTTTCACTAACTAAAAACTTCTTTAAGAAAATATACTAGGTGCTTATTTAGAGCCCAATTCAATTGACCAAATCGCAATTGAATGAGGCCCATATTCCTTTTCATAGGACCACACACAGATATGATAAGAAAATAGATAATCATTGATAGATTGACCCAACAGCAAAAGCTTGTGTTAGGGGAAACCTCTAGCCCAACAAGTCTCCAGACAATGGATATCATTGTGTTGGTAGTGAACACTGGTGGTATACTGCCTACTAGGCAAAGCCACCTCTCCCACTGGCGTTATAGAGGGTGGAGACCAGCAACCGCTAAGTCTGAAATTTGACAGTTAATTTGTTGTTTTTTTTAAACAATAATTTAATTTTTCTATCAGTGCTTAATTCTCTGGAGACAAGAGATAAGGATGTCCATTGCCGGTGGAGCTATAAGTGAAGGTGTGAGGGATATAAAGCTGATTAGAAAAAAAAGCCTTTATTGAACTTTTACTGTGCTATGTTTTTTGCTATGTTTTTTTATCATGCCCTCAGGCAGTATGAGCTCCTTTCCTCTCTGCCCTTTGAATGATGTATTGTGTCTGGAGTGGGAGCTGTTCAGATGGGAATGCTCTCCAAACAGATATACTGTACCAGCAGTACAATGGGAGGTGACTACAAAGTGTATTTGTGTATGTTGCTAGCAGCTCATGTTACACTACTGCCTGCTACTAATGTGTGTTTTACAGATTGGTCTCAAAGGATTTCAGTATGGTACTTCCCCCTTGACGACCCCTAATACAGAGACTATACATCATTCAGAGGGTGGAGATATCTGGAGCTTATGCAGCCTGGGTCATGATTTAAAAAAGTATTTCACTGTTTAAATGCAAAGTAAATGCTTTCTTATTATCAAGCTCTTCCTATTCTGTAGAGTGTCCTTTATTAGACCATTAAAATGGTCCTTTGAAATACAAAATTATTTTCACTGCTGTCCCAATAAATTTGATGAGTGTTCCTTGACATATTTAACCATTCTGTTGACCATCTGTGAAATCATCTGTGTTACATATCTCTGTGTCATTCTCTCCTGACTTTTTTTCTGGATTATTTATTATAGTTGAAGGTGTGATTGTGTGCATAACCTACCAATCCATCAGTCTGAGAGATAAGCTCTGAATGTCCAGTGTGTTGGTCGGATCTGGTCAATTATCATATACATGAAGGTTGTTATGTTAAAAGTTATGATTTAGTTATGGTTAAAGTTTGGAGTAAGTATTTGGTGATTAGGTGTTTTGGTAAAATCTAGCTCAGGTCTTAGGGTTATTGTAGTGGTTAGGGTTTGGGTTAAAATGGAGTGTGGAACATTTGTACAGACAAAAGTAAAAAATGTACAACTCATATAATTTATTCTGGATTATTGACCTGATCCTGACGCTCTGTAGATAACTACACTTTAGCTGTTGTGCGTTAGCACTAGTTTTACAACTACAGTCATTTGTAGCCCATAGTGTCAATAACATTGTGTTAAATAGTTGTGATCAAGATGATGCAAAAGAAACTTGGTGATCTTCTAATACCCATGCATGTAACCTTCCTGGACTCACAGTTATAAGTTTTTTTTTTGCAGTCTTACTACAGTCTGACTTCCGTTTCCCCAGAGCTGGCCCCTCTACATCATCAAGTGTGAAAACTGAGAATAGTATTACTATTCATTCATCTGTTTTTCTTTCTTGTCTCCATTATGTACCTAATAATAGATATATCACAGCGCTTTCAGCATGACATTAATATTACATGTAACATTTTGTGTAAATTAAGCTTGTGCATTAATATTACATGTAGCAGAATGTGTATTGTTAGGGTGACATATTTATATATATATATATATATATATAAAACATAACTTTATTTAATGGCAGCATGACAATATTGTTATATATAACTGGGTGCCATTAGCCTTACATTAATATTAAATACTGCACAACGTATTTACAATGTCAGACTTTACATAACAGGCTGTGTCTGGCAGGGCAAATTATACATATAAAACTAGGATAACATGATAGTAATATTACAGTTGCAAGATTAGTTATTATCTTGAATATTATATGTAATGGTTCACTGCTGCTGACATGACAAAGATATTATATGTCAGTAGGCTCTTGCCTAGGGGTGCCGAATGCTCAATGGTACCAAAACAGCCACATGTCACTTTTAGATAGAGTTATATAATACACAGAATGTAACTGCATAGTCGTGAAGATTTAAGTCTTAAGAAGGTCCAGTGATACAGGTGCGATATAAGAGTATTGCAGTATCACATATTATAATTGTCAAACTGCGAGACGTCGTCATGCTTTGCGTTTGACTTGTGAGCCTCGAGGCAAGCCATTAGCTCGCAGCACTTAGGCAATGAGCGCCAAAGGCAAAGCGAGGCGAGCAGAGGAGGCAATGAAACATGCAGAACTTAGCCAGAAATGAGCGCTAAAGACACTCCTGCGAGCCTCACATAGCGAGGCGAGCCTATCACACATTGAAACACGCGGGACTTAGCCTCCAAACACTTAGAAAACGCGGGATCGCCTTAGTCTGCAAGCAGTTAATGAATGTGGGACTTAGAAAAAAATAATTATGAGACGCAGGACTTGGAAAAAATTAAATATGAGATGTAGAACTTAGGAAAAAAATACGAGATAGGAAAAATACGAGATAGGAAAAATACGAAGTTAACGGCCTAACCTCGCAAATAAAAAAAAATACAAAAATACAAAAAAAATATATATAAAAAATATCAATCAGCAAAACAAAGACCCAGAGCTGACTGCGGCTCAGACCATGAGCTTCTTATTGCACAAGTTCAAAATTAAACTGAATAAAGAGCACATGGTAGATAGAATGCCTAAAGAACTTTGGCCAGAAGTTTGTGACATTATCCAGGAAACAGCAGGATATTATCCAAGAAACCACTGTACTCTGTTAAAATGAAAGTTCATGCATAAGTATACTTAATTTATGTTTACATTTTATAATGCTAGTAGTTATACTTTTGGATCACTACTTTGTCATGCTGAAGGGGCTAGTGTACTTCAATGAAGGTGTGAGCTCAACCATGTATGGTTGAACACGACTGAACGTCTAAACAACAACAAGTTATACTTTAAAGCTCTAACCTTGTACGATTCTGTCTGTTGCTCTGTGCTGCTTAGCTCCTCCCATTTTACATAATTGGGATGGGGCAGTTTTAGTGCTGTGGTGTCTGACTGGAGTAAATCTGAGGTATGATCTACACCAGAGCACACGGCAGGAAGTCTGCTACAACTGTCCCACCCACAATTATGCATAAGGGGCAGAGCTAAGCAGCACAGAGCAACAGGAAATATCTCTAAAGGTAAGAGCTTAAAGTATAACTACTATCATTACAAAGATTAAACATTGTAAATGATGTATGTAATTTAATTTTAACAGCATTTATTTTTAGAGTACAGTGTTCCTTTAACTCAGGAAATTATCAAAACATCACATGGTGAGATTAAGCCAAATAAAGCAACTGGTCCAGATGGCATGCATCCAAGACCTCTTGGGGATTTTTGCTTGTTAAAAATCAAGCCCTTAATTTTAATTTATCAGTCCTCTGTTTCTACAAGCTTGGTAAGAAAATTATTAGCAAAAAGTAAGTGTAGCAATATTATTTTATAGGCGAGTTAGACATCATCCAGAGAATAAAAAAACTGTAAAGCTTACCTCAGTTGGCAATATTCAACAGGTTTATTAAAGGAATTCTCCCAGGCATGTTGTTTTTTTAGGTTATTCTAAAAGAGTAATAAAAACTAGCCGTACATTCCACTGGTAATAATTTTTTCTAAAGTAAATAATTCTTGAGACATTCATCACTGTAGATGAGCAATAATATTATGCTAATTTGTGTCTCCTAAATACTAATGTGTTGCTTTGATATGCTCATTTGTGACTCTAGTGAGCTGGTAAACAATCTATCATATAGTTAAGTCTCTTTTTAAAAACACCCATTAAGCACAGTGATGCATAAATAGCATAGGAGCAACACATGAGCATAATGGACCTTCCTAAACAATGCTGAATACCTCAGGGATGAGCTGGTGCAATGTATTGACAGTTGTTGTATGTTCTTGGTATGGAGTCCATCTAATTAGCCTGGATTATTATAGAAAAGACTGGAAAAGGAACTGGCAACCCTCTCCACTATCTTTGCCAAAATAACTTATATGGTAAGCACAACCAGACACAAAACATGCCGGGCGAGCTTCAGTCCATAAGGTCACGAAGAGTCAGACATCACTCAATAACAACAATATAGAAAAGATGAGTTTGTGGGCAGATATGAATACCGTATAGAGATAGACCCTAACTTACAAAGCCCTCAACAATAGCGCACCCCCGTACATCTCTGCTCTCATCTCCAAATATTCCCCCGCCCGCCCTCTTTGTTCTGCTAATGACCTTCTTCTTTCTTGTCACCTCCTCTCACTCTCGCCTTCAGGTATTTTCTTGTGCTGTCCCTATTCTCTGGAACTCCTTGCCTCGCTCCACCAGATTATCCTCTTGCCTCAAAACATTGAAAACATCACAAAAAATGCATCTCTTTATAGAAGCGTATCACCTTCCACCCTAACACACTCTCATCTCTCTCTCCCCCCTTTACCACTCACAATACCTTTAAGTTGTAAGTCTGCGAGTTTCAATCCTGCAGGGTGCTTTGGGGAAGGCACCATGGACACTGGATTCGAGGCTCAAAGATAGGGCCCTCCATGCTTTGCTATGTGTTGATTTGTATTTACCTTTGCCTGGAACATATCCTATGTACAGCGCTACGGAATATGTCAGCGCGTTATAAATAAACAATAATAATAATAATAATAGATTGAGGGTCAAAGCAGAGCAGTAAATGAGCTAGTACATGGAGAGCCCTAGTGCAATATAATATTTTGAGGACCTCCCCTGCAATTTCTCCTTACAAGATTGGTGCCTTTTTTGTTGATTAGTCATTTAGTTTTGTCTGACTCTCTGTGACTCTATGGACTGCAGCACACCAGGAAAACATGTCAGCCAGTGCCCCTCTGAGATTCAATCTCATGTTCATTGCTTCAATTACCTCATCTCTCCATTCCCCCCTCTCCCATCCCTTTTTTGTGCCTTCAAATCTCTCAGCATCAGAGTCTTCTATAGGGAATCCTGTCTTCTCATGATGATATGGCCAAAATATTTGAGCTGTAACCTCATGAACAAAAAGGCATAACTATATATAGGTGGCCAGATTAACCCTAAGGTTGTCAAATATTTATCTGCCCCTCTTCCCTAATAAATTAAGAGACCCCTTTACTTTGCACCTTTTGCACCGGCAGTAGCCCTGCCACTGATACAGAGTGTTGCCACGTGGCAACATCACCTTCAAGGACTTTAATAATTATAAAAATGTATCCTTCGAAAAAATGTGATACCTCCTTCCACAAAAAATAGTGTATTCACAGTACTGATAGCGAAGGTATGGAATTCACGACCAATTGATATTGTGATGCTGATATTGTGGATGCCTTTAAATTAGCTTTTTGTAATATCAATATTTTAATTAGAAATATTAACAATTATCAAAATAAACTTTTCTTTTTTAGGTTATAATATTAATTTCTAAGAGTTTTCAAATATATGTAAATTTTGAAAACACGAAAGAATAAATACAAGTAGAATTGAGTTCTGCATAATCGCTGTCTGTTTTATTACTATTTTTATTTTTGTAAAACTGTCAAGGGTTAAAGGCTGTAAGAGACTCATTTGAAAATACATCTTTTTTTGTGTCAATTCAAACTCTAATTCTTAATACTCTTCTAAATTTTTCATCAGAATTTTTTTTATAATTGGTGCGTGGACTAAATGTCTAAGTTGAATCCTTCAGGGACGAGACCAGTGTCACAGCTAGTGGGAATAGGGGTTTGCCTATGCTAAAAGATAATTACTTGTCCCAAATAACATGTCGAAATTAGGCTAAGCTGCATGTAGTGATAGCAAATAATATCAAATATTGGAGGGTGAGATTGTTGATCATACAATATATCATTTGAAATGTATCTCAAATTACTCTTAATCATTTAATATGATAAAAAGAGGACAGTGTCTCCATCGTCTCATAGTCATTTTGGTTCAATATTTGCACTTTGGTATAAAAAATGGCAGATCTTTACCTCCTGTGTATTGTCTGCTATTAATAGCTTGAGAGGGAATATGATAGTATAAGAATGTGTATATGGCCATAATGACAGTAATTTGTATGTAATGGTCTGTGTTTGATTAGCACACATGTAATAGCATGTGCAATATGATCTGCCTTGAGCATGATGTTAATATTGCATACAACAATGTGTTTATTGCAACTGTAAAATGAATATGATATGTAGCATATATAGTCAGGACTCATAATCTGTATACTGCATTTTATCATAACAACTTTTGGGGTTGTGACATCCCTGACCCATTTTAAAACGTAGGTGACACAATGTCTCCACAAATGTATACATAAAGGCATATCTAAGTATTCTGAATTGTGAATGCATCTGATAGAGGAGAATCATTAGTGCATGAAAACATATTTTTCTCACCCTGATGTTTGCTATTTTTTCAGTTTGCAAAACTGTAGCTTTTGTTAGTTGACACTGTTTAAAATCTCTGCTAAGATTAGCATTACATTTATAATAGTTTTGGCCAATCAGGAGTAAGCAGAGGTTAGTTGACACATTTGTATCATACTCTGGGGTTCCTGTGTTGCAAAGCAGCCTGGGATATGTAGTCTCTCTCTCATTGTGCTCTGAATCAGCTTTGAGCTCAGACCCCGCCCAACCATGTGATTCCATCCTTGAGCATTACTTCCTGTGGTCTCTACCAAAAAGGTCAAACTCTGTACCTTGCTGCTCTCCTCAGTGTACTCGAGTATGTAAGCTCCCTGTGGGTGTGCAAAACTGGATTTTACTCTCCTGCCTATAACTTTGTAAGTACACTGAACTTATAACACATATTTTTCTATATAACACATATTTTTCTGATAATCACTGCCTGTTTCTTACCAAACATTTGAAACCCAGGAAACATATATCTTTAAGGAATTATTCCTATACCACCTAAACATATACATACAGATCGGGAAGCAAAAAGTTCAAGGTCTGTCAGTTTTATCCTCCTATAAATCTTATTCTGTAAAGAATCCGTTGCTCAGATTACCGCTGGATCTTCCACTCTTCAAAATCAAATTATTACTACTTGTTCTTGCATTATTCGTTTTCTGGACAATACTTCTCTCCTGAATTTTATTGAAGGTATCATGTCTATCCCTCAATCCAAGTTTATTGACTACAGTAATGGCACAGCCTTCATATTTGTTAACTACTAAAGATAACTTTAAATCACAATTTATTTAGCAGATCTATTCTGAGAAAACTTACAGTGAAAATAGCTGGTTTCCCCAGCATCTTTATACAGCAACTCCTTTTTCAAACTACGACAGATTGTTTAGCTAATTTCCTTCCCTTGGCCACCAGGGCTATGCTGCAAATATACAGCAATCAAAAGGTAAATGTGCTACAGTATCTGTATCAGTATAAAATGGGAGGAGGGCAAACCTACCCATTGTAAGTTTCCTCACAACATATCTACTTCTTATTCACAGTTATTTATGTTTTTCATTAGTCTCCTTCCTTTGAATTGTGACTAATGTATTAATATACTGTAATTGTGGAGAGCTGTACATAGTGTTTTAAAACAAGGTTTAAATTGAGTGCCCTTATATAGAGCCAATCAGTACATGTTGGCCATATTCCCTCTTGGTGGTAGGGGAAATAATGACAAATTAAAAACTGCAAAAGTAAATAAAATCAAATGAGGAGAATGAGATGAAATGAATCCAGGTGGGGGTATACCATGCCGAGTACTCCATCTACAGCCCACTGGCAGGTAAACTCACAAACCTTCAAAGTGGACAAAGCCAGGTAGTACTACAGGAAGGCACCAGTGCCCAGAACATGGCCACACATGGCAGTGGAAACTCCTCTGCTTACTGGGCTTATAAATAGCCAGCTTGGTTAATGTTAATGCCAGGAGGAGCACCCAAAAATAGAAATATGAGGGGATAACTGCAGGTGGAGGCACCTCAAGAGTGAGGGGATAACTACAGTCTGGCAGAACTAAAAATAAATGTGATAGATAGACTCTCCCTTGTCACAGCATGGACAAGTAGCTGGAGAGTCCATGAAATTAGCCAGGTAATCTCTTGTGCTCAGTGTAGTGTGGAGCACTCTCCAACTCAAGTCCCTGGTAGGTCATGGAACCAAAGAGTAGAGCTGGACACAGAAAATCATCAGCAATAAAAAACAAAACAAACAGTATTCAAGAATTAGCTCTGGTGATCTTGAAAATATAGCAGAGCAGCTACCGAGGAAATACCAACCGTTTCAGTGAGGTCTGACTAAGGATCTGTAGGGGGCAATTATTGCTTCTGTGTTACTTGCTGATAATTCATTTTCCAATACAATTTTCCTATACCTTTGTTTCACCATTTGTCTACTTTAAAGGGACACCGAAAATTAGTTTTTCTTAGTTGCATCAGAAAGAAAGTATTTGATAATCTGTCACCGTTGTTTTTCTTTTTTTGGATAAGATCCAGAGCACAAAACATATTCAGAAGTTCAGCTGCATTTGAGGGCTTGCCTTCTGTCAGCCAATGAGATTTACAGACTATAGCATACTCTCTGCATCTCCTGTTAGTTTTAATGAACTTTAAATAAGTTTCCCTTACTATTTTTTAAAAACAACTTTTGTAGTGCTTGAAACTTGATTTTTTAAATGCATGAGAAAACAGTTGTGTTCTCTGTCCACCACCACTGCTGTAGGCAAATTGCAATTATACATTGTGTATTTTAAGTGCATTACTTTGCATTTTGCAGTGTTGAAATTAAAGTTTTTTAAATTGATTTACAAAAATACAATACAAATACTACAACACTCGTACCTACAACAGACATATCAGGGAGACAACATTTTCTTTTTTTTTGTTGCGAACAGATCCCACAAATGCCAGTTGAAAGACAAGACATGGCATCTCTATTTTTTACTATTAGACTTTCCACTTCACTCCAAGATGGAATTTGTGTAAGTTTCCAATATTTTACAAATAACCGTTTCGCTATCAACAGAATGTGGGATATTAAATATTTACCTTGAGCGGGTAACAAATTAATGTTCAAATATAATAACATTACTTGTGGGGTACATGACATCTCTCTATCAACTATCTTTGAGATCTGCATGCAACAGTGAATCCAAAATGGCCTCACTTTTTCACATTCCCACCATACATGTAACGTTGTACCCTGATTCCCACATCCTTTCCAACATGTGATACAAGATTTTGAATCATCTATTAATATTCTTCGGTACTATATACCACCTCTGGGTAATTTAATTCCATACATGAGGCACTAATTACAGTTTGTTTAACTAATCTAGAGGCTGCCCTCCATGTGTTTTCATCATAGATTACATTCAAATCTGCTTCACACTCTTTTATCCCTCTAGATTTATCAATTGAGTTATTGAAGAATATTATTTTACTACACTTGGAAATGATATGCTAGTCGTCTCCCTTAGTCAACAATTCTTCTAATAGGGATATATTTTCCATATTCAACTTTTTATATCCCCATTGAAGTAGGGTTTTTTCCATGGCTTCATAATTTAACCAGGTAAGACCCATTAGGTCAAACTTATTTTGAATCGCCAATAGTTCCAATAAAGTTTCCCCCTAAATACAAATCCCCTATTTTATGGATTACTTTTTTTTTCAAAATTGAAATATACATATTTTTATTTTCAATTCTCAAGATTTCTATTGAAGCATCTAAAGATGTAAAATGAGATTGCTTCAATTTTATCCTAGCTTTATACCAAAATTTCACCAGTGATTTTACTCCGCTTGGGAAATTTTTAAAGATTGATGGTACAAATGTGGCCAATCATAGAATAGATTGTATAGCAATATCCGCAAATCAATCACCTCCAATTTTTTTCCAGATGGATTTTTTATATAATGAGCTCCACCCCATTGCTATACTATCATGTATTTTCTTTTATTGGTGGTGTTGCTAATCCTCCCATTTCAAATTTTCTATTCAATATATTAGTATTTATTGTAGGTCTTTTATCCAGGTAATTATAAATATCTATTATTTTTTGTACTTTATTAAGGATATGATTAGGTACTCTTTCAGGAAGGCATCTAAACAAATAAGTTATTTTAAGGATTATAATCATCTCTGTGGTAACTATTCATGCTGACCACAATAGTTTTAAACATTTCCAATTGTATAATAGCTTTCTTATCTGTTTTATAATACCGCCCAAGTTATCTTTTAATTTGTTCCTTGTTTTAAAGGAGAATTTTATCTCAAGATGATTAATGACATTTGTCTTCCAATTATATGGATAAAACTTTGCTAGCTTACTTGTTTGTTCCATACTAATTCCTCTAGTAATTATATCTGTTTTCAAATAATGCATTTTAAAGTATGACATTTTGCCAAATTCAGACAACAATTTATGTAAATGTAGTCAAGACTTTTCTGGATTAGTTAGTTCTAATACTATGTTGTCCGCAAACATCATAATTTTATAGTTTATTTCACCTATCTGTACCCCATAAATATTCTTAGATACTCTGATCGCTGACACCAAGGGTTCTATAAATAATATGAATAATATTGGTGATAGGGGACAACCCTGGCATGTACCATTTTTAATGGCAAATTTCTGTTATATAGGCTTTTGGGTTGGTATATAAGGCTTTAATCACCTTAGCTGCAAAATCTGCTAATCCAAATTTTTGAAGAACTGCCTCAAGAAAGTCCCAGCTGACACTGTCCAATGCCTTTTCGGCATCAAGTGACAGGGTCAGCAGGGGTAAATCTATCTCCTTAGCATATGACATGATATCTAATAAAGGCCTTGTGTTATGAGAGGCCTGTCTCCCCTTTACAAAACCTAATTGATCTTGATGAATCAATTTGGGAATAATGGAATTGAATCTATTTGCCAGAATTTTTAAGTACAATTTTATATCCATATTAATCAAAGATATTGGATGGTAACTTCTACAATCTTCTGGATCTTTATCTTGGTTTAACAGATTCAATATGTTGGCTTCTGGAAGATATTTTCCTGTCAATCTAATCTCATTGAACATATTACCTAAATGCTCATTTAAAATAAATGAATGTTTTGATAAGACATTTGGTCAAAGCCCTTTTTTATAGTGTCCTCAATTTCTTCTTTAGTTATAGGCTCATTTAAAAGTCTTATGTCTGCACCCGATATCTTGGGAAGGTCAATTTTATTCAAGAAGTCATTTATATTTATATTTGAACTGTCTGGTCTCTCGTTGGGTCCTGTTCTAGGTTATATAAAGTTTTATAAAAATGCAAAAATATCTCATTGATTTTATCTGGATGTGAGTATAATAGATTGTCTGGTCCTTTTAATCTCAATATTTTATTTGTTGTTTTTTTAAGTTTATTGGCCAAAAATGTACCTGTTTTGTTCCCAAAAATAATGATTTTGTTGATATTTCCAGATCTACCTATCTGCTTCACTTTGTGAAAAAAAATGTTTTTCCATATTTAATTTGTTAATTGCACCCGAAGTATCTTTGTTGGGTTCTAATTTATTTTGATATTGCTATTTCTCTAATTCAATATAGAGTTGTCTTAATGGCTTTCCTCTCTTCTTTTTAATTTCTGACTAACGAGAAATCATGGTACCCCGAATATAAGCCTTATGGGAGCACCATAATACTGATGGAGATGAAACTGAATCTTTATTAATTTTAAAAAAGTGTTTTATTTCTTCTTTTAGAAAGTTTAAATGTTCTTGATTTTTAAACAGCATTGGTTCTATTATCCAGCTTTTCTTTGTATGCGATTTAATTGTATCCTTTAAGATTACGTTGACCATAGAATGATCAGACCATGGACCTAAATGTATTCCTGACTCTTTGACTATGTTAATAGTTTGTGAGTCCACTAATATATAATCTATGCTAGAATAGGAACAGTGGCAACTAGAAAAAAAATGAAATCTCTTTTATATGGGTGCAATAATCTCCATATATCAAACAGATCCAGTTTGTTCATTTCTCTCACAAAACCTGCCGATAAATTAGATGCCCAATTTTCTGATTTCGCATTGCTTCTAGGGGATCTATCTATTGCAGGGTCTGTGACCATGTTAAAGTCTCCACAGAGAATTGTAAATCCCTTCTTTACTTTCTGTACTACTGTTAAGGAGTCTATTTCTAATTCTTTTTAGTCTTCCTAAGTGACTCCACATTGATTTAATTATTTTGTTTCTTAAGTGCCTTTCTTTATTATTCTACATTCACACTCACTTATTTATTCCCATCAATATCTAATAATTCACTTAGTTTATTAATGTATATCTCTTCTCCCAATAGTGAATATATCTAGTGACATACATCAATTATTAATAACCCCTTTTTTCTTAATTTATAAAATATTATTAAATCAGTGTTTTACCATACACCCCAAAAAACACTTAATTACTTCTTCCTACTCCCTTCTCTTTACTCTCCTCTCTGCTCTATAATATCCAATCATACCCCAATCTTTTCTCTATCTGACCCTTATTTTACTAGTTGCCAAACTAGCAGTTCATTTTTCTAGCTGCCTCTTTGTTTTTTTCAATATTCAGATTCCATTTAAGCAACAAGTTAGTCCCTTCTTGTATTGTATTGGCTTTATGGCAGATTGAGGCCTTTAGAATGATAAGTCCGCTTGGATGTCTCCACTTGTACAGGATTTCCTCCTGTTTCAGTCTTTGGGTGATATTTGCATACTCCTTCCGCTTTGCAAGTGTAGAGTGGGATAGATCTTAGAAGACTTTTATTTTTTCAAAAGGAGCATCCAGGATTGTTCTTTATTTAACTGAATTTAACAATTGCCGCCTTGTAAGGTAAAAAATGTATCCTCACAATAACATCTCTTGGTATTGCTTTGTCCATGTTACTTGGTAGAGGTATCCTATGGAACACATCAACTCATCAATTTTATTTTCTAAAAGGAAGTATATTTCAATAGGGTATTGTGATCAGTGGTTAGCTTGCCAAACTTAACCACTAACTCTTCTGTTGTAGAGGTAATCTCTTTAATAGCATTGGTATTATTCATAATCTGTTTTTAAGTTCCATTGAGATATTTGTCTGAAACTCTATCAGTAGTTGTTTCATTTTTGAACATGTCAATTGTTCTTCAACTTGAGGATTTATCTCACTGCCATTTGAGGTTTGTATTACTTTTATAGGCGATTGCTCAGGAGTATTATCCATTTTTGAGATCTCACTATAAGATATTTCTGAAGGATCTTCTTTGTTCCTTGGAGAGAAAAAGTCTGTAGCTTTTGTTTTTCTTGCTGTTTTTCTTAACTTTAACTTTTGTTTTTACAGACATTGCTGCTTTTTCATTTGTCATAATATACTCTGGCCACTTCAATATATTAGAGATATTAATTTTGTTAAGACTCTCTTAGGGGCTGTTCTCTAGCCCACTTTTTATTAATACTCCTATTCTCACAAAGCTGGTTTGCTTTTTTAATGACTGTTAAAGTCACCATTTTTCTCCTTTTCACCTTCTCCACTTCCCTCCTTTATTAATCTTCTCTCCTTCTTTACTCTATCCCCCTTATATGCAAATATACATGAAAAGTAGAAAGAGTCACTTATCTTATGGACAACCTCTTTTCTCTGGAGACTGGTATTAAATATCCGGTAAGACCCTTTGAGGGAAACTTTTACTTTGCCAAACGTTGCTTGATTTTTGTGCTTGAGCTTGATTCCCTCTGCTCATTTCTGGCTTTTCTTGCTCTGCTCCGACATCCTTTTCCCACTTGTAGACCACACATGCTGTACTGGGCGCCGAACTCCCGCGGTTTTAATGCATGTTGGTGTTGGCGAGCACTGTCAGGCTCGTCTCGCAAGAATAGAGGTGTGGCAATCCCTCTGTGTCTCCATCTCTAGCCTGGCTCGGATATCCACTCTCGCAAGTACCTCCACCACTCCAGACCTGAACCCTTCTTCTGTTGCGTGCACCTCACACAAACATATGGATTATCATCCAGGTTCTCAAGTAGTGTATGGAGGGGCTATTCAAATCTATCTCATGACCTCCCTACCATCCTTACACCAGCTTAGTGCTGATGATTAGCACATTTCCGGTCACGCTCCCAAAGATAATCAATGTAAAGTTTCATCTGCATTTTGACATAATGATCAATCCTTCACTCACTGTAGATTAATCAATGTCTGTTATCACTTCTCATAGATCATCTTAATCCTTATTTCAAGATAAAAATTTGTGGCATGCAGAGCTGCATTACGCATCAATCTATATCACATGGATATATATTCATGCAAGATGCAGCAAGGCCTAGGGAGGCAAATCTGGACACAAGACAAATAACTAGAACTGAAACTTGCCAGCATATGTATAAATAAACCAATTCTTGTGGGTAAGTAGTGAACAGTTAGCCTTGAGCTCTATTACATTTCCTGTTGATTATCATCATTATATATATATATATATATATATATATATATATATATATATATATATATGCTTGTGCAAGTTCTGATTCTCCACACTCAACAGTCATCTTTTAAAACAAAACGTGGAACAGCAAAAGTAGGTGTATAGAGATTTAAAATATCCATCACATGGTCTGCAAGTTTTGAACAACTGCTTTTAGATTAAAGCCCATAAAATACAATAGGATTTCAGATGTTTAGTACCTGAGACAATAAATGAATGTAGCTTTTAAATCTTACATTTGCACTTTAGTGTTATGGGGAGTAGAAGAGCACAGCTAGTTTCCAGGTAAAAGGGAGAGGATCACTTTTTTTCTGACCTGTCTAGCTCTTCTTCCAGTTGCCACTGCAGAGAAGGAGGTGGATAAAGATTCCTATCAGGACAGTCATCTGGGCAGATTCTCCTCCATCCCCTGGACACCTAATATGGTGTGGAGAGAAAAATATATTTTGAAGTCTGAAACACCACAGTTCAGATACTGATTGTATTACTTATTAAATGATCAAACTAAACCCAAGTGAATTAGCACTACAGTAGCTCTTTCACTGGGCTAGACATTGACTGGGTGATTCATATAGATGTTTTAAATTACATGTAAGTCTGAATTGTCAAAATTCAAATACTATGTATGTTACTGTATATTTTTTGCTGTGAAATTCATTTTACATTCCTTGTAAGCTTGACATTACATGTAAAACAGTGTGTAGTTAGCCCGACATTGATTTGACATGTTACACTGTATACTGTCAGTATGACATTAATATTACATGAATTACCATGTACTGGCGAAGTTTCTACTGTCATAATGATATTAATACTGCATGTGTCACTAAACGTTATCATTCTTTAGTAGTAGGTGACAAAGGCGATCACTTGGTGGATAGTGTAAATACATTTATATACTTGTCCAGTGCCAGCTCTCACCACTTGTAAGGAGGCCATGCTTTAAATGGTTATTGAAGTCTGTGTTTGAGCAAACCACTTCTGTCCAGGTAATTAATGGCTCTGCTCTTTGCAGACCCCCATATGCCTTTCTACATTATCAAGCGTATTGATTATTTTACCAATTTAAAACAAGAGTTATTGACATCCTGAAGACTTCAGCACGGTCAGATAGTATGAGAATAACTGAGCCACTTGGTTTCCTGGAAGCCCCAGCAGTTTAGTGTGTTTATTAATGTTATTACCAGCAGACACTGCAGCACAGAGGGGACCTCATCCTGTGTAGCATTAAATGGTAGTGAGTCACATATAGCCAGTGTACTCCTCTTGTACTATACAGTTTTCTTTAAGACTTTATTGTATCCTTGTTATATTCTCATATATGTGCTCAATAACTAGTACAATGCCTAGATAATTATTTGACACTTTATTACTACACACTATAAAAGTAAGATAGAGATGCAGAATGCTGACAGGAGTATGGCTGTTATGTTATTTGTAATCGGCTTTACTGTTATTCTACATCATTGGCATAACTTGGAATTAGTACTTGATCACAATGATCATTTTATGTAGGGTACCATGATGAGAGATATAGAGTTATTCCATGGTGTCTTCTTGCGATTTGAGAATTGGTGAGCCATTCCTTGTTTTAGGTATCTCAGACAACTTTTGGGGATATCAAGCTCAAAGGGGGAGCAGTCTGGCAGTGAAAATTATGAAAATTGTCTATCGTCCGAAAAAAATAAATTAGGTCAGAAACTTTAAATGCCGACAAGTAAGGTAATAAGACCTAGCAAGAAAAAGATTAAAATAATAAAAAATGATGCATTATATTCAATTATGCAACATTACATGATTCCCATCTTGAAATAATGGATGCATGGAGACTTTTTAACATTTATGTTAATTATATTGAGGCATAATTCACAATGAAGCAGTTTTATGACAGCAGATATATTAATAACAATAAGGACAACAATTAAACTAAAGTAAGGAATTACCGCAGACTATGCTATTAACACAGTTGATTACCTTACAAGTTTAATGGTCCTCTGTTTCTTTTCTGTAGCCTCAGTATCACCTGTAAGTTTTCCATTTTTTATTCCATCAACGCTATACACTAGTTGGGAAAGAAGTATCTTCTGCCAGCTATTGTCTGAGGGAGTTGTACAATACCAAGCTTATGAGTAAAATGGTATTGCGCAAGAATCGTCACGGCTAGCCCAGTAGAATGAAGGTTAAGGTCCATTTGGGTGAAGACATTTTACAAAAGCATCTCCCTCATCTTAATTAATCTCCAATATCATTCCAAAGTACCACAAATGATCATACTTACAAGCAACAAAACATCCAGGATACAGATCATAAGCATTCACGGGAAGTTTGGGGAGGCTCCTCAGGTTGAAAGTGCGGGAGGTTTCTTTATCAGAGCTCAATCTTCTTGCTTCATTTGTGCCTGTAGAATTGAGTGGTTTAAAGTTGTGGAAATTGCGAGTTCCAGGGAGTGTCTGCACGTCTCTGAAACGGGTTTCTAGGGAAGAGTGGATTATGTCTATTTCTTCCCTTGCAATATAATGGAATTTGACCTTTTAAATTTTTTTGTCACAGAAATCAAAACATTTTTTTGGAGCAGTAATCTGCTTGTCAAGGGATCTCTGAAGACTTGCTTTTCTAGCTAGACCTTATGTAGTTTCACCAATACCGTTGCATTCTAACTCATCTGCATTGCATCACCCAACTTCAGCTATCCATGATTCATTCACACACTGAATAATACCATACACAACTAGCATATGAAAGACTTCACTGAACTGCAATCTGAGAAAACATTTTAAAATATCTAATATTTTTTAAATTAATAATATTTTTTAAAATAATTTAAGCCTAATTTGATGTATTCATATAACATATATAGTTGTGAGCATGCGGGTTGTTGCTAACGCGCGAGCCCACAGCCACTGCGGGCCTCGCAAAGTGAGGGCCGCAGTTGCTGGCAAGGAGCGCCGAATTCCTTCCCTAATTACAGGCAAAAATATAACTGCATTGAGCACACATATTTGACTGGACTGAGCACACACAGTGTATGCAAAGTGGACTGGACCATGGACGTAATTTGGCCTAGGCCTGTGAGGTCCAGGCCTAAGGTGGCACATATTTGCTCACCTTTCTCCTCCCTATCCCCCCCCCCTTTCCTCTCTCCCCAAATATCCCCCCCCCTTTCCTCTCTCCCCAAATATCTGCCTCATCCCCTCTCCCCTCCTCTCTTTTCCACAGTACAATTTAATGCATTTCTTTAACATGGCAGTAGGGGCTCACGAGGTGCTAAGAGAGGCTTCTTCCCTGCAGGGAACGACAGAGTTGCATGTTTATGTTACACACCACATAAGATGTCTATGATTTAATTGATGCGCGACTCTGTCGTTTCCTGCAAGGAGGAAGAACCCTTATTCTGCACCTTGTGCGCCCCTGCTGTCATGCTCAGGAAATTCATTATACTGTATTGTGGGGCAAGAGGGCATGGGAGGGGAGTGGGGAAGAGAGAGCGGAATAGGGAAAAGAGGGAGAGGGAGGGGAGAAGGGTAGGAAGATAGACTTGGAGGGAAAAAGAGGAGGGAGAAAAGTAGAGCAGGGTAAAGAATAAGGGAGAAGATAGACAGAGATGGAGAAGAGTGAGGAAGAAGAGATAATGAGGGAGAAGAGAGAAAAGGAAAATAAAGACAATGAAGGAGAAAAAGGACAAGATGGAGAGCAGTGGGGGGATAGAAGAAACTGGGGAGGGGAGAGGGAGGGAGGGTTGAGAGAAAGAAGAGGGAGGAATGAGAGTAATCCTGAGTAGAACTGATGAACCCCTTTTTACATCTTATGGAAACTTAGGGTGCCATGAAACCTAGTTTGGGAAACCCTGTGCTAAACTATAAACAGTTGTAGCTTTAAAATGGTGTCTTCCATGTGCGTCAAATGTTGTCATCCAGTGAGCTGCTGCAAAGTTATAACAGTTTTATACGTTAGTATTTTTTTGGCAGAAACTGTATTTCTCCTACCAAATCCCACTCGAGATGTTTTATATTAAAATACCTTGTGCATAAATCAGCAGATTACTGATATTTTTACTCCTTTCAATACATTTCACCTCATAAAATATAAAATCACCTGCTGAAGCCTATGTTCTGGAGCCATATTTAATAAAGATGAGAGCTGCACTTTCCCTTTTGACCCTCTGTTCTGCCGTACTTAAGACATGCCTGTGGTAATAATTGCTAGTTAATGCTGTGTTTGTCTCTCTGTATCCCTATAATGAAATTCAGTCCGCACTTGAAAACAAGATGTTCACCTCAGTAAGTCCTCTTTTACATAACAAATTTTAAATGAATAAATAAATAAATACCTGTGTTGTGTAGAACGCTAATGAACCCTCGGCACAGAAGCAGACTGGACTAGGGGTCACATTGCAGAGTGTACACACTATCTTGCTGGGTTTTCTCTTTGATACCAGGTACATTTATTAAGCATATAAAATAAAATACTACTTTTCCTCAGAACACGGCAGGGAGGGATTTATGATAAAAGCAACATAGATCTCCCAGATTTTCTATTGTCCTTTTAACCTTTTCAGCTCCAGGGGCTCTGAACATTTTTCTGAACCAGGACACATTTTCAACATTTTGCAATGTATTATTTTACACATAATTCCTGTTAATTTATTTGAATGTACATATGGAAAATATAGTTTTCATTATCAGTTTACCTTTCTATGGGTTGTATATACGGTAATATGAAAGATATTTACTGTAATCAGGTTAGTAATAAAATAATAAAATCTTTTTCTTTAATTTTGTGCTTTTATCAGAACCAATGTCAGTGAATATTTATCTAATACCAACATCTCTGGATCTCCTGAGTACACTAATAGTATATTTGTTTAATATTACAATTATATCTGACCAACACAAGTCATTAAATTACATGAGCAGAGAAAGATTTTCTTGAGTTGTTAAACCCAATATAAACACCCCACGGCAAAACAGGAAATGAATCCTACATCATCCACATGCAACCTATGAAAGTACAAGAAATCAAATCCCTAGGTAGGAGTTTCGTTTGTTTTATTAAATATATATAAAAAAAAAACCAAATCTTATTCAAAGTCATGATAAAAAAGCTATATATTTGAGTATATATATATGTGTGTGTGTGTGTGTATATATATATATATATATATATATATATATATATATATATTAGTCATCCCTTATATATATATATATATATATATATACCTCATCCCTACACTAAATACCAATGCTTGCTGTCCATCCTCCAATGCAGTAACAGAAATTTATCACATTAATTTAACGTGAAAAAAAGAGTGATGTACAGTTAATAAGCTTTAATATACTTTAATATCTCTTCAAATATTTTCTATACATCAAGAGCTTCCTCAATGTTCAGAATATTTGTGTGCTCAGGTAGTGCACTGGCTGAGTTATTGAGTTCCATGGAGAAATGATTAACTTCCTTTGGTTATGGGCAGTACAACCTTTGTTACCATGGTGGGCCACAAATAATCTGGTTCTATACTCATATGCATCTTAATTACCCTTAATCTTAATGTTCATCTCATTTGTGACACAGTCCACTCCTATTCCATCTTTCTCTTTTCATCTTTCATCTTTTTTGGCCCATATTAAGATATCTGGAATATTTCCAACTGATCTAATCTTGCAATGTTATTAATGTTCAGTTACCTAATCATTTATATCGATCAAAACGAAGGTAGAGTATATTATCAGTGTTGCACAGAGGCATAGCATTCAAATAACTATTAAGCCACTAAACAGTGTTTGAATATTGACAAACAGCTTATTTAAATTGCTCTTGTATGTGACAGGGTTAAAAGTTACAGATGCCTCCTAGTAGTATACAACCCATAAATAGTTTCTTCCAAAGTGTGTCTAGTTCTAATGACTTGTCATTGGTGCACTCGGATGATGAAAGACACGTTGGTGGCGCAAGTTAGTGACATCATCTAGGGACAGCCCTAGATTATGAGAGGGTGAGTTCAGCGGGTTGCAGATGATATTCTGTTATGATGATTATGTCACACTAAGTGGAAGGAAACCACCTTTAGTCGTTGTATCTTGTATCCGTCAATGAATGGGTAATGGCAGGACAACTTGTGCTGTGTAACTAGTAAGTATTGTTCTAGCTTTCACTACATCTAGTATTAAGAGGGTCTTCAAGAGAAATAAGATCTATTGAAATTGATACTAATTTATAATTATATGATATACAGTTTAACAATATATATGTCACTCACTGCAACAAGTTTGTAATCTTTCTTTTTTTATTTATCTTGGTCATTTGACAAGACATTGGGAAGAACACAAACTACATGTGAATGTTGTGGTAATAAAAGTTTTAAGTATTAAAGGATAATATTGGTCTTTGTTGAAGTTGTCCATTAGATATAACATAGGTTTACGATTATACCTCCTCTTACAATGCCCCCAAGCATCACAATGGTGTTTCCTGCAACTTTGTCTTATTCTTTGCCACTTTTTAAATGATCTGATATAATAATTCTCAAGGCCTTTTCCTCTTCTGTTCCTGTCAGCAAAGTTGGCATATGAAAGACAATGATGGCTGTATCTAATTAGGAATTTGCACATATTTTAAGCCATATGGAATCAATTAGAGGGCCACATCTGGCCCTTGGGCTGTATGAAAAATAAGTATCTTCTGCCAGGAACTTAAAGGGTAGGTCATCAAGCCCAAACATGATACCCCTAAATGTGACTTTATCAGAACACGGTACTGAGATTTGGGAAAGCTGCCTTTGCGCAGTTATTAAAATAACCTTTTTTCAATGTTTACAGTATCATTTTTTTATTCAAAATATCTTTTGATTATATTCAATTTATAGTCTTCTAAATGCATGACAGAAATTTGTGAATCCAGTGTGCCTGCTGTTTCTGAATGACCACATTTTATTTCAAGCGAGGTTGTTGTGTTTTATTTGTTTATGTTACTAAAATGCTTTGAGTGTATATATATATATATATATATATATATATATATTTATATATATATATATATATATATATATATATATATACAGCAATTGTTTCACATATGGTGGGCTAAGAGTGATAAAGCCCTCCACCGTGTATATATATATATATATATAATATAAATATATTATATATATATATATATATATAAAAATAAATAAATATATTTACATAACTATAGTATATAACCATATTATAAGATATGTGATCCCTCCAACCAAGATTGGCTGATTATTGACAAATTATGTTTAGTGTGAAATGACTCAGTATGTGCATTTTGTTTGAAATAAATATTGTGGTGCTTTATTTTTTTTTTATGAGTGAGATTAGTACACAGTCATATGAAAAGGTCCCCAAGTACATGCCTAATGCTAATAGGATTGCATTTTCGGGTCTCTGTAAGTACATAGGCCTTTCAACCTTCTGCCATCAGCCAATTAGGAAGGTCCTCACGCTTAAGAGAGCTCACTTGATGCCAACAAGGAGGGGATGACTGAGCTGCTTTGAAGTTAGAAAGTCTCCGCTGGGATTTCCATAGTCTTTTCAAAGCTTCTTTTACTTTTATTATTAAACAGCATTTGGGACAGGCACACACAGACTGCAGAGCAAGCAGTAACACACACAAACACGCACACACACACACACACATATATATATATATATATATATATATATATATATAATACTTTTATATACCACATATGCTGCTATCTCATTGCATATATAACACACAAGTAGTACATAATATTCACATGTAATGTGCAATCTAATACTGCAGTACTACAATAGTGTGGTACTGTAGCACACAAATAGCACAGTGCCATACAATTCACATCTGTAGTGTTGCACATGCATGTGTAATATAGAAATGCACTAATACACATGCTGGAACTAATACACACAAATATACTTTCCTAAAGTTATTGTACTTGATGTAATACACACACTGTAACACAAATGCAGTTGCTGTAACACACAAACTCATAGATGCACTTTATTAAAGTGAATATGCATGCTGTAACACACACAGTCTAAACATTAATACACATATTGTAACATACATGCTCTCTATACTTTCTTAACAATAATACACATGCTGTAACACACATACACACAGTCTAAACATTAATGCACATGTAAAAAACATACACACATACAGTCTAACACAAATATAAATGCTGTATCACACTCAAGTATACAGTGGGGGGGAAAAGTATTTGAACGTTTGTCCACTGACAAAGTAATGATTAGTCTATAATTGTAATGGTCGGTGTATTTTAACAGTGAGAAACAGAATAACAAAAAAACAAACAAGAAAAACGCATGTCAAAAAAGTTATAAATTGATTTGCAGGTCAGTGAGGGAAATAAGTATTTGACCCCTTCAACTTCGCACTTGGTGGCAAAACCCTTGTTGGCGATCACAGAGGTCAGATGTTTCTTGTAGTTGTCCAACAGGTTTGCACACATCTCAGGAGGGATTTTGTCCCACTCCTCTTTGTAGATCCTCTCCAAGTCATTAAGAATTTGAGGTTGATGTTTGGCAACTCGAACCTTCAGCTCCCACCACAGATTTTCTATGGGATTAAGGTCTGGAGACTGGCTAGGCCACTCCAGGACCTTAATGTGCTTCTTCTTGAGCCACTCCTTTGTTGCCTTGGCTGGGTGTTTTGGGTCATTGTCATGCTGGAATACCCATCCACAACCCATTTTCAATGCCCTGGCTGAGGGAAGGAGGTTCTCACCCAAGATTTGACGGTACATGGAACCATCCATCGTCCCTTTGATGCGGTGCAGTTGTCCTGTCCCCTTAGCAGAAAAACACCCCCAAAGCATAATGTTTCCACCTCCATGTTTGACGGTGGAGATGGTGTCCTTGGGGTTATAGGCAGCATTCCTCCTCCTCCAAACACGGCGAGTTGAGTTGATGCCAAATATCTCAAATTTGGTCTCATCTGTCCACAAAACTTTCACCCAGTTCTCCTCTGAATCATTCAGATGTTCATTGGCGAGCTTCAGACGTGCCTGTACATGTGCTTTCTTGAGCAGGGGGACCTTGCGGGCGCTGCAGGATTTCAGTCCTTCACGGCGTAGTGTGTTATCAATTGTTTTCTTGGTGACTATGGTCCCAGCTGCCTTGAGATCATTAACAAGATCCTCCTGTGTAGTTCCAGGCTAATACCTCGCTGTTCTCATGATCATTGAAACTCCACGAGGTGAGATCTTGCATGGAGCATCAGACCAAGAGAGACTGCAGTTATTTTGTTTTTCTTCCATTTGCGTATAATCGCACCAACTGTTGTCACCTTCTCACCAAGCTGCTTGGCGATGGTCTTGTAGCCCATTCCAGCCTTGTGTAGGTTTACAATCTTGTCCCTGACATCCTTGGACAGCTCTTTGGTCTTGGCCATGGTGGAGAGTTTGGAATCTGATTGATTGCTTTTGTGGACAGGTGTCTTTTATACAGGTAACAAGCTAAGATTAGGAGCACTCCCTTTAACATCAGCTTGTTACCTGTATAAAAGACACCCGGGAGACAGAAATCTTGCTGATTGATAGGGGGTCAAATACTTATTTCCCTCACTGACCAGCAAATCAATTTATAACTTTTTTACATGCGTTTTTCTTGTTTTTTTTTGTTTGTTATTCTGTCTCTTACTGTTAAAATACACTGACCATTAAAATTATAGACTGATCATGTCTTTGTCAGTGCACAAACGTTCAAAATTAGCAGGGGATAAAAAATACTTTTTCCCCCCACTGTACTTCCTTAACATTAATACACATGCTGGAACACACACATACAGTCTAAACACTAATATATATGCTGTACCACAACCAAATATACTTCCTTAACATTAATACACATGCTGTAATACACACACAGCCTAATCACTAATATACATGGCCAGATTACCCATTCGGCAAACTAGGCAGCCGCCTAGGAATGTTTACCTTTGAGGGGCACAGTTTATAGTTTAAAGCCCCTTAAAAATACTTTTTTGGGCTTAAAAATTAAATACTGCAGTTCACAGACCCAGAAAAATATTAATAATATGGCCCACCATCAAATGCATATAATAAACAAGTAGTAGCTTGGTGTGTGTATGAGTAGTTATGTTGTTAAAATGGCTGTTATGGGGAATTGTCTGTGATTTGCTCCCACAGCAAGAGAGCGATATACATGCACAGAAAAGGGAAAAATGGGCGCGTACATACCTTGTGTATACACTCGCAGGGGATTCTTGACTTTACTGCCCAGGGGCTCCAAAAAGGTAGATACACTCAAATATACTTCCTTAACACTAATATACATGCTGGAACCCCTGCACACAGTCTAAACATAAATACATATGCTATAACACACATACAGTCCAAACACTAATACACATGATGTAGCACACACACATTCTAAACGCTAATACACATGATGTAAAACATACATACACACACACACACAGTCTAAACACTAACACACATGCAGTAACACACACACATTATAAACGCTAATACTCATGATGTAACACACACACACACATAGTCTAAACACTACACATGCTGTAACACACATACACACAGTCAAATCATTAATACACATGAGGTAACACACAAACACACATTAGAAACGCTAATACACATGATGTAACACATACACACACAGTCAAAACACTAATACACATGATGTAACACATACATACACATAGTCTAAACACTAATACACATGCTGTAACACACACACACACACACATAGTCTAATCACTAGTACACATGCTGTAACACATACAGTCAAAACACTAATACATATGTAACATACACACAGTCTAAACACTAATACACATGCTGTAACACACACACACACACACACACATAGTCTAAACACTAGTACACATGCTGTAACACATACAGTACCACAATAAATGTTAACAACACACAGTCTAAACACTAACACATGAGTAACACACACACCACTAACACACATCGTAACACATACACACAGTCTAACACTAGTACACATGCTGTAACACACACACACAGTCTAATCACGAATACACATGATGGAACACACACACACACAGTCTAAACACTAGTACACATGATGTAACACACACATACACACAGTCTAATCACTAATATGCATGCTGTAACACACATATACACACAGTCTAATCACTAATACACATGATGTAACACACACACACACAGTCTAATCACTAATACACATGATGTAACACACACATACACACAGTCTAATCACTAATACACATGATGTAACACACACACACACAGTCTAATCACTAATACACATGCTGTAACACACACATACACACAGTCTAATCACTAATACACATGATGTAACACACATACACACAGTCTAATCACTAATACATGATGTAACACCACACACACAGTCTAATCACTAATACACATGATGTAACACACACACACACACACAGTCTAATCACTAATACACATGATGTAACACACACATACACACAGTCTAATCACTAATACACATGATGTAACACACACACACACACACAGTCTAATCACTAATATGCATGCTGTAAACACACAA
This sequence comes from Discoglossus pictus, assembly GCA_027410445.1. Lineage (NCBI taxonomy): Eukaryota > Metazoa > Chordata > Amphibia > Anura > Alytidae > Discoglossus > Discoglossus pictus. Next base: position 297,339,177 of record CM050163.1, read on the forward strand.
CACACAGTATAATCACTAATAACATGATGACACACACACACACACAGTCTAATCACTAATACACATGATGTAACAACACATACACACAGTCTAATCACTAATACACATGATGTAACACACACACACACACACACAGTCTAATCACTAATACACATGATGTAACACACACATACACACAGTCTAATCACTAATATGCATGCTGTAACACACATACACACAGTCTAATCACTAATACACATGATGTAACACACACATACACAGTCTAATCACTAATACACATGATGTAACACACACATACACACAGTCTAATCACTAATACACATGATGTAACACACACATACACACAGTCTAATCACTAATACACATGATGTAACACACAAATCACAGTCTAATCACTAACACATGACTTAACACACACCACACAGTTCTAATCACTAATACACATGATGTAACACACACATACACACAGTCTAATCACTAATACACTGATGTAACACACACATACACACAGTCTAATCACTAATACACATGATGTAACACACACATACACACAGTCTAATCACTAATATGCATGCTGTAACACACACACACACAGTCTAATCACTAATACACATGATGTAACACACACATACACACAGTCTAATCACTAATACACATGATGTAACACACACATACACACAGTCTAATCACTAATACACATGATGTAACACACACATACACACAGTCTAATCACTAATACACATGATGTAACACACACATACACACAGTCTAATCACTAATATGCATGCTAACACACACAACACACAGTCTAATCACTAATACACATGATGTAACAACACAACACACACAGTCTAATCACTATAACATGATGTAACACACACATACACACAGTCTATATCACTAATACACATGATGTAACACACACATACACACAGTTAATCACTAATACATGCATTGTAACACACACACACACACTCTAATCACTAATACACATGTGTACACACACACACAGTCTAATCACTAATACACATGATGTAACACACACATACACACAGTCTAATCACTAATACACATGATGTAACACACACATACACACAGTATAATCACTAATACACATGATGTAACACACACACACACACACACACAGTCTAATCACTAATACACATGATGTAACACACACATACACACAGTCTAATCACTAATACACATGATGTAACACACACATACACACAGTCTAATCACTAATATGCATGCTGTAACACACACACACACAGTCTAATCACTAATACACATGCTGTAACACACACACAGTCTAATCACTAATACACATGATGTAACACACACATACACAGGTCTAATCACTATAACATGATGTACAACACACATACACACAGTCTAATCATAATACACATGATGTAACACACACATACACACAGTCTAATCACTAATACACATGATGTAACACACACATACACACAGTCTAATCACTATAACATGATGTAACAACACACACACAGTCAATCACTAATACAATGATGTAACACACACATACACACAGTCTAATATAATATGCATGCGTAACACACACACACACAGTCTAATCACTAATACACATGGTAACCACACACATACACAGTTAATCACTAACATGATGTAACACACACATACACACAGTCTAATCACTAATACACATGATGTAACACACACATACACACAGTCTAATCACTAATACACATGATGTAACACACATACACACAGTCTAATCACTAATACACATGATGTAACACACACATACACACAGTCTAATCACTAATACACATGCGGTAACACACACACACACACACACATAGTCTAAACACTAGTACACATGCTGTAACACACACACACAGTCTAATCACGAATACACATGATGGAACACACACACACACAGTCTAAACACTAGTACACATGCTGTAACACACACATACTCACAGTCTAATCACTAATACACGTGCTGTAACACACACACACACACAGTCTAATCACTAATACACATGCTGTAACACACACATACACACAGTCTAATCACTAATACACATGATGTAACACACACATACACACAGTCTAATCACTAATATGCATGCTGTAACACACACATACTCACAGTCTAATCACTAATACACATGCTGTAACACACACATACACACAGTCTAATCACTAATACACGTGATGTAACACACACATACACACAGTCTAATCACTAATACACATGATGTAACACACACATACACACAGTCTAATCACTAATATGCATGCTGTAACACACACATACTCACAGTCTAATCACTAATACACGTGCTGTAACACACACATACACACAGTCTAATCACTAATATGCATGCTGTAACACACACATACACACAGTCTAATCACTAATACACATGCTGTAACACACACATACACACAGTCTAATCACTAATACACATGATGTAACACACACATACACACAGTCTAATCACTAATATGCATGCTGTAACACACACATACACACAGTCTAATCACTAATACACATGATGTAACACACACATACACACAGTCTAATCACTAATACACATGATGTAACACACAGTCTAATCACTAATATGCATGCTGTAACACACACATACTCACAGTCTAATCACTAATACACGTGCTGTAACACACACATACACACAGTCTAATCACTAATACACATGCTGTAACACACACATACTCACAGTCTAATCACTAATATGCATGCTGTAACACACACATACTCACAGTCTAATCACTAATATGCATGCTGTAACACACACATACTCACAGTCTAATCACTAATACACGTGCTGTAACACACACACACACAGTCTAATAATATATGCATGCTGTAACACACACATACACACAGTCTAATCACTAATACACATGAGTAACACCACACACACACACACAGTCTAATCACTAATAACATGATGTAACACACACATACACACAGTCTAATCACTAATACACATGATGTAACACACACATACACACAGTCTAATCACTAATACACATGATGTAACACACACATACACACAGTCTAATCACTAATACACATGATGTAACACACACATACACACAGTCTAATCACTAATATGCATGCTGTAACACACACATACTCACAGTCTAATCACTAATACACGTGCTGTAACACACACATACACACAGTCTAATCACTAATACACATGATGTAACACACACATACACACAGTCTAATCACTAATATGCATGCTGTAACACACACATACACACAGTCTAATCACTAATACACATGATGTAACACACACATACACACAGTCTAATCACTAATACACATGATGTAACACACAGTCTAATCACTAATATGCATGCTGTAACACACACATACTCACAGTCTAATCACTAATATGCATGCTGTAACACACACATACTCACAGTCTAATCACTAATATGCATGCTGTAACACACACATACACACAGTCTAATCACTAATATGCATGCTGTAACACACACATACTCACAGTCTAATCACTAATACACATGCTGTAACACACACATACACACAGTCTAATCACTAATACACATGATGTAACACACACATACACACAGTCTAATCACTAATATGCGTGCTGTAACACACACACACACACAGTCTAATCACTAATATGCATGCTGTAACACACACATACACACAGTCTAATCACTAATATGCATGCTGTAACACACACATACTCACAGTCTAATCACTAATACACATGATGTAACACACACATACACACAGTCTAATCACTAATACACATGATGTAACACACACATACACACAGTCTAATCACTAATATGCATGCTGTAACACACACATACTCACAGTCTAATCACTAATACACGTGCTGTAACACACACATACACACAGTCTAATCACTAATACATGATGTAACACACACATACACACAGTCTAATCACTAATATGCATGCTGTAACACACACATACACACAGTCTAATCACTAATACACATGATGTAACACACACATACACAGTCTAATCACTAATACACATGATGTAACACACACATACACACAGTCTAATCACTAATACACATGATGTAACACACACATCACACAGTCTAATCACTAATATGCATGCTGTAACACACACATACTCACAGTCTAATCACTAATACACATGATGTAACACACACATACACACAGTCTAATCACTAATACACATGATGTAACACACACATACACACAGTCTAATCACTAATATGCATGCTGTAACACACACATACACACAGTCTAATCACTAATACACATGATGTAACACACACATACACACAGTCTAATCACTAATACACATGATGTAACACACAGTCTAATCACTAATATGCATGCTGTAACACACACACACACAGTCTAATCACTAATACACATGATGTAACACACACATACACACAGTCTAATCACTAATACACATGATGTAACACACACATACACACAGTGTAATCACTAATACACATGATGTAACACACACATACACACAGTCTAATCACCAATATGCATGCTGTAACACACACACACACACACACAGTCTAATCACTAATACACATGATGTAACACACACATACACACACACACAGTCTAATCACTAATACACATGATGTAACACACACATACACACAGTCTAATCACTAATACACATGATGTAACACACACATACACACAGTCTAATCACTAATACATAATGCTGTACACACACACACAGTCCTAATCACTAATACACATGCTGTAACACACACATACACACAGTCTAATCACTAATATGCATGCTGTAACACACACACACACAGTCTAATCACTAATACACATGATGTAACACACACATACACACAGTCTAATCACTAATATGCATGCTGTAACACACACACACACAGTCTAATCACTAATACACATGATGTAACACACACATACACACAGTCTAATCACTAATATGCATGCTGTAACACACACATACACACAGTCTAATCACTAATATGCATGCTGTAACACACACACACAGTCTAATCACTAATACACATGATGTAACACACACACACACAGTCTAATCACTAATACACATGATGTAACACACACATACACACAGTCTAATCACTAATACAATGATGTAACACACACACACCACAGTCTAATCACTAATACACATGCTGTAACACACACACACACACACACACAGTCTAATCACTAATACACGTGCTGTAACACACACATACACACAGTCTAATCACTAATACACATGATGTAACACACACATACACACAGTCTAATCACTAATATGCATGCTGTAACACACACACACACAGTCTAATCACTAATACACATGATGTAACACACACACACAGTCTAATCACTAATACACATGATGTAACACACACATACACACAGTCTAATCACTAATATGCATGCTGTAACACACACATACACACAGTCTAATCACTAATACACATGCTGTAACACACATACACACAGTCTAATCACTAATACACATGATGTAACACACACATACACACAGTCTAATCACTAATATGCATGCTGTAACACACACACACACAGTCTAATCACTAATACACATGATGTAACACACACATACACACAGTCTAATCACTAATATGCATGCTGTAACACACACACACACAGTCTAATCACTAATACACATGCTGTAACACACACATACACAGTCTAATCACTAATACACGTGCTGTAACACACACATACACACAGTCTAATCACTAATATGCATGCTGTAACACACACATACACACAGTCTAATCACTAATATGCATGCTGTAACACACACACACAGTCTAATCACTAATACACATGATGTAACACACACACAGTCTAATCACTAATACACATGATGTAACACACACATACACACAGTCTAATCACTAATACACATGATGTAACACACACACACACAGTCTAATCACTAATACACATGCTGTAACACACACATACACACAGTCTAATCACTAATACACGTGCTGTAACACACACATACACACAGTCTAATCACTAATACACATGATGTAACACACACATACACACAGTCTAATCACTAATATGCATGCTGTAACACACACATACACACAGTCTAATCACTAATACACATGCTGTAACACACACATACACACAGTCTAATCACTAATACACATGATGTAACACACATACACACAGTCTAATCACTAATATGCATGCTGTAACACACATATACACACAGTCTAATCACTAATACACATGCTGTAACACACACATACACACAGTCTAATCACTAATACACATGATGTAACACACACATACTCACAGTCTAATCACTAATATGCATGCTGTAACACACATATACACACAGTCTAATCACTAATACACATGCTGTAACACACACATACACACAGTCTAATCACTAATATGCGTGCTGTAACACACACATACACACAGTCTAATCACTAATATGCATGCTGTAACACACACATACACACAGTCTAATCACTAATACACATGATGTAACACACACATACACACAGTCTAATCACTAATATGCATGCTGTAACACACACATACACACAGTATAATCACTAATACACATGATGTAACACACACATACTCACAGTCTAATCACTAATACACATGCTGTAACACACACATACACACAGTCTAATCACTAATATGCATGCTGTAACACACACATACACACAGTCTAATCACTAATACACGTGCTGTAACACACACATACACACAGTCTAATCACTAATACACATGATGTAACACACACATACACACAGTCTAATCACTAATACACATGCTGTAACACACACATACACACAGTCTAATCACTAATATGCATGCTGTAACACACACATACACACAGTCTAATCACTAATACACATGATGTAACACACACATACACACAGTCTAATCACTAATATGCATGCTGTAACACACACATACACACAGTCTAATCACTAATACACGTGCTGTAACACACACATACACACAGTCTAATCACTAATACACATGCTGTAACACACACATACACACAGTCTAATCACTAATACACGTGCTGTAACACACACATACACACAGTCTAATCACTAATACACATGCTGTAACACACACATACACACAGTCTAATCACTAATACACGTGCTGTAACACACACATACACACAGTCTAATCACTAATACACATGCTGTAACACACACATACACACAGTCTAATCACTAATACACATGCTGTAAGACACACACACACACAGTCTAATCACTAATACACATGATGTAACACACACTACACACAGTCTAATCACTAATACACATGATGTAACACACACATACACACAGTCTAATCATACTATGCATGCTGTAACACACACACACACAGTCTAATCACTAATACACATGCTGTAAACACACATACACACAGTCTAATCACTAATACACATGCTGACACACATACACACAGTCTAATCACTAATACACATGTGGTAACACACACATACACACAGTCTAATCACTAATACACATGCTGTAACACACACACACACACAGTCTAATCACTAATACACGTGCTGTAACACACACATACACACAGTCTAATCACTAATACACATGCTGTAACACACACATACACACAGTCTAATCACTAATATGCATGCGGTAACAGATACAAATATATTTTCTTAGCACTAACTCACATGCTGTCACATACACACTGTCTGTAACACTAAAAATACCATTAATGTCAGTCTCCAGATAACTGAAACTCCTTTATTTTATTAACTTTTATCCCTATACTCTTTTCAAAACCTTGCAATAATGAAGATAATTTGGACTAGATCCAGTGATACAATCATTTGGCAGCATAACCGTCAAATGTCTGAAAGGTGGGTTCATAAAAACTAACCTCTATATAAGGGAGGAGGGGTAGAAATAACCTCTAATACAGCAGATATATCTTCTCAGGGCTGCTCTGAAAAGTTTCATATCTTCCTTTGTCTCATTAACTACAGTAAAACTGTCATAAAGAGCTTACAGTCTGTATATTGTACCACCTGCAGCGTATATATGTATGACCTTGTCAGCATCATGCAGAAAATGAACGGAGGCACACAATTATTGTCTAAAACTTGCACAGAAACCCACTGGGAGAAATAAGCAACAGAACCGGTCTCAGAGGCAGCCTCAGATTATTGAGAGACATAAACAAAATCCAGAAGGTATATCAAAATCTTAAAAAAAAAAAGCAAGAACAGAACATCAGCCAATTAGATCTAATTAAAAGATCTTGAAGCTTCAGTCCCTCCGTCTCATATCTCTACACTAATCTCCCTTAAGAGTTCTCCTTCTGTAGCTGAATATCTCATCTCTGGCATTCAAGACCAGCACTCAGATCCTCCTCTCTATTATTTTCATCTCCCCTCCTCTATGCTGTGCTCTTCATTCTCCCATCCATTCATAAATATACATATCCATATAATGTACATGTATGTATATACATGTATAATCTCCCATTTATTTTCTCCACAGTATAATTCTGAAAGACAGGGGCCTATGAATAATTCATTTCCCCCTCACTGCTTCTGCATACAATCCTGGTTTATAGTGAGGGCCGTGTCCAATGCATTTGTGAGTAGATGTGGACCCAATTGAATTTCAATCATTTTTTTAAGTTTGGTTTAAGAAGGCTGGGTTTGGAAGTGGGAGGCGAGGAGATGGTTGGTGCGGAGAGGGGGGGAGAGGGCTGATTATGCAGCAGATTTCTTTTGCCGGCTTTGTGAATATGTTTTCTATTTACTCTGTAAAGCAGCAGAATGGGCATTATTATGATACAGTGACACCATTCAGTCCTACTTAAAGTAAAGACATATTTCTCTGGTAGCATCACGCTGCTCAACACTTATTCTGTCTCATAGCAGGTGTATCAGGTCTAACATAATGACTATTTATTTTTAATTTAATAGTTTCCTTTCTCACGCTGATAAGTTTCCTTTTTTTTGTAGAGAGCCGGTAGGAAATACAGCACTTATGAGGTAAAACAGCCACAAGAAAAATATAATTCACAAGATAAAATATCAGTGTCTTTAATGGTGGATTATTTTTGATAATCCGTAAAATTCAAGAGTTGTAATCTACAAAGATAGCTATATATATTTCTATTAAATAAGTGTGGTAAAATGTTATTATGGTATACTTGCACAAATAGGTATAAATTAGAGAAAACATTGAGACACTAACTCCTTAAACCTGGAATAAACAAGACATTGGTTAGAATCAGGTCTTCTTCCAATGGACCCCTTCTGAATTTATAAAGTGATTGTATAACCATCCTGAAGAGTCTAAACCCTTAAATTACTTATCAGTTAAATGATATCCCGTTCCTGGGTCTCATACAATATGTACGGTAATCTTCCTTCCTATGCTCTTTGTAATGGAATTATATTAAAATATTGCTTTGTGATCCCATAAAAAGTTGGATTCTGTTCATTGAATTTGCATAAATGGTTTTTGGACCTTGATGAACTTTGTAATAAATCATTTATTACCTCTGCTTTAAAGTACAGGTAGTCAGTAGAAGGACCTCTCAAATGTTATTCATTTTACTGCTGCTTCAATATCCTTTAATAAGCTACCAGTTAAATAGTATCCTTTTCCTAGGTCCCATTCACTATATCAACTTCCTTCCTGTATCCTTTTGAGTGCCAGCAGATACAAATATTTGAGGCCCGTGGACATTAAAATATTTAAGTCTGTGTCACAAATATGTTTGGACGTTTGCAATTTTATTAGAATAGAATAGACTTTGCTTACAATAAGGTCTTAGGATTTGTGTTGTCTACACAAGAGCTAAAAAGAAAGGTGAGCACGTTCATTTTGTAAGAGTGAGTTAAAAAATAAGGACTTTCCAATTAGCCCAAATGGTCATTCACTGAGCTAAGAGGCATGACAATCTCTTCCACTGTAAGAACTTGAATGGCAGTGAAGGCAGGATGGAGCTTAGTGAATGGCCCCAAGGACTGAATGAGGGGGTCTGCGGGCCTGTCCGAAGCAGTGGTCTGGAGAAGGTGAATAACAGCAGGCAAGATGAGGTAATAGGACTCAAAGGCAGAAAACAGTCTAACGATCTGGCTGCCAAAACCAGTTTTCTTGAGAAGCCGATAGAGGAGGGGGGTCAGAGGAAGAGAGGGATGAGAAGAGAGAGAGAGAGAGCACCTTTTGGAAAAAGATTTAATCTTATTAGTCTCTAAGTGAATGGAGAAAGCGAAAGGAATTAAATAGCGATGAAAGGGCCAGGAGGGGGAGCCCAGGCTGCTATTGTGCCGTGTGAAGTAGAGACCCTGATATCTCACGCCAAATTAGGTCACATTAATCTGCAGAACATTAAAACGCAGCCACGGAAATAAGTGTGTTTTTGTTGGCCTTGCTGACCTGCTAGTCTCTGTGGACTACACAAGGCAGTGTAAACACAGGGCTGGTCACTGACCACCAACAGGTGGCTTCTTGTATCAAAGTCCCCCCGACAAAGAGTGACAGCCAAAGAGAAACAAAAGGTCCCACTACAGAGTTTTATATTTCTGTGCTCCCAGGCTCAGTCTTCACTAGATGGGCACATGAGGGACTCTTTATATGCTACAGGGATGCACTTTATTTTGCTTTCTATTATGTTCCATCTGAAAGACAGAGGCCAACTAATCCATCTAATCACTTTCTCAGGTTAGTACTAGCCTTTTACTTCTTTTAACTATAACAGAAATTAGAGTAAAAGACCAGAGGGTCCTGGATGCAATTATTTTATGTTTATTTCCAGAAAATGATGTATCACATATTTATTTAGCTGACTCTGTTGTAATCTTTGAAAGCATTATAACCCAACAGATTAAATGAGAGACATAAGCTTTATTTTACTTGGTAAATAATTATCTATCCTTTATCCAGACTCCAAGTCTTTATTGGTAAAATGGAAAGCAGCTAACTAAGTATCTGTGAAAATTCTTGAAACAATCCCAATATCGATCCTCGGGCAGTCAGGACGAGTGCATTACATCAATTAGCCTGACCAATGTCAAAGCGAGCAGAGGCATGGGGCAATGTGAGAATGCAGGAGTTTATTAATGGGGGTGTGAGTAATTTATTGGCTAGTCATGGTCAGCTCGTTCCAGTCTGCATGGACAAGAATATGCCAAATCAGCACAGGATTAATGAATCACATAGTTTTATGGAAAATATATACATATGTTTAAAATGCTTTAGTTTAAATGCAGACAATTTCACTGGCATGTATAGCATGCACGTTAATTACTTTACTGAATGAGAAGATGGTTGATCACAGTCATCTGAAATATGTAGTATAGAAAAGGATAGAAGTCCACATATCGCATCCTAAGAAAACTCATTAAGTGTCTCCCAGATTCCCTAACCTGCCGTGTGACGGGAGAGCAAACACCAGGATTTTATGTAAAGAGATTTTACATGTTGACTTTGTTCAAGTGAATTTGCTGAAGGTTGGCATGGGACCAGCCATGAGTGTTCTTAACCCTTTTATTACTGAGCGTACACAAGCAAAGCACATATCCTAAACACGTATGATGGAACTAGGTTTGATGCGGCACTGTAATACCACTAATACTAACATTGCCATTATCAATCAGTCCATATGTTTTGTTGCGTGAAATAAAACATCAGAATTTAGCACCAAACATTTGTTTTGTAATTAACATTTTTGGCGCACACTGCATTGGTTCTTTTTATGCAAATTGTCAGACATTGTTATTTTGTGATGAAGAGAGAGATAAATTGGCTTGGCAAAATTTCCATGTATGGCTAGAATAATATACACACTTTTTGGCAAACCTATACAACATGGAGGAGTGAGCAATCAGTAAATGCAGTAACTAAAAGCTTCTGCACGTTTATGACTTGTAAATACTACTAGTGGTATCAGAATAACAAATCTGTAATGGGATCACATTAAACAAGTGAAAAATAAATCATATAGATTGGGAATGCACTGTTAACACAAAGTTATACAAGAGATTATATACATACAGGTAGGACATGTAATGTAGCAAGAAAAAATATAAAAATTATACATTTGTTTTTTTCACATTTTTTTTTGTTTAAAAAACTGTTTTTCACTGCTTGGTTTCAAAAGTTGGTAAAATTTGTATTTTAATTTAAATGGTGCGGCTTCTATTTCATTGGCTAGCTGGTGCTAAATTTGTTATATTCGATTTGATACACATGTGATTCAGTCATGTAATTTAGAACTTTGAATGAATTGGTGCACTTTCCATGGATCTAGTTCACTATGGCCCACATTCAATTCGAGCCTCGCAACTCGATGGCAGACAGCCAAATGTCTACAAGTGAGTTGCGGGCTCCCATTCCTCTCCGTTTGCGAGGCTATTCAATTGCTCAAGCTCGCAAGTTGCGAGCCCGAAGCCAAAACCGTAGACCATGTACTGGTTCAGAGCAGTTGAGGACGAAAACATGATAAATTAAGCTAGCCGTAACCTCCAATTTGAAATCAGCCAATAGAAAATGAGACTGTCATTAGACCGGCAGTAAAACATGGAGGTTACATGTCATTCAATTAGGTTCGTGGGTCCAATATGCGGTCAGACTTGCAAATTATCAAAATAAGGAATTATTAAATATAATGCCAAAACTGTTCTAGTCCATATGGGTGGCCTTATATGTATTAACTCCAAAATGACACATACAAATATAATTAATTACATGCCAATTTGCAAGCTTGAGACTGCTGTGCAATTAATTCTAATGTCTGTCATCACTTTCCCCGTTATTTACAGTGCAGGATTGCTTTTTATTTGCATTTACAGTGCTACAAATAGGTGTTTAACCCCCTTGCGTGTCTTCTCTAGCACTCGTGGGATTTTCTCCTTCATTTGCCGTTTAGGGGTGTGAATACATTTGCGTGCTTGGGGAAATTGAGCAATTGAATAGTGATTTGCGATTTTAGCCTTACGACTGTGAAAGATCAAAGGCTTCTGAAGGCTGTAAGTTATGGGTTTGTTGGACGCAATTTTATCAACTCCGTAACTCAGAGCTCGTTCCGAGACTGCAAAAATACGCCATTTGAATAGCAAATTTGCCTTGCGACCACACTTATGGGCTTCCAGATCTCAAATTATACAGTTTGCTCATACCCAAATTGTATCCCATTGTTTGTTTAGTATATTAATTGATATAAAATATTGATTGCTTTCATATTTAAAGGGGCATGAAGCATGCATTTAAAAGAGCATGTTTAAAACATTACAAAAGTTTTTTTTTTTCATCTGAAATATGTAGTATAGAAAAGGATAGAAGTCCACATATCGCATCCTAAGAAAACTCATTAAGTGTCTCCCAGATTCCCTAACCTGCCGTGTGACGGGAGAGCAAACACCAGGATTTTATGTAAAGAGATTTTACATGTTGACTTTGTTCAAGTGAATTTGCTGAAGGTTGGCATGGGACCAGCCATGAGTGTTCTTAACCCTTTTATTACTGAGCGTACACAAGCAAAGCACATATCCTAAACACGTATGATGGAACTAGGTTTGATGCGGCACTGATAATACCAACTAATACATAACATTGCCATTATCAATCAGTCCATATGTTTTGTTGCGTGAAATAAAACATCAGAATTTAGCACCAAACATTTGTTTTGTAATTAACATTTTTGGCGCACACTGCATTGGTTCTTTTTATGCAAATTGTCAGACATTGTTATTTTGTGATGAAGAGAGAGATAAATTGGCTTGGCAAAATTTCCATGTATGGCTAGAATAATATACACACTTTTTGGCAAACCTATACAACATGGAGGAGTGAGCAATCAGTAAATGCAGTAACTAAAAGCTTCTGCACGTTTATGACTTGTAAATACTACTAGTGGTATCAGAATAACAAATCTGTAATGGGATCACATTAAACAAGTGAAAAATAAATCATATAGATTGGGAATGCACTGTTAACACAAAGTTATACAAGAGATTATATACATACAGGTAGGACATGTAATGTAGCAAGAAAAAATATAAAAATTATACATTTGTTTTTTTCACATTTTTTTTGTTTAAAAAACTGTTTTTCACTGCTTGGTTTCAAAAGTTGGTAAAATTTGTATTTTAATTTAAATGGTGCGGCTTCTATTTCATTGGCTAGCTGGTGCTAAATTTGTTATATTCGATTTGATACACATGTGATTCAGTCATGTAATTTAGAACTTTGAATGAATTGGTGCACTTTCCATGGATCTAGTTCACTATGGCCCACATTCAATTCGAGCCTCGCAACTCGATGGCAGACAGCCAAATGTCTACAAGTGAGTTGCGGGCTCCCATTCCTCTCCGTTTGCGAGGCTATTCAATTGCTCAAGCTCGCAAGTTGCGAGCCCGAAGCCAAAACCGTAGACCATGTACTGGTTCAGAGCAGTTGAGGACGAAAACATGATAAATTAAGCTAGCCGTAACCTCCAATTTGAAATCAGCCAATAGAAAATGAGACTGTCATTAGACCGGCAGTAAAACATGGAGGTTACATGTCATTCAATTAGGTTCGTGGGTCCAATATGCGGTCAGACTTGCAAATTATCAAAATAAGGAATTATTAAATATAATGCCAAAACTGTTCTAGTCCATATGGGTGGCCTTATATGTATTAACTCCAAAATGACACATACAAATATAATTAATTACATGCCAATTTGCAAGCTTGAGACTGCTGTGCAATTAATTCTAATGTCTGTCATCACTTTCCCCGTTATTTACAGTGCAGGATTGCTTTTTATTTGCATTTACAGTGCTACAAATAGGTGTTTAACCCCCTTGCGTGTCTTCTCTAGCACTCGTGGGATTTTCTCCTTCATTTGCCGTTTAGGGGTGTGAATACATTTGCGTGCTTGGGGAAATTGAGCAATTGAATAGTGATTTGCGATTTTAGCCTTACGACTGTGAAAGATCAAAGGCTTCTGAAGGCTGTAAGTTATGGGTTTGTTGGACGCAATTTTATCAACTCCGTAACTCAGAGCTCGTTCCGAGACTGCAAAAATACGCCATTTGAATAGCAAATTTGCCTTGCGACCACACTTATGGGCTTCCAGATCTCAAATTATACAGTTTGCTCATACCCAAATTGTATCCCATTGTTTGTTTAGTATATTAATTGATATAAAATATTGATTGCTTTCATATTTAAAGGGGCATGAAGCATGCATTTAAAAGAGCATGTTTAAAACATTACAAAAGTTTTTTTTTTTTTTGCATGAAAAAAAATATTATTTAAAACTGACAGTAGGGCATACGCACATCTGTAGATTTCATTGGCTGGCAGAGGGCAAGCCCCCAAGAGTAGTTAAACTTCTGATTATGTTTTTGTGCTCTGAGACCTTTTTTTGGAAACACGCTGCAAAACATTATCAAATATACTATTTCATATTCAAGAAAGAAAAAATATTTCCATGTCCCTTTAATCTACTTTGGGAACAATATTTTTTTATTGTAAATTGCAAACAGCTTGTATGATTTTTGGTAATTTTTTAGAGCTCTCCACCACACATTATACACACATAATTTCCCTTTCGAAATTTTTTTTCAAGAGATTTTAAAATATAATGTATTTACGGTACGTACAATTTCATAAGAAGCATAAATTAACATTGATGTATTGATTATGCACATGTTACAGCAACCGTCTAAGTCCATTTCTATACCTGTTTTTAATGTTAGCCATATGTATATATTGGATTCCCTAGGCATATTCTAATTTCATGATGTAGGATTAAATATAGATAAAACACATATCTCATTAATATTGCATTTTGAACAGTGCCCTCATTATCCTTTGGCTCTGTCTGCTTTAATACATATTACATGTTCCTGTTCTTGTAATGTGACTCTTTATTTTAAAGCATTGCATAGTGCCTGTTTATCTATAAATGTAGTTTTGCATTGCTAGACATTTTTTTAAACAATTACCCACCCTACTTTCACTTCTGTACCAGAAATTATAGATATACAGATCTGTTCCACTGTTTTAAAGCACATTGTGGCGCTGAATTGGAGAAAGAGTAGTGGGCCAACGCATGAGCTCATTATCTGGGGTAGACAATTTTGGTCCAGGTGTGCTGAAGATAGGCCATGATTTCATGATTTTCAAGTGACATCTGATTCACCAGGGCTCAAACGTTAAATGCTGAAATCCTGGCAGGTGCCCTGCATAGAGGATAGAAGTTGTCTACACCCACGAAAAATGTTGGATACAGCAGTGGTGTGTTTCAACCTATGGCCACCTAAGGCCCAGGCCTAGGACAGCACATATATATCTATCTGTAAATGTACCGGACACTTTCTAAATTATTGTGTATATTAATAAAAACACATAAACCTATAGTGGAAAGAAGGTGTAGTAACCAGGGTCTGAAGAAGCACAAATCTGGATAAGCCTAGGGTAGCATACAACATAAATATGCCCCTGAGATTCAACAAGCATGATGAGAAAGGTTTTAATTAAATTATGTTAGATCATAATGTGATAGCAAGTAATGGTCCAGATCAAATACTATATATACAGTAGAATCCCAGTTATTCGGCACCCAACTAACCAGGGCTCTCAAGCAACGGGCACTGGCATCAATTCCCCATTTTCAAAAAACTTCTGCTAAACCGGTATAACCGTAGTGAGTTCGAGACTGCAAAAAAAAAATGCCAACTTTTTTCTAATTATTTTTTTTGAGCCTAAATGGCCCAGTTTATGTGCTAATGCCTTTTTAAATGCATTTTGGGGGGGGGGGGGGGGGGTAAGGGTCGTTTAAACCGTTAAATTTGGGGATTCCCTAATAACCGTCAACTACACTTATCCGGCAATAGTGAGTCCCCGTGGGTGCTGGATAACGGGGGTATTACTGTATATAATTTATCACTTGACCATGCAGTGCCCAGCGTGGTGTGCCTAATCCTGGTAATTGTGTGCACACATAAGATGGATGATTCTTGGCCTGACTCCTATGGGCAATGACACTTGCATTGTGATGGCCAACACCACAGAGCCTAGCCCTGTGCACAGTGGTACTGTTCATGGCACGTACCGGGGCTCCGGGGATGCACATAGAATTAACAGCATTTTTGATCTAAGGAACTTTATGACACGTGTATGATAGGACTGAAATGGGGCGTAATTGAATGACGGATGAGCTTCCAGCAGCCACATTTCCAGGGAGTAATGAAAAATAGAACTGCTATTGACTAAAGGAGCTTAATAGTCTGCTTGGAACAGGGAGCGGATGAGGCAGCCATCGGCTGGGGAATATATCAATACGCAAAGTAATAGCTCAGTTATAATAACTCTGTGTGGCAGAGAATGCCAGGAACTAACAGCCATGAGCATAGAGAAACATGGGACCCACAGAAAGGCTTCTGTCACTATTGTTTCACTCATGCAGCAAGAAATGTTCATGAAAAAAAGAAAATACGTTATATCATTAACATGAGGCTGTCACACATTTAAGGATGAAAATATCTGCCAGGCATCCACAGAATTGCTACATGATTGTGTTTTATATTTACAGCAAGTTAGACTGTTGCAGATGTGCAGGCCTAAGCCTTTCCTGACAGTAGAAGGAGGCCACTGTACAGCTGCTTAAGTCGCTGATAGGACAGTATTAAAGAAAACCCCAAACACATGGCTAAGGTTGAGAGGGCTCTTTTCGTTATCCCACTGCCTAGCTTCTGGTATTAGGAGGGCTGACGGCATTTATCCAACACGGGAATCCAAGGGGCTGCTAAATCCTACTTGGAATGATGAATCTCTGGATCATAGCCTGGGATGAAAGACAGCACGAGGTTTTATAATATATTAAAGTGTAACACAGAGGCAGAGGCCGAAGATCAAGTCCAAGCTGACAGCCTGACGTGAGTCTCCGTGCTTGTGCTAAGCTCTCTGTGCTCATGGGGATGCAGGTGAGACACGGAGGGGCTAAACTGTACAAAACCGGCGAAAACATACATTTCTTTAATATATCATCAGAATGAGGTAAAGTGCTGTCGTTGTAGACACATGCTCCTGTTTTGCAGAGATAGAGTTTGTATGGGAAGGGCGTGCTGCACAAAAACTGTTGCACTGAATAAAAAATCACAAAAAAGCCACAGCATGTCAAAGTAACCTTGTCACTTCACAAAGGAGGTGAAGAGCAGCGGCAAAAAGCAGAGCCCCTACTATATTTCAAAGCAAAGACTTCTCTATAAAGAAACCTCTTGCCAAGACCTGTCTTCTGAGCTTCCTGCATGAATCATTGATGTCACCATCACCCAAATATATTATATTTGCTAAGATTTAAGACTTGTATACATTGGTACACCAGAGTAGAATGGCTTCTAATCCAGGCCCTAGAGGATCAATGTGCTGCAACCACTCAACTATGAAATGTAACTAGAGAACTCTGTAAGGACAGTCATGGAGAAATGCTCGGTATCAGAAAAGAGATGTGAGGGGTATCTTTATTCAGGTGGAGAAATCTACATAAAATCAAAGGAACTCTTCTTTATCCATAAAAAAAAATAGTATACTAAAACAAACAAACATGTTGTGAGATTTTGCTGCCAATTATGAAAAAAAGTGCAGTAAAAACATCCCAGGAAATGATAATTTAATGGTACCTCTTACAAGTATTTGTCCTTGCTTTAGTATATTGATAAATGTTTTTGCTGATTTAATGGAGAACTAGACAAAAGTGCTCCCCCCCCCCCAATAAACAGCTCTATGTATGCAGTATGCCTATTACCCCTATTATAATGCATGCCTATTACTTATATTATAGTTTATAATTATAATATATATTATAATGTAATAATTTGTCTTGCTTTTGTGTGGTATCCCATTAATTTTCCCTAAATATGAGATTCACATCTTTTAATCTAATTCATTTTATGAATTTGTTGTTATATAATTTTCCTTGTTCTTATCCCTTGTACAGCGCTATGGAATATGTTGACGCAATAAAAATAAAAGTTAATAAAAAATAAATATGATTTCTAACTTATTTCAGATCATTAAAAATTGACTATACATTTACTACCTTTTTTATAACATAAATGTTTCTTTAGATGTACACTTGGGCCCTCATTCAATTGCAATTTGGCCAATTGAATAGGGGTCTAAATAAGCACATACCATATTTTTTTTAAAGAAGTTTTTAGTTATTAAGCATCTATCCAAAAGCAAGGTTTTCACTAACTAAAAACTTCTTTAAAAAAATATGTTATGTGCTTATTTAGACCCCTATTCAATTGGCTAAATTGCAATTGAATGAGGGCCTTGGTCTTTGGCACAGCTTGGGGATTTGTTTTTCTGGTGCCTTTCCCCACATTAATCAAGCAACACTGCCACTACTTTGTGTAATGTGCCACAAAGAGGGAAAAAAAACACATATATTTCAAGAATTAGATTAGGAAAAATAGCTAGTACAATGTATAGACAGTTTTTAATTGTTTTTCAACAGATGCGACAACCTCAACCATGGCCATCATTTTAAATTTTATCAAATACGATTTGATAGTTAGGAATCTTTACATTTCTCTACTTTTTGGCACAGTTATTTTTCCAGAGCGTTGTTAGGCGCCAGGGTTATAATATTTACTTTTAGATACACCATAAACGTAAAAATGATTTGTTCAGCCCTGTCTTTCCGTATTCGCATAGTCCATTACAACGAGCAAGTTCACAGCCATGATTACAAAATCGTTACTCAAATAATTCTTGGATTTTAATGGTAAAACTAGTGACATTGGGCAGCTCCTTCAGGCATATTTGTCTTAGAATGTGTACTTGTAACATATCCTTTACAGCACAAAATACATAGATGAAACATATAAGGAGGAGAGCTGTGATGTTTTCAAGTGCTCTACAATTTCCTGAGTAAAGATCTCTTGTTGGTTGTAAAGTTAAACAGCCTGCAGGCTGTGTGTTTGTGTGACTCATGCCACTGACTTGAATGACAGTTAATGCTGATTGGAGTGGCACAGTATTGATCGGAGCTCGATGAAGCTGCCCTTGGTTCACTACTATGACAACTCTCCTTTTAATTCAACGCCTGAGCAGAAAGGATGGAAAGATTCCTTGCACCAGTACACAGCGCATTTCAATTATAGGAAAAGGAGTAAATCGCTAATGTTATTTGGAGATAGTAGATGTCATCAGGCTGGCCCACCTTGGCACTGCCTCTTTGGCTAATGTCTATAGTTGTTACAACAAGTGGATGTAATGAGGCTGCTCCAGTGCTCAAGACGTTAATTGCTGAAAATGCGAACATTGAGCTGATAAAACAGACCCCACCTTCTCTCGTGCTGCTTCTCTTACCAAGTTTAACCTCTAGACTTTCTAACATGCCACTGAGCCCACGACTGGCATAGTCAAAGCTTTTATGTGGAAATGAGTTTCTTTTTTAATCTTTGACAGGGTATGTGCTGTGTTTACATAACAGAGAGTGCGGGTCCTCTGGAGGCAGGCGCTGACAGTGCTGGCAGGAGATGCTAAGAAAGATCTAACATTTCTGATCTTTGTTTAGCCAGAGGCATTGAGAGGCAGCGAGAGGTAGCAGGGGAATGGAAAATCAGGGGAGGGAGGTAAGGAAGAGCATGTTTGTCTGTTAGAGGAACTCTAAGCTCCTGACAGACAGAGGGACAGGTACAGGAGTCATTGGTCTTCTGCTCATTGTGCAGTCTCAGGTGGTCAAGTTGTAGCCCATAGCCAGAGGCCTTAATTTGCCCTTTATGTAATGTCTTTGTGCCTACTTACATTCGTCAATATAGCTACATGTATTGTATGTCAAAACCCCAAATCATCTTTAATTTAAAGTGGACCGCAGTGTGCATATTCTCAGAGAGCATTCTGGGTAAAGGTTACAGGGCAAAAGAGGAGATAGGGAATAACCATGCACTTGTCCCCTGCTTTTTTCCCATTTAAATTGGTAGGATATAGAACCATCTCACAGATCTGCAACCTGGGGCATATTATTGTAAATTTTACATTAACACTCCATGGAAAGAATTTCTAGAATTTAAATGCCTGGTAAAAACCAAGATATTTAGAAAGTTGAAAGAAATAGCAAGATCTAGGAAAGTCGAAACAAAGGGATTTTTTTTTTTCTACACTTAAAGCTCATTTCTCTACATTAGGAAATATCTAATCCCCGGGTGAAGCAATAAAAATGTTGAAGATTGCAGGGCTTGGCAGGTTAAAATGCATTAATTCAAAATAGTTCATTAATGGCAATCCTGATTAGTCTCAGTGCTTCGCTAACGAGTATCCATGCTAATAAGGGTTGAGTAGTGTGAATTACAGCAGCTGGTCCTAGACCAGGGAGTAGTTCTTATCAGCTCTAATGTTATACAGTAATGTGGCCATGCTCTAGAATCTGTCCTCGTAATGTGCACATTTTATGTAACAGTTAAAGGCATACTGCCACTGTTATGTCTACAAGTCCAGTATAATTACATATAAATATATATATATATAATATATATATATATATATATTATTTTTTTTTATTATTATTATTTTTATTTTATTTATATATATATATATATATATATTACATTTCCAGAGAGCCAAGGCTCATAAGCTTTGTACTGCTGGCTTCTAAATATGATGCGCCGCCTTCATTCCTTCCTCCTAGAAACAGCCTGTCTGTCTCTTTATATATATATATATATATATATATATATATATATATATATATATATATATATTAGTGGTGGGAGGAGATTTTGAATACAGAGAAAGATTCTATCTGCACAGTGGGAATGTGGCAGTTGTAACTGTCAATGCTTTCAGTAACTCAATGCTTTCAACAGGACTAATGGAAAGCTTATTCAATGAAAAATTAGAAACATAATGTAAAGAAGTTAAACATCAACAGGAAATTATGGTTGAGATAAGCAATGAGCAATATTTTACTAGCATGCAATAAGAATTTTTAGCATCAAAGAAAACAAATCTTTAATGGACCAGTGTTATCCTATAATTGTGGTTGGATTTTTTTTTTTTTTTAAAGGTGATACTTATTTGATTTCTGTTAATTTACAGACCCACTTCTTTACACTTAAGTGAATAGGTCCCTTAGGAGCTGGCGGGTTTACACCACTATAGTGCGAAACCATGAATGCCTTAGAATTTCTCCATACCTTTGTAATGTATCAATTATGCCACTGTACCTCATTCTACTTTGTAAATATCATATAGACAATGCTGGTGGTTTATCAATAGTGTTAATAATAAAATAATGGCTGAAAATACCTTGTTTTGTGTACCACTGTAATGCTCCATGCTTCTATATGCATATTGGCAGATACATAACTTCTACTACTACACGTAGCTATTTAAATGTGCGCTCTGTAAAAATTGGAACTAAGGTGGGGATTCACTAAGATCTTTTTCCTATGGGAAAATTTGCTGTATTTGTTTTGAACCCGGTCACAATATCTTAGTGAGTCTCCATTAAGCTACTAAGATGGTCCATTAAGCAAACTTAGGGCCCTATTCTATGGGAAGGCATGGAAACACATTAGAATCAATAAAACTCACATGGAATAAAATAGATGATCTAGTGCATTTTATAGATTGCTTGATTGCGAGCCCGATCTGCAAATATTACTTATTGGCACTAATTAATTTTTAGTTTCCGATTGCAGATTACGTCTAACTTTTATGTTTTACTGATGTCATAATGACGGTCTCATTTACTATTGGCTGTGTCTATGAAGTAAATGACGGGCTTACTTAACTTTTGCCAGATCATATGATCACACCCCCCTGAAATCAGACTTAAAAAGGCAGGGTTTATGTTTTTACGTTTAAGGAGGTATATTGCAGGCTTGAGTGAATAGAATACATCTAAACATTTAGAGAAAAAAACAACCGCAGCCAAATTTACGAGTTTGAGGCATTTGCGAGCTTCTAATAGAATCGACTCTTAGACGTATTTTTGCTTATTGACAACCCATATCTTAAGTTCAGTTTTGGCTCAATAATTACAATATTACTTTATTATTATTTTAAAACTATGTTTTGCACAAAAATTAAGAACAGGATCTTCCTTAGCTTGCGACTGTCCTATGTGTTTTATTACTCTTCTTGGCCCCAGGCCACTTGGGAACCCAAGTTCTGGATAAAGGCTAAAACTTTACACCAAACACAAGACTTTGCAGACAGAGAATCCAGCCTTGATAAATAGCCCTCATCTTTCTTGCAACTTTCAAATATGTGCAATGTCCTGATGATTTAGAAGATAATCAGTAGCAAAATAAAAATACAGTTATAAAAGATTATTATTGCAGCCGGAGATTTACCACACATGCTCCAGGGGTATTATTGCAGATCATATATTTTCACTCCTTCAAGTCCAGTAATCAACCAGCTTCTCCACCCTGTTCATCAGTAAATGACGAGGCTCATATCTCACCATGCTATAGCACTTCTTAAACTGTTGCATTAAACCATTGGTTTGTTGATGCAGAACTGACCCCAAGGGATCTTGGCACCAAAGGAAATGTACAAAATTTGTAATAACCCCATCCCCCACATTGAATATGCAGTAAAAAGAGAAGTCTAATATATTCTGAATTATAATAAGCTAAAAACAAAAATACTATTCCATATATTCCATGCATTTTACTTTTTGAACACAAATTAGAAGACATTTTTACTTAAATTAACAAATTTATAGTACAGCAGAATATTATATTTAATTTAAAAAGAATCAAGGTCTGCAGTAAGAACTGTTACATGTGACAGGGTCATGCTAATATTTTTTCCAATTATAATATTTGATATTTCATTTCAAATAATTTAAGAAAGTGTTTTATTTGACGGGCTCTTTAAACTGCTTCCTATTTCTTCCATGAGGTTGGATTGGCCATATTTAAACAGAAAGAGCTGCTGAAAGTAATGCTTTTTTTTTTTTTTTGTTACCTATTAGAACATTATTGTTCCATTTGCAATTTATTTTCCCTTTTTTTTTTTTTTTTTTTATAAAAAACAGACATAATGTGTTTTTTGGAGCTTTAAAACCTAGTTGTTCATTCCCTTAGATTCACACTTTTTGTTACCAAAATAATTATTGAGATTTACAGTTTTCTTTCTAAGTATTGTAGTACTCTAATTAGTTTCATAGTTTGATAATAAAAATATTGTGTGTTATATCTTGGTGATTATACTGTTATGCCTGATCCCCCACACTAATTAAAGTGATACAGAAAATGTCCCAGTTATTGCCGAAATTCAAAACCACATGTATAAATAAGTATATTTGCAATTAGTTGTTATTAAAAAAAGTTGAAAGTTAGGGATTGTAACAATTACAATTGATCCACATATTACGAAAATCAGAGAGATCAAAAAACTTGAACTTTAACTAAAAGTATTTTTTCAGCCTCATTCAATTACAATTTGTCCAATTGAATAGTGCTCTAAATATAGCACATACCTATTTTTTCAAAGAAGTTTTTAGTTAGTGACCTTCTATCCAAAAGCAAAATTTTCACTAAGTAAAAACTTATTTAAAAAAAATATGCCTATGTGCTTATTTAGAGCCCTATTCAATGGCCAAATCGCAATGAATGAGGGCCTATTTAAGCATAAAGTATCTATACAGGATCTCCATCTCTCTTTTAATTAACTCTTACATTGTGGGGTAATTAAGAAGAAATGCATGACCAGTTGATATAGATTTGATACTGACAAGACATTAGCAATTAAATATATCTGTGACTATTATTATGTAGCCACCTGGGCATGCTTTTCATATATTACACACCACTATAAGAGTTAACTTATGGCCCTACAGACGTCCCTTATAGATAATGCTTTAAAATACTCAATTATTTAACAGTTTCTCTCACAATTTGTGTTCACTTTACAGACACTAGTTAGAAACCAATGCTGGTACAATGCAAACAGTATTAATGCTATTAAAAAAAAGAAAGAAACCAATGCATGTTTAAATACATGTAGAGTGCCTTATCAGATAGCAGCATGTTCGATGAACTGTATATCACATGAAAGTTATAAAGGTCTCTATAAGAAAATGATCCCTTAGTGCAACACTTGTACAACCAATGCAAAAAAAATGGTAAAGTAGTTGATTTTGTGTTGTTTTGGTAGCTGTCGCCATCTTGTGCTTTTGTATAAATTGCCTCAATGTTTTGTATGATACAAATCATACACTATGTGGATTAGAAGTGGACAGTAAGCAAGAGGTGTGAAGAGCCAAAATACCCAATAGAAGTCCAGAGTGATTAATGAAAGTTGTGACTGTGGTGTTCAATTTGTTCTCTGTATAGATTAGTGCAAAGCCCTGGAGAATCAGTGGCATTGGAGCTGGCATAATAGCAGGTGCACACACCTGATATTTAAGCAGCGTGCAGCCCTGGCTGGCTTAAACTTACCCAATAGCACCAGGATCAGACACAATCTTTCCAGATGGCTGGATGCTGTTGTCCGAGAGATAGAAATTGAGTTCACAGGTGAAATAAATAGATATTAAAGTTGTTGTTTTGATTTGACACAAATACATTTAATGGGTCCTTCAAACATGACCTTGCTGTCATACCTAGCACAGCTCACCCCGAGTTATCAAAACATATTTTTTTTTCCATCCTGCTATAAAATATCTCATTTTAAGACGTGGACACTGTATTTTTCTTTTTTTTTTTTTGGTTCGAACACAAGGATCCTCTCTTTCTTATAAAACTCACTTTTATTTTATTTTTTTTAATAGCTGATACACTACTAACGTCGAGCTAAATTCAAATTCAGCACTCGGGGAACCTCATTACTACAGATCAAAAGGAGACATTAATGATGCAGAAGGGTGCAGCAGTTTGGCAAAATTAAATAATTTAAAAGGCTGTGTATTGGAGGGTCCCCAAAAGGGTTTATTCCAGGCTTAACTTCAGGATTCATAGCACCCCCCCTTCCCCCACTAGTTCCTCATCTATCTGCAGGCCCCGCTCTTCTCTGAATATTTCTCAGCTTGTTAGAAACTCTGCACCCTGCTGTTTACATTCTGATTCCCGGTCCTCCGGGTAAACCTATCCCCACTGTATCACTTTAATTCTCTCTCTAGTTTTGCATTTTAGAGCCAGGTTTTCACTCAAAGGTTAATCATCATCGCTAAATACTATGTAATGATTATCCCTGGCCCAAGGTATTTCTCTGGAAATCTGTATTTTGCAAAAATTAAATACCTGTGTGTTCCATCTAAAAATGTTTTTACGAGGCGTGAACAATTTGTGAATAAACATATACAGTTTTTTTTTTTAAATTTAATTAGAATTTAATGATTTGAATTAGCAGCAAATATTTGGAGGCATGCTGTGGAGGGAAGTGCTCTCCACCTGTCCACAAGTAAAATAATAGAAAGAGCTGAGGCCAGAATATTGTGTTCTTTTTTTTTTTTGCTTTGCTTTTTTTCTTTCCAAATGCAAACCACAAAAAAATGCATAAGAAGAAACAAAGGAAGGAGAAACCCCCTGATGGTTAAACGGCTTCAGCCCTGGATCGGCTCCAAACCAAGTAAACTTGCCAGGCAGAAGCACCCAGCAGGACGCCTCGCAAGGCTGAGTCCAGCAGGTGATAGAGTATAACGTGCCACAATGACAGTATACGGATGTGCATACAGGAGGGGTTAATTTCTGGTAAATGAGTGGTACTAGGATCCTTCTCCGTCCTCCGCAGGGAATATTCATTTGTTAGGCTCAAGTGTAGGAAACAGAATGAGTGTTTCTAAGAGGAATGCGGATCGGAGGGGAGCACAGGGGGAGAAGGTGAGAGTGAAATTGAAAGAATCAGGTGCTTGTCTCTTTGTGTGAGAGCTGAGAGAGATGCTCAGGTTGTCAGATAAAGCGCACAGTAACGAATGCCCCTAATGAAGCACCCAATTAGCTGGGATCGGAGCCTTAATAGTAGCTGACGGGGCTGAAAGCTCTGAGTAGTCAATTGTCAAATTCAACATCCCTTTGGAGTGAAATGTGCAGAAGCTCCATTCATCTCTGTCAGGAAAGCAAAGGCCGAAATATTAACCCTACCACTACCTTTAAAAGGTGATATCTGCCTACAGGTGATAAAAGGAACTAGGGAAACTTTGGGATAAAAAGGATAGTGCGTGGGATAAACCCCAGTCCAACTCCTGGAGTCACTGCGTGGGAGGAAGGGAAAGGAGCTTCTACAGTGAACAGATATGCAGTAAAACATATAAAGAATTATCCAATCCATTATTGCATTCTCTCTTTACTTACAATAAGATTTATCTAATAACAGAGAATTTATACAGAGAATCCTAGCAGTAAAGCAATACTAAATAAACACACACACACACAAGCTAGGAGACTGCACCTCTCTGGAAGGAAGGTCATGCAGCTGCAGAATGATAGAGCGGCGGAAATGACAGCTGCAGTATTAATATTTCTTAAAAAATAAATACTGAGATTATTTTCAAAAGAAGATCATAATGTACTTATTTTAAAATAAATAAGCAGATTTGTCACAAATTATTTCTATTACTCAAAGTATTAAATATCATAATTTTATGTAAATAAATGTATACACAGATCTCCCTAGAAAGGTGTACATACAAATATATCATTAACACACAGTTCTTCCAATATACAAATTAGATTTATAGTATGTCTGTATCGGTACAGAGGCGGGAAATGATATTAGATATGTATGTTTGATAACATATTTTCGAGGTGCGATAAATCGGCTTTTAAGATTTGGCGAAGTTCACGGAATTTAGAATCCTCAAACAAGTTAGTAAAATAGTCACTTAATGACAGTGTCCAGCGAGCGGTGACCGGGTCCGAGCCCTGCTGTGTAAGCTGGTTTGGAGGTACAAGGGCGCAGCCCAAATCCTACTGTAATGGAGATCGGCTCCTGGCAACCTCTCGGTTGACCGAATGCTAAGAATTCAGCCGAACTGTATAAAAAAGGAATTATGTACAATGCCAAAACTGAAACATATCTAAAAAAAATGTATTATTGTGTTGTTTCGTAAAGTGGCGGGCGGCTGGGTTCTCATCCCAATACACATTCCGTTTATTCTGATTATAACCCAAGTAATATTAGTATTGCTATATTGTGAAAGGGTTAAGCGTTTGGTCAGTCCACCAAGGGGTGTGAATATATTTTGAGGTGCTATTGTTATTCATGTCCTTCTATCTTTCTCATAGCACAGTGACCAGTGTTTCTGTGGCAGAGCTTATTGCAGTTATAATCTTTCTTTCAGTACCTGCTGGGTGCACAGCTGCTAGACTGTGTTCTCTTTCAAAATCCACCTGTTTAATCTGATGCTCCAGCCCCGCTACTTTCTGTTCGTGTGGTGTCCAGTATTTGGGATGTTCGCCTTAAAGCTACTATAAATTACAGTATTACTGCTTTCTTTTTATAACAATCATGTAATGAGGTTGCACGCGGTGGTCAGCAATAGAAGACTGACCATGCTTTGATTCTCTGAAGAACACCTGGTCGACCTAATATTAATTGAAATGTAAAATAAGTAATATTGCAAGAAACAATGAATTTATGTTGTGTAGAAAGTAAATAATTGGAAAGTTAATGTATCTAAAATGTAATATTCATGTTTAAAAAAAAATGTGTGTTTACATGGTATTCGTCCTGCACATTTCTATTAATTATGATAATAGAATAATAATATTAATTATGATAAAAGGAAACATATCTTTTAATGAATCACACTTATATGATGTTAAAATATCATCAGGAAATAGGTGATCTGTATCAGCAATGATTTTATATATATATATATATATATATATATATATATATATAATTTTTCTCGGAACTCTGAGCTGGAAGCAGGTTTTTTTAACTTGCTTTAGACATTCAAATGTGAACACAGATGTACTTTTTATTTACTGTACTACTGTACGGTGGAGGGCTTCTATCGCTCTTTTGCCCACTATAAATGATTGTTGTGGTGAAATACCTACTCATAAGGTCCACAACACAAGCTGAGATCCCGCTCCATGCTGATGATAGCCAGTAAGCTTGAAACAGCTGTACATGGATAGGATTCTCGGCTTGTGTAAAACCCAACCTTGGCTTTGCTTTAATGCTGTGTAATGCAGAAGGCATAAGCTTAAAGGAAGCCATGTTTGAAAATGGCTATGGATTGAAGATCGAGGCATTTGTGGCTACATTTGTGTGTCCCAGCTCAACTTCCCAGAATGCAGTGTAATAACTGTTTTTCTCGGAATTCTGAGAAGCAGGTTTTTTAAACTTGTTTTAGACATTCAAATGTGAACACAGATGTACTGTTTATTTTCTATATATATAATATATATATATATATATTACTATATATATATATATATAGCTACACACTCAAATAAGTTTCTCCACTGTAATTTGTTTATTCAACTTTTAGGATACAACGTGATCTTATTTCACAACTGTTGAGCATGCACCAAAATAATTGCACAAGATCGTCTATCCTTGCATATCAACTCACTTTACAATTATATTATGAAGTTTTGTGGGTTCAGATGCAAACTTCTGTTAAAAGGTCAGTTTGGTCAATTTCTATATTTAAAATGAATAAACATTTTTTATTTTTAAATATTTTAATTCAATAAATTTTCAATAACAAAAAAAAAACAACATAAAACAATGACATATAAAAACTTACTTCCTTAAACACATCTGTTACATCCCTATTCCACCCGCAATAACTCTACTTTCTTGGGGGAAAATACCAGAGGTTAAGATAATGTTTCTTAAGATATTAATGTCTAGTTACCTCTTTTATCAAAATATGCATCCCAAATCTGCCATTTTAGTCTCCCAGTTTTACCAATCTGATTCCATAATTGTTTGTTTGTTCCAAATCTCAGTTTTTTTCGACATTATCACCTGTATCTCCCCCCATGTAGGGATCTTACTCTTTTTCCAATTTTTAAACAGTAGCCATTTGGCAGCCAACAAGCTATGGGAAATAATCAATCTTTTAGGTAAAGAGATGTTTTCATCAGACATGTGAAACAATACCAATTTGGGGTCACACGTCAAAATTAAATTTCTCATTATTGATAGATATTTAATACATTGTTCCCATAGATCTTTAACATATCTACATTCCCACCATATATGAACATGGATCTCTTCTAACCCACGTCCTCTGCAACATAGGTCTTGACCTGTCTCTCCCACTTTTCTCATATCGACTGGAACCAATTACCAAATAAATAAACATGAAAAGCACAAAATAATAATAAAGACAATGTTTATATCTTGCATCTTTTAAATGCAATTATTCTTACTGCATGGACTCCATTTCGCTTTCTTACCTGCTGTGTCCTGTTACTTTCTGAGGTGACTGTGCCTTGTAAATTAATAAACTTCCCTGCAGACCTGAGAACACTGGTAGATGTAACTTCCACATTCTCACTTTGCAGACAAAAACTTCCTATGTATTCAAAGTGTCCTCTTGTCTCAGGAAGTTGGTCTACTGAAGCCAACATGGTATATTCCACAGAAACATAAATGCATATAAAATATAACAAGTTAAGAGGACGAATAATTGTTTTCCACATTTTAAAAACATATTGCATATTTTTAGTATATGTCTTTAAAAAAGTAAATTAAAAAAATATGGCCAAAGTCCTTTTTCAATTAGTAGTCATGTCCTTAATTGCCTTGACAATATAGAGACATGAAAAGTGAAAACAGAATCACAACAAATATTGTATGTTATTTTATATATATATATATATATATATATATATATATATATATATATATATATATATAAAATTGAAAAACTATAAGTTTTTTGATACTCTGCATACATTTTTGTTCCTCTGAAGGACAAAGTGAAAAGTGAAAACAGAACCACAAAAATTATTGTATGTTTTATATATATATATATATATATAATTGGAAAACTATAAGTTTTTTGATACTCTGCATACATTTTGTTCCTCTGAAGACCATAAATAAAGAAGGGTGGTTTTAATTGGACACAGTATGTGACTCCTATCCTTTGTAGTCATTAACATGAAGTAATTCGTTAATCATTAGTAATTCTTTGTGGCCTTTTGAAAGTTTGGGAACTTCTGGTAATTAAAATCATACTAACATTAGAGAAGTGGATGTAACATAGTCAATGTAACCAGAAGAGAGTTGTCATCAGTAAATGTGCAAATACATAGAGCTGAAACAACCCAAATAAAAAAAAATCTAGAGATCTAAATAACTGAAGGAAAGAAGTAACAAAGAGATAAAACATAAAGGTGCAAACAGGAGATATATGAGATATATTACGCTGACTTTGGGAACGTCTCCACTAAAAGTATTTCAGACAAAGGAACGAGCTGATGCCCAGTTGTACCAATAGATTATATAGGGCCTCATACAATTAAGAAATTGTAACTTACAGTTATGAAATTGTAGCCCGTAAACTATTTGCTATTTAATTGGCGTCTTTTTGCGGTTGTTACAACTGTAACTTACAGCCTCCCGAAGCCTTTGATCTTTCACGTCCGCAAGAGTTACGATCGCTAAAATTGCAAATCGGTGCTACAATTCCTCAATCCCGCAAATGTTTTCACACCAGTAAATGTCAAATGTAGAAGAAAATCCTACGGGTACCAGATAGGACTCACAATGGGGTTTAACCCCTGTTTGTAGCCTTGTAAATGCAAATAAAAAATCAATACTGCACTGTAAATAACGGGTAAAGCGATGAAAGACATTAGAATTAATTGCACAACAGTCTCAAGCCCGCAAATCTGCGGGCTTGCAATTGCATGAGCCCTATAGTTAGTAGTTTTAAAAATTGTGGACTTTCTACACTATATCTTTTGGTAGTAAGGAAAAACTCTGCAATTAAGACTTTCTCAAGACTGCCTTCCTGTACTAGGACTAAATCATTGTCATTGTGGTAGCGCCTTGAATCCTTGAAACAGTATTTGCAGAAATGAACTAGGCCAATTTTAAACATAGCACTGTATTCACTGATCAAATCTTATTAAAAAAAACATAATAACAGATAAAAGAATTATTAGATAAAAAACAAAACATTCTTTTAGGTCATCCCAGTCATAATACATTTAAAAAGATAGTTTCTTAAATCTAGATTGCAAGAGAAACACAATACTGAGTATTACAGACCACATCCATATTAAATGTACATTTTTAAAATAGATAGGATTGTCTGTCGTCATATCTGCTTTTATGAGTAGCAGATAAGTGGAACAGCCATCCAGATGGGGATATTTGATTCTTATCTGGTGTTATGTCATTGTTTCCATTTACACAATATTGAGCATTATTCCTTTTATTATTATTCCTTTATTTGTAATGCGCCAACATGTTCTGTAGCACTATAAAGAGGGTATGTTCAAGTCAAAAACAATATTAAAACAGTAGAAAAGAATGGAGAGCCCTGTCTTTGAGCTTTGAAAACTCTCAAATTTAAAAACTACAGGGTATGGGTACAGAAGGATGATAGATATATTGTGTATAATAAGGCTAAAGGTGATACGTTTCTTTAAACAGATGTGTTCTGTGAGATTTTGGGACAGGAGGCTAGTCTAGTGTAACGAGGCAAGGAGTTCCAGAGAATAGGGGCAGCACAAGAAAAGCCCTGAACATCCAACTTTCAATAATACAATGTAAAAGAAGAGTTTCCCCATTGGCCAATACAAAATGATTGGATAAAAGCAAATATTCTGGCTGTTTTTTGTACACTAGATGCTGCAATAATAAGGAGATTTGCAGCTTGCTGACTGCCCACCTCACACGATGATACACTCTGAAGGAGAAGGAGAGAGGTATGGTCACTGTCTATAGACTAAAAAAGATACATTAAAAAAAGTAATAACTGACAACTTGATATAATTGGGCTAGTAGTACTTTAATCAATGTTTTATCACCATGGTGCCCCTTTAAGTTTAAACCCAGTTCTAAGGAAATTGTAAAAGCTGGGAAATTCTTTGGGGTTTATCCCCTTCAATGTTTAGTAGCCAAGGAAATGTATGACATGCAGATCACAAAATAATACTCTCATCTAACCAGGTAAAATGTCATGAAATGGGAACCTTCATACGTGTGAGTAATTATCTCTTGTATTTTAAGGCATCTGGATTGCTGCTTTGTTGTGGTGAAGGAGCTTGTGTACTCCAATGAAGCTGTAAGCTATACCATGTAGGGTCACCCAACATGGGCAGGTCACAGCAGAGAGATCAGACAAATTGTAGTTCACTGGAGGAGGAACTGGCATTTCACTGCAGAATCTTTACCAAGGAACCCTTATGGATAAGCACAACCTTGCACAAGATGTATCTAGCATACTGTGGTCCATAGGGTCACGGAGAGTCGGACATGACTAAAAGACTAAACAACAACAATTTTAAGGCATAGAGCACTCATGTGCCCAATATTGTATATTTTAAAATTGGAGGTCATAAAAAAGTACTTTATCAACTGGATGTTATTTTTGAAATATAGCATTTTCTTATAGTAAACATACAGTGCCTTGCAAAAGTATTCACCCCCCTTGACTTATTAGATATTTTCTTACATTACAGCCTTAAGTTCAATGTTTTGTTAATCTGAATATCATGTGATGGATCAGAACACGATAGTCTAAGTTGGTGAAGTGAAATGAGACAAATATATACATAAAACTATTTTTTAGAAATAGAAAACATAAAATTGGCATGTGTGTATGTATTCACCCCCTTTGTTATGAAGCCCATAAAAAGCTCTGGTGCAACCAATTACCTTCAGAAATCACATAATTAGTGAAATGATGTCCACCTGTGTGCAATCTAAGTGTCACATGATCTGTCATTACATATACACACCTTTTTTGAAAGGCCCCAGAGACTGCAACACCTAAGCAAGAGGCACCACTAACCAAACACTGCCATGAAGACCACAGAACTCTCCAAACAAGTAAGGGACAATGTTGTTGAGAAGTACAAGTCAGGGTTAGGTTATAAAAAAATATCCAAATCTTAGATGATCCCCAGGAGCACCATCAAATCTATCATAACCAAATGGAAAGAACATGGCACAACAGCAAACCTGCCAAGAGACGGCCGCCCACCAAAACTCACGGATCGGGCAAGGAGGGCATTAATCAGAGAGGCAGCGCAGAGACCTAAGGTAACCCTGGAGGAGCTGCAGATTTGATTAGAGGCTAGGACGGAGGTTCACCTTCCAGCAGGACAATGACCCCAAACACACTGCTAAAGCAACACTTGAGTGGTTTAAGGGGAAACATGTAAATGTGTTGGAATGGCCTAGTCAAAGCCCAGACCTCACTCCAATAGAAAATCTGTGGTCAGACTTAAAGATTGCTGTTCAAACCATCCAACTTGAAGGAGCTGGAGCAGTTTTGAAAGGAGGAATGGGCAAAAATCCCAGTGGTAAGATGTGGCAAGCTCATAGAGACTTATCCAAAGAGACTTGGAGCTGTGATTGACGCAAAAGGTGGCTCTACAAAGTATTGACTTTAGGGGGGTGAATAGTTATGCACATTTACTTTTTCTGTTATTGTGTCCTATTTGTTGTTTGCTTCACAATAAAAAAATAAAAAAAACATCTTCAAAGTTGTGGGCATGTTCTGTAAATTAAATGATGCAAATCCTCAAACAATCCATGTTAATTCCAGGTTGTGAGGCAACAAAACATGAAAAATGCCAAGGGGGGTGAATACTTTTGCAAGGCACTGTATATGAACTTTTGTAATGTTTATTTGTCTTTTTCAGACTTCACCCAAAACCCTTGTTTGATTGCTAATCATTGTTAAATATTCCCTGGGGATCTGTACATAATCAGATTAATTCCAGCAACAGTTTTTGGACTTTTTGGGCATTCGCAGTAACTATGGGAGTAGTTGAAAATTATTAGCCATTATTATAGCACAGAGATAAATGCAAGGGCTAAAGGGAAAGATCAGAGAGGGTGATTGACAGACAAAAATAACAAACCTCAATGCAGTTTGACTTAATAAAATTAATTTTTAAAATAAAGTACTATGGTCTCAGTACTTGATTCTACCAAACATTATCAACTATATCATGTTTGTCTTTTTTATTTCTCTTCAGTCAGTTCTATATTATGTCACACTGTTTTTATAGTTATTAATGACAAATATAACTTGTACACAATGCCAAAAATGCTTATTTTGATTGGTTTTAGAGCACAAATTAGTGGTGATTTTTGTAAGTCATATTTAATGCAAAGGTAAAGCAATTTTCCGAAGCAGAAAATAAGTCAGAATAGCTAAAAGTGAAATGGAAATGGGAACAGATTGAAAGTAAATAGGTAGAGAAACAGCAAATAATATTTAAATTGCTACAGAAGTGAAATTATTATCATGTTTTTTTTTTTTTTTTTTGCTTTTTTAAATTGCTAAGTGGCGTGGTATTTCTGAACCTATGACAGAGATGCTCTACAAAGTGCTTTCTAATTATACCTTGTCTTCTGGACAATGGTACTGGCTGATTAGATCCTGCACCGAGAGTGCTACCTTCAGCAGGGCCTCACTGTGATAAATAGCATTTTTCCAGGGGCAACTAAGCATGCTCTTGATGAATATTTGTGTATGAGTGTGAAGGACGCCACTAAGAGATTCTAAAAATCAGCTGGTTAAATGCAGCAATCGAAAGCACCCTAACTGAATATATTTTTGTGGAAGAAAGGTTTTTATGTAAAAATGGAAGGATCACCTAAAGAGCAAAAGTTTCATAACTATGCGCACTTTAGCAGCATCATCTCAGTATCTAGCTGTATGGAAAATGGAAGAAGTGAGGTCAACTTAGACTTTTCACGGGCTCACATTCATGGATGGTTATCCTGTTGACTGCTCCTTTCATGTTTATTGGGTAGACTCCTATGGTTGTCTCATGGAAATAGTAAGAATGATGTGAGTGTATTGCAAGGAATCCACAGATCATTTAGGAGTATGCTCCTTCTTTGGACTCATAGTAATGTTGCTGCCTATTGGCTAACAAGGTTATCCTGCCAAATCATTTTTTTCCGTACTTCCTTTTGAAAAACAGCTGTCTCTAAGCCAACCAAAATCTTCTTTATACCATTACTTCTTTATATTATATTTATGTATTTGTTGTTGGTAGTATTATTTTAAGCATACTCTATGCAATGACATAACTCAAGACCGAGGCATCTGTACCCCTTAGTGTTTAGACTAGGGGTAGGCAACCTTTAAGATGTGGAGTTCTGAGTCTTCATTTATTTAGTTTACTCTATGGAATCGAGTGCCTATATTCCTTTTTTATTTGTAGACTGACACTGTGTATAAATATTTGCTTAAGAAAATGTATTAAAATGGTGATCCACTGCAGATGTTACAATTTAGTGTGATCCAAGTCGTTGCTTTTCCTACTTAGGTTTCCTACGTACAAACTGGTTTCTGAAATGCCCTATAATCCATCATATCCCCAGTATATTCCCATCTCATGAAATTACCCACATTTCGTGTAACTAACACATGATCAAATTGAGTTTTTTATTTATATCCAGTGTCCCACTCAACGAAATCTCTCATATCTATCACCATTCAGTACAGTCTCTTACACTTCAAAACATGCCCCTCATCTCTTGCCCTCTTGCTCTCTCTTCCTCATCCACATCTTGTCAGATCGTGTTCAATGGATTCCCATCTCATCAAATAACCTTGTTGCATATGCTTTATTGAACGACACACTCGATTTCCAGGTCAGGCTCCTTACTCATGTGCCAATCAGAATCCCTTCAGTTGCCCATAGGGTGCAGATCCCTGCTTTAGAGAGAGGCTTTGAATAAGCATTAGTTAATTTACGTGGCAGGTTCCCTTTAATACACTCTGATATGTATCTTAAAAGCCAACTGCAGATAAAATAGGCTGGAGGGATAAAATACTCAGATGAAGCATTAGCATTTTTTTACAACCTTCATAGCTAGAACACATATGTTTTTTAAGTAGTGCCTCAGTGCATTTAGCTGTGTGCAAAGCCTCCATCCTGCTGAGTGTACAATCTGATATCTTGTGTATGAGAGACAGGGAGATGGGCTGTCCAAGCTGAGACTGGGACTCAAGCCAGGTTGCCCCACTTCAAAGGCAACATTACTGCTAGAAAATGCTTTCAGCTAATCGCTCTCTAACCCTTGGACCACGGACACGTGTAATCCTCTCAGCTGCTGTGCTCTGGGGCTCCCCTATCACAAGGCCCCCCATTTCCCACTTCTTATTTGCAAATACCATTATTAAGAAAACACTGCAGTTTAACAAAGAAATGTCAGCAACTAAAATAGGTGGGAAGATGAAGCATATGGGAAAACCCAAAGAACCACTAAATCCTGATAATAGGTCGGGCATATCAGCAACTAAAATGTCGGTATTGGAGGTGTCACATCTTAGTACATATACACCCTTATAGCAACATTGGAAAGGAGAGATTCTTCAACAGATCCCCAACACTATCAATTAGTATACCCCAGTGTTTTCTATCCATCTGAAAAAATCCTACCAATCGTTTTAGTTCAGAAGCATACTTAGGGCCTCATTCAAATGCGATTTGACCAATTGAATAGGGTTCTAAATAAGCACATAGCATATTCTTTTAAAATAAGTTTAGTTAGTGAAAATCTTGCTTTGGATAGATATTTACTAACTAAAAACTTCTTTAAAAAAAATATGTTATGTGCTTATTTAGAGCCCTATTCAACTGGCCAAGTTGCAATTGAATGAGGGCCTTAGACATTAATTGTGATCATTAGTTGTGGTCATCAATTATTTCTCATATCAGGTCCAAATTAATTTGTAAAAGAAGTCATGGTTTCTAGTGCAATTTTTTTTATGGGTAGGCACGAAGATATTGCATAGGAAGAAAACTGACATATTGTAGCTGACCAATAGGAAGGACTCAGTTTAACTAATTAATTTTAAAATATTAAAGCTTTAGGAATGAAAAATAGTAAACGTAATAAGGCCATGGATATCCAGAAGAAAGGAGGTCCCTATTTGAATCCAAGGGCATAGATGGTATATACATCTGCCAATGCTTTAATTTGTTCTAATTGAAAGCCCAATTGTTTATTTTTGAGAGAGAAGCTGCAAGAAGCAGGTTAGTAAGAAAATGGAATCCTGTGGTAAAGAATAATTCCTTTAAAAAAGTATTTTTTTACTTTCCAAAAACATTTTGCACAATATCAAAAGTAGTTATTTAAAAAATCACAGTGGTTCTATAAGCAATTACAGGCAGCTGTTTTTTTTATTTAGAAAAATACATGTTTTGATGTCTCTACTGGACCATTGAGACTTCCATGATAGTTTTGTGAAGCCTGTATGAGTAAGAGGGGTGTTACATTTTTACTTAACAGAGCTTGCATTTATTGATGCATGCTGCCTGTGGGAGGATGTGGGTAGGTGTCAAATTCCATAAGATCCAGTGATTTAATAAAACTCCTTCACACTCCAATATCTGCCCCTGCTCCCTCTACTGTTCAGAAGATAAAAATTGCCCTCCGGCTCAAAACTATCAGGAAGTACTAAGTCAGACAAAATGGAAGTGTTCTATATGCAATTTTTTAACAATTTAGACTTTCTGTAAAAGTGTCTTTCTGATTATGCATTTGTTTTTAGTTTGTAATATGCTTCACAAATGTGACATTTCCCTAAAATACCGTGGTCTTTAATCCCATTTATTAAAAATTCCCCATAGAAAACATGGGGAAACGTATGAAAATGTTAATTTTAAATACAGTGTAACCCAGTTCAACCAGGTTTAGTCTCACTTTTTACCCCGTTTGTTATAAAATACGCCAGTGCCTCTAATCTAATAAAAAGTCATTTTGACAAACCAAATTGAAGGATAATCTTGGAATTCCTCAGCAAAATCATGGCTATCAACTGATATCTTAGCGGCTATAGCCCTCTGTATCTGGTGCTTTCCGGCGATGCAGCTGTCATGTTTTATCCTGGATTATATTTGTATTATCAGTAAGATCGCTAACATGGCATATCATGTAGTGGTCACATCCCATTTGCTTTGGTCTTTCGAGATTATAAAATGACTGGTGACAAAGTGCACCCAGGAGAGCACGTGCACCCCGAGGGACGCTCCACCCTGCCTTCTGGAAGCACACTTTGTGCTGAACTTTAGTCTTAAACCAATTGCAAGGCGTCCATTCTCAGTGTTATATATCTTCACACCAAAAGCTGACAGGTTTAATGAAGCTAGGGACACGCATCAAATCCCACACAAAATATTTCTTTAGCATGTGTAAAAGAGGCAGATGCCTGCTCTATCACTAAGGTCATCTGCAGAGGAGCGGAGGGCTCCAGTGGTGTAATTTGTGATGACGTTTAATCAATAGTTCATACTGTACTTTATTGCACAGTCCTGGGGGCTCTATTTATTTTGTGAGCCATCCAAAACCAATACTGCTCAATTAAACTTGTTTGGTACTACCTACCTTACTGATTTACCCTGGGATCTTTTCTTGTACTGTTGTGCTGGGTGAGGGATGGAGCTTGCACCTAGGTCTGGAGAATAAAAGGTCATTACCACATTTCAGCAACACTGACAGATGACTTTGTAAGAACATGTACAAATAAATTGGGATTAATACAACATACCTTAGCGTTTTGTCTCTTGACACATGTTGCTTTGCTTTATAAATTGATATCTTCTCTGAGACTCTTCATAGATGAGTTGGGCCTAATAGAACATTTCTTAGTTCTGTTTAAACTTTTATGTCAATTCCATAGGCAGAGCTAACAACATTTTGCGTTTTCGTGAATTTGCCAGACTGTTAAACTAATTTATAAAGCAAGGAAACTTCTAAATGGTGTTGTATTAGCCACACATAAAGGGACACAGCAAAATGACACTTATAGCTTCACCTCTCAATCAACTCTTCTATTTCACCCCCAAAACATTTGCTTTTATGCAAGTTTGCTAATTACTCCATGCAAGCATTTACTTCAATCCTTATAGTGTTTGCTAGAAAGAATCTGGGCATGTACAGACCCCATGGCATTTACAGTCTAGTAATAAAAGTAAAGGTTTGGATCAGAGAGGCTGATTGACAAGTAAAAAGTACCAATCTCAATGTACCTTTATTGTTAGAAAGTTCATTTTAATAATCAATTGGTAGAGTATTTTTTATAGATCTATCCTGTTATGTTGTCAGGACAGGTCCGCGCTGCAGTGCGGCCTCCAATCGCAAGATGGCGCTGCCTATATTTTGCAGCGCTGCCAATATGTGAGAGAAGTTCTAAGCTTATAATGTTAGCCTAACCCTTGAACTAACCCTGACACTCAACCTAACCCCTAACCCTAATAGTTTACCTAAGCCTTGACTCTATGATATGGCACCGGAATATCAGCATCGCCATCTAGTGGATGGTCACTGCCACTGCTGCTGCCTTGTGTAGGACCTTTTTTCTACGTGCAGTTATAAATTATACTGTATTTGGAATTTCTGCTTTGTCCTTTTAATTTGCTCATGGTCCCACAATGCCATCTGTCAATATCTCTTTAAAGTTATGTCTCCATAAAACCTTAATTAGCCTTTTAACCCTGTCACTGCACACATTTTGGAAAGGTCAGGATCAATGAGAAAGGTGCACTTCCTTAACATTTTAATTTTCAGCTAAAATTATAGTATGTTGTGCTGAACTGGACACAGGTCGAGGGGTTTCTAAAGAGCATGTTCTACATATGAAAAACAATGATATGTAAGGGAGATGTTGGTGTTTTATAAATAAAGACTAATGATAATAATAATGACATTTCATAGTCCCTCGCTTTAATATATAGATTTTTTAAAAATGGGTTGATCCAATCAGGAGTAGTACTGATGTATTGAGAGCATTGCTGATAAATACCATACATTTATGAGCACATTCAGACAATGGCGGAACAATGCTAAAATGCATGGTGAACTTATCCATGCTCTTCTAATTCCGGCGTGAGCAAGTTTGGTCCTGGCGGCCCCCACACAGGCCTGGATTTGAGGATTACCTTTCTGTGCACAAGGTGAGTCAATCAGGATGATTGAAGAAGCGATAGTCTCATCTGTATGCAGCAGGGATATCCTCAAATCCAGGCTTGTGTGGCTCTCCAGGACTGAACTTGCCCACCCCTGCTCTAAATCATCATACATGGCCACTGGAAAAAAAAGTGGAAAAAATATCTTGAATTTCTAAAACTGATGCATATTTCACTGTTAGAATCTTTATATAACTCAGCTATTTCTCCAGTAGCCATTCCTCACTGTAGAAGTGTTTGTGCAGGTTCTGAAAGGACCAAAAATCACAAGCACATTTGGATTATTTATTCAGCAAAACTATAACTATACTCACCTGAGCTATTATTATTATTATCGTTTATTTGTAACGCGCCAACATATTCCGTAGAGCTATACATTAGTTAATTTCCAGGCAAAGACATATTCAATATTAACACATTGCAAAAAATGGAGGCCATTCAGGGCTTTAAACAAATAATTATTATAAATAATAAAAAATCAGTGAAAACAGCAACAATTATGTACATATTTACAGTTCCTCCACCTGTCTGTTATACATTATTGTGCTAAACCATATCTATGATTTTAGAATCTGATTAAATGCTGCAAAAAAAAAGCCTCCACTATAGCACGGTTCTTATATATCTTACTATATATATATATATATATATATATATATATATATATATATTTTTTTTTTTTTTATATTTATCACTTTTTATTTTTTGGGGCTCGAAAAAGTTTTTAATGCTAATTAAAAATTGCTTCATTACTCTTGCTGGGTTCTGGGGATGTTACACCAAGAATATGCTATATAATTCTAGTCTTAACAACAGTGTGTCTGTGTATGATGAAGACAATGCACGTAGAGGGAGAATCCTACGAGACATCCATCCAGGGGGACAGCTGTATCACATTACTACTGAGATGAATGAAATGCTCACAGCAACAAGAGATCTCACAGATAGAGGCATATCTGAGCTGGGCCTGTGTATTAACCATTCAGCCAGATACACAGGCCGCCAGGTAAATGGCACACTAGAAGAAAATGGCATTATTCCCTCTTTATGATATAAAGACAAATGTACTGCGAGAGAGTAAGGAGTGAGGGGGTGGCGGGCTTTGTCCGGCGAGACGTATTTGCATGGAAACTTGTGCAAAGTGAGAGGCTGCTATGAGATAAAGAGCGCCGGGCCCACCTGGTCTGCTCATTTGTGTCCCTACTGTGAGGAGACAGCACAGCGTGACTATGTCTTTATTATGGTCATCTGTGTGATTTGCTGTGTGCCTGGAACATCTACACGGTCTGAGGTCACCTCTGTCTGGAGCTTTAATAGCACAATCATGTTTATTTTATCCTGTTTTATCACGATTGCCGTGCTCCGTGCCTCTTCTTCACGGTTTATGTTTTAGTGACCACCATGTATGGCACAGTACTGCAAATAAATTGACGATTTATAGATAAATTATATTATTATTTTGCCCCATCTAGTCTGGCTATTATCCTGTCTGTCATAGATATTAGTTTTAAAGTGACACAGCAGAGGTTCCAAGTAGGGTATCATTTAAACCTTTCAGTAATAACTATTTTTTGCGTCATTCAGTCATTTTCGACTCTTTGTGACCTCATGGACCGTAACACACCAGGCATATCTTTATGTCCATGGCCATGCTGATCCTCTTGGTTTTCATGGCAGAGATACAGGAGTTAGTGGGTCCCTAGTTTATTCTCTAGTGGGCCACATCAAACAGCTCCTGGTATTCCTAGGTGGTCTCCCATCCAAGTACTGACCAGGCCCAACTCTCTATGGCTTCAGAGTGACGTGACTTCTCAGTTCCCTGGAATCAAAAACAGGTAACAGCAGTGAAAGCACCGAATCCTAAACACTGGACCACCAGGGAACCCAAGTACTTTATTAGTTTAGTGTTAATATAGTTAGTTTTACTATGAGGAGAGGGTTAATAGCGTTAGCTAGATTTAGCAGCACTGCTTTTATTTTATTATTATTTATTATCAGAGAGGTTTTTTTTTTATAATTGTCCTTTTTTTCCTCATTACATTTTTTTATTGGAAGAAAGTATCGGCAGAAACATTTAGTTGTAATATTTGTTGTTACATGTATAGGAAAAGTTTAATACATGAGATTATATATAATGAACATTGTTATTCTTTGTTTGATATAATTGCCAATACGGATTAACATAAACTATAAAAAAAACATTTTCTTTTATAATTTCTTGTCCTTTTTTTGTTATCCAAACGTATTTGTCGTTTTAACTCCATCCCCACGCCTCCAGGCTTTGTTATAGTATTTGGTGTGAATTTTGGCAATAAAGCGTGAGTAATATATGAATATTTATGTATAGTAGATAATGGATATTGGGAAAAGTATTTAATTCTCTTTTTCCTCCATATATCTATTTTACTCCATTATTGCTGGTTGTTTCCTATTCTCTACATTGATGGATGCAAGTATTCTTATAGATGTAAGTCCTGATATAATGGAAGTGCAATATTTGTTACTGTCAAATAAAGGTATTCCGTTATTCAGTTCATTATTATCAGTGATATTAATTAGTTAAGCCCTGAGGCATTGGTTCCATTTTATTCAGTGCAGTCATCTGCGTGTTGAGCATGACTTGACTTATTAGCAATTAATGCCAATGATCTTTCATTCAAAAAAGATTCAAATGGATCAGAAAGGCTGACTGACAGTTCAAGTAGCAAACTTAAATGCTAGTTTACTACAGGAAAACATATTTT
This sequence comes from Discoglossus pictus, assembly GCA_027410445.1. Lineage (NCBI taxonomy): Eukaryota > Metazoa > Chordata > Amphibia > Anura > Alytidae > Discoglossus > Discoglossus pictus. Next base: position 297,383,076 of record CM050163.1, read on the forward strand.
TTAAATAACATTTAATTGATAAAGTTCTTCTTATTACCTATAGTTTTACATTGTACCATATTTGGAAACCTAGATGTAACACTGTAAACCAGGGGTGTCCAAGTTGGGCCACACACAGGCCTGGATTTGAGGATTTATTTTCTGTGCACAGGTGATTCAATCAGCACGACTGAAGAAGCGATTGTCTCTCCTCAAATCCAGGCCTGTGTGCGGCCCACCAGGGCCAAACTTGGATAGTCGTGCTTTAAACGCTCACCGTAGTGCTCATACAATAGACTTTAATTTGTTTATTTAAGAAATGACTGGCAATAAAATCCATATAAGAAAAAAAGAATGTAGCTTTTACATAATTCATTTCAAGTTTAAAGTTTTGATATACTAGTATATATATACTTCTTTTTCATCATGTTCAGTATAAGGAGGGCTAAAAGGCATTTTGCCTCCATCCATTTTCCTTGCACTTGCAGATGATGAGTATTTTCAGCAAATTGTAGAAAAAAATATATAAATACAAATGTGTGTGTGCCTGATTACAGTGGATGTGTGTATTTTCCACATGTATTACAGAATACCTCTAAATGCATATTGCCTATAATATATATAATTCCCACAAGCTATGTAGTTTAACATGACAACACTCCTAACACACGAGGGGGGATTCACTAAGTATCACAGCGGCTATGCAATGGCTGCAATGTGTATTTTCCAGACTTAATGACAATGGAGCTCTGCTGCAGGATACAAAATAACATAAATAGACTTTAGAGACTGCCTGTTAGTACAACAAATTATTTTAATAACATTTAAATCATGTGCTTTTTAATGAATATTTTGGACTTTACGCTATCATTAAAGGAATGATACAAATAATAAATACATTTAAAATTGCAGGTTTTTAAAATTTGGGGGTGAAAGTTTATGTATAAATTACACAAAAAGGTCCTCTCTTTCTTCTAAGGAATTTATCCAATGAATGTATCTCACATTGGGAAGTAATGATAAAGAGCATGTCCAGTTTGTACATATTTTAATAGTGATAAGACCTTAAAAGACCACAAAAGTTGCTATATATGCACCATCATTTAAAGGATGGGAAATCATGTTCTTACATTTTTTTGATCAAGAATTGACTTTGTCATTGTCAGCTGCATTACTTACTAATCTATTTGACCAGCTATTGTCTTAGCTGCTAGAATATAATGAAGTAGTTACAATGACTCAGTAACTGCCTGATTCAATCACTGAAAGCTTCTGCACCTGATTCTAATTAATTATTCATTGTCCCGCGTGGTACAGAGCTCATTACTCATTCAGGCAGAGGCAACTCACTGAAATAGCCTGACGTCAATTGATCATAACTTCATCAATTTTCAAAATTAAAACACTTTTTCACTATGTTTTTTTACCTTCTAATGGTGCAGAGCACATCTAGTGGATTTCTGTGGTCCGTTATCATTTAAAAGTCTCTGTTACTGTGATTATTTATATAATTGGAACTGTGCTTATTGCTTATGATCCCGCACAGTAGGAGATAACAAATCACATGTAATAAAGTTTCATTTATGCTTAAAATAAATTAAAATAAATAAAATACCCAACTTTCAAGCTCAATAATCTAACACTTCCACTCATTTTTTTAATAAGAATCAGTTGCAATAAAAGTTATTTATAATAGTATTTTACCTTTGTGCACAACTTGGACCTTTTCTTTATCACTTTTAAAACCCATTATAATCCTATTAATATGCCCAGTATTTTTTTTTTACAGTTTCTCACTATATTTGAATCCTTAGAATCTCATTTATTCTGTTCTTCCATTAAATATTTAAATTTCATTTCTACCTGCGATCCTCTCCTAGAGTTAAGACCGTACATCCCTCATATTTTAGAAAGTACGTTATTATAAAATACAGGTCCAAAATTGCAGAAAATCTTCAAACTGTGCTGGTCATTTAATTGCTGGACTAAAACTGACCAGGTAAATACACTTTCACTAAACTCTCTCCATCTTATCTACTTTCATCTGTTTGCCAATCTGTACAATTTATAATATCTAATAAAGAGTAATTTAACAAATTTGTCAGTCTGCGAGGGGCTCTGAGTTTTTGATTTAAATGCAAATGATTTCTAATCCTTGCTCCTTGCCTTGACTTTAATATGAAGAGGAGTTTTAAAAAGTGCCCCAGTAAATCGTTGGCTTGTATTAATTTTACATTTTAAAAGTTACCTTGCCAGGGGCAGGGTTGGCACTACTGGATTGCAAGAATAAAAAAGAACTGCCCTTAATTAGCGTTTTCCCCGTGTGATCGGATTGCTGATGAGCGTAATAATGAGGGGGGAAGCTCATCTCATCCTTTCCTGCTATCTGAGCCCACACTGCCTGTTCTTCTTTCTCAATCTTTGCTCATTGTGCATTAGAGAACCACAGTAGTCCTATATATAAAATATCCTCTTTTGAAGAACTACACGTCATGAAAGGTACATTGATTTTAGAATGTAAAAAAGTAATATATATTACATTTTATATGCAACTATACTATTTGGATTCCAGCTGATCAGATTGAGACTTTGTGCATAATAGGAATGTGTCAACAAAAACTGCAAGTGCTTTCAACGGAATGGGAATTTACATTTTTGTTTCTGTTTTTTCTGGAGGTGGGAAGCGATCTTGAGTGACAAGAAGAATTTAGATGCTTCAGTTGAAATGTATTAATACTAAGTGCCAATGTTTAATAGGGCTAATGGAAATCAACCTCCTACAAAGCCTTTCTCTGCTGGAAATTAAAAATGCAGCTCCTGTACCTGGTTATGTAATTAAAGGGACTCTGTCACCTGAATAGGAAGTTGATTTACATTCAAAGAGCATTAAAACTGCTATAAATTGTACTAGCAGTTCTTCTCTTCTGGAAATCATTTAGAATTGATTGTGTTACTCATTGTGATAATTTGCAGCTCAAAATGCTTGATAAGGGTGGGAGAGGGGTCTAATTGCCAGATAAAATTTGGGGTCTTTATATTGGCCACTACAGAGACAGGAGAGGGTTCTCTGGTGGTCCAGTGGTTAGGATTTGGTGCTTTCACCACTGCAACCTGGGTTTGATTCCAGTCAGGGAACCAAGAGATCACACCACACTGAAGCCAAGTAGGGTTCGGACTGGTCAGTACTTGGATGGGACACCACCTAGGAATACCAGGATGTATGCTGTGGCCCACTGGAGAAGGAACTGTGAAACCAACCCAATATCTCTGCCGTCAATACCAAATGGATGAGCATGATGTGTTGCAGTCCATGAAGTCACAGAGAGTTGGACACGTCTGAGCGACACAAACACACAGAGACAGAGAAGCAGACCGTAATCATAATTAGCACATTAAAGGAGCTCATTAATATCATCAGTATGTCATGTGCTTTGAGAATAAACTAAAAAACAACTTGATTTGGGGATAAGAGTCCCTTTAAAGTTTATATTTGCAGTTTTTCTAAAAATGAAAGATTCAAAGTTCTTCAAATAGGTACTGTAAATGTGGGACTTCAGTGGTCCTTTAATTCTTATACTTTTCATTGGTTTAATGCCTTAGTTGATGCTTTCTGTCTATGGTCTCAGTCACATTGGCTGTATATGTAGGGTAGCTAACTCTTCAGGCTTGCCAAGCACACATCTTCCCTAAGCTAGCTCCACATTGCACCAGGTCATCCTTTAGTCTTAAATTCTCTGAGCTGGTCAGTTGGCAGGTCATTGGCTGAATGCGACCTACCTGCTGCTTTCTGTGGCCATGGAAATTCTGTTTACAAACCTAGAAATATTATAATAAAATACTTGAGGCAATTTAAATACTTGGGATAGTATATATTGTATGTATAAAATGGGGGCATCACATATAATAGTTGTGGTAAGTTATGAATGTTGGTCACGCACTGTTAAAAGTTACAGGATTGCACATGCGCAATGAGCAACAAAGGCCATAGGCGCTCATCGCAAGGCCCGCACGACTTTGCTGCAATGAGTAGCAAAGGCGATCATTGCAGGGCTTGCGATGAGCGCCTTCGGCACTCAATGTGAGGCACACACGACTTTGACACAAGGAATCGCAATTGTGCCCTTTCAGGGTCCCTCTAAGGGTCCTCTCACCCGTCATAGCTGTAATTTGGCCGAGGACGCTCCACTGATGGTGGATGGAAAGAGACTGAAGGCGATGCACGAGATCAGCGACGAAGGCCATAGGACGAATTTAACAGCCAAGATTTTTTCAAGCACGTAACTCTGAAGACCCCACAAAAAAATGCCAAATAATGTAAAAACTAACTTAAAAACCTCACACACAGCTCAGGGGGAGAGCCAGGGAGCCTGTGAGTGAGGTTGCAAGCTAATTTGAAACTTAATTGCAGTTTTTCGGAGATCGAAAATCGGCTAAGCGAGGAAAAAAAATTTGGTCGTAAAAACATAAATGCTTTCAAAAGGGATCAAAACGAGTCTGAAGCCGGTAACACTTAGCACATCAACACCAGGCACGCAGTACTTTGAAAATACAAGCAACCTCGCTCATGAGAAGCGCAAGACTTTGAAAATAAAAGCAATGTCGCTAAACGCAAGCCACGAAAGTGGCGGGTTGGACAACGTCTGCAATTAGCACTCCTTGCAGGGCTAGCGAGGGGGGGAGAGGCTCGCAATGAGCACCGAGGGCACTCATTGCGGGGCTCACGATGAGCGCCGAAGGTGCTCATTGCGAGGCATGCATTGAGCGGCAACGCCGCTCATTGCGGGGCTCATATCAAAGACCGTAAAGTAGACGGTGGGAGAGGCTCGCAATGAGCACCAAAGGCGCTCATCGCGAGGCCGCATCTTAGATGTAGGAGAGCCTTGCATTGTGTGGCAAACAGCATTGCCAGCCTTGAAATTTTATTGTCGCCATTTTTGACGGGCAAATCGCTAGTATATATATATATATATATATATATATATATATATAAAGCTTAAAGGAAGCCATGTTTAAAATGGTTATGGATTGAAGAACGAAGCATTTGTGGGCACATTTGCATGTCCCTGCTTGGCTTCCCAGAGTGCAGTGTAATAACTGTATTTCTCGGAATTCTGGGCATGAAACAGTTTTTTTTTAACTTGCTTTAGACATTCAGATGTGAACACAGATGTACTTTTTATTTACTGTACTACTGTACGGTGGAGGGCTTCTATCGCTCTTTTGCCCACCATATTATAAATGATTATTGTGGTGAACTATCTACTCATAAGGTCCACAACACAAGATGGGATCCCGTCCCACGCTGATGATAGGCAGTAACCTTGAAGCAGCTGTCCGTGGGTAGGATTCCCAGCTTGTGTATAATCCAACCTTGGCTTTGCATAAAAGCTGTGTAATGCAGCGGGCATAAGCTTAAAGGGAGCCATGTTTAAATGGTTATGGATTGAAGAACAAAGCATTTGTGGGCACATTTGCATGTCCCCGCTCTTCTTCACAGAATGCAGTGCAATAACTGTTTTTCTTGGAATTCTGGGGAGGAAAAGTTTTTTAACTTGTTTTAGACATTCAAATGTGAACACAAATGTACTATTTATATACTATATATATATATATATATATATATATATATATATATATATATAGTGGAACCTCTATATTCCTCAGCCAATGTATTTATCAAATCCAATATTCAGTAAAAACAATCCTTCTATATGTCTCCAAAAATCCAATATTTGTCAAGAATAGTCATCCACCACATGGTAGTCAAAATGCAAATTCATTCAATGATATTGTGATTCTATATTTGTCCAATTCTGCATGTGTCCATCCCTCAGGAACGGATTAATGACGAAAAACTTTTTAAAAATTATTATTTTAATTGCTGCCCATCAGCTTATTGGCAAAACAAAATCCAGCCCCCATGATATGCCTTAGCTAAAACCCTATAGAAAATGTTAAAAGTAAGTAGAAAATGTAACATGTAACCCTCTAACAGCATAGAATCCGATCCGTAGTGGAACCAGATGTGGGAGGTGCGTTAACCAAATAGGAGCAAGCTGCAGTAACATTATTTTAGTTATATTTATCAGAATTTTAAAAAGAATTTAAAGGATCACTGTGATATGTATAATGTTCTCTTTTGAAGAACTTGACTTCATAATGGGCAATATGTTTTTAAAATAAATAAAGTCTTTAACTTTTAACTATTTTATTCAGTTTTATTTAATGATAGGTATTTTATTTTTGTTTTATAAAGGATTAGATACCTGGGAAAAGAGAGGGAAACCCTAGATACAAATACGATATCTATTCAGTTCTTTTGAAGATTGCTCTCTAAACAGATATTTAACAGTAGAGTTCCATGGAAGAGTAAGCTCTCGTAAGATAACTGTCCCCCTCAATCTACAGGTATACTTGCATTCTAAAATTGTTTGCCACACAGTGTGAGGCTATGGGCCCTCTACGCACCTTTGGCGCTCATCGCGAGCCGCAACTTTCCTGCATTGCAATGATCACCTTCGGCGCTCATCGCAAGCCTCTCCCCCTGTGTATTTTATAGGCCTGGCACTTAAGTGTTAGTGTCTTTAGTTGTGTTAGTGCCTTGGATTAAGTGTTAGTGGGTTGGGTTAACTGTTACTACCTTGTGTTAAATGTTAGCGGCTTGGATAAAGTGTTACTGGCTTTCGTTAAGTGTTACTGGTTATGCCTTGTTTTTATGTCCTACGGGGTTGTTTTCCGTCCTACGGGGTAGTTTTCCGTCCTATGGGCTAGATTTCCGTCCCTCAGCCTCGTTTTCATCATGTTGCGTTTTTTTGGCAGCCAATTTTTTCCTTGCTTAGGCGAATTTCGATTGTGAAAAAACTACAAGCATGGCACAAATTAACTTGCAACCTCACTCACAGGCTTCCAGGCTCTTCCCCTGTGCTGTATGTGAGAGTGTAAGTGAATCTGAGGCATATTTGTTGTTTTTTTTAGGTGTTTCCAGTTCCGTGGTTCGGCCGTTAAAGTCGGATTTTTGCGAGGCGCACAGTGTAGGTGCGGGTTTGGTCCTAAGTCCTATGGGTCGCAAGTCCTACATGCTTGAACTGTTCGCCTCGCTTTGCGAGGCTCGCAGTGCAATGAGCACCTTTGTCGCGCATTGCAGCCTAACTTCCGCGTGACGGCTCGCCTTGCTTTGCCTACGGGACGCAAACAGCAGCCTAAGTCCCGCGTGACCGCTCGCCTTGCTTTGCGAGGCTAGCAAAATGTGACCAACATCGTAATCGTTCCGGACAGCCCTGCAGATCCACAACTTTATATGTGATGACAGAGTAGTAGAATCCCGTCCAGTTTTAGGTAGGTGCTCAAGGGTTCTGTGGGATCATATTTTCTATTGCTTTACATCTGATTATATTATTTAATCATTTATAGTCATGTAATAGCAAATTATTTAATTAATACATTGTTTCATTCACATAAATTGGAAGGCAGAAATGAAGTATGCCTCCGTGTACAAGATATTTATTTAAATAGCGGATATTTAATAAAGAGCATGGGATATTGTCCTCATACTGTTTTTTCCTATTACCCATGCTGTTGTAATACAAGCTATGTTGCCTAGTACTTACACAGATTGATTAGCAAGGAACACAGGGGAAGGAAGAGAACTAGCAGATTTTTAATTAATCTTTTGTTTTCTTGGATATGATTTCGGTTTGTTCATCATAGCCCTATATGGCTTCCTTGGAGATACATATTATATATCCGTATTTGTATAAAGATCCCTTTGTTGGTAATTGGAATATGTCACATAGAGTATATTATATTTTTAATATGTTTTCCCTACATTACCACATATTCAACTTCACTGTAAAATTGAAACATATTTCATTGTAATTTTTTGTTGCTGCTCCACAACTCCAGACAACTCCACTAGCAAACAGAATTTTTCGATGCAAATTGATGCATTAAATGTATAATTAGGCCTTCTGTAATCAGATTGAGTGATGCTTACTGAGCTGTGTACAGCATTGTTCATATAATTATGATTTTATGATGCTTATGAATGCTCCACTCTGTATTTATTGGAATCAGACAAGGATTCTTAAAAAAAAAACAGCACTGTCTGGTAACTTGTACCTTTAAATGTTGCATCTGCTTTCATTCTCCCAATGTCTTTCTGTCTCCATTAAATGCTGCAGTATCTGCTCACACTATCAGGCTGCATTTCCAGGGGCCATCAATATGATCCTACCCATCGTGCTGAATTGCCACTTACAGGCCCAGTGGGACTCTCTTTGTTAGCTGGAGCAATCTCCATTTAAATAGAGATCAGACGGATGAATTCCTCACACGGAGGAAAGAGAGAGAGAGAGACAAGTAACTTTTTGGCATAAATGTTTCTATAGAGAGCCATGAGGTTATAATCCACAGCACTGTGCGCCAGGCATACCCTAGGTGTGGGCAATAGCACAATACATAACCAGAGTCAGTATGCTCTGGACAAGGCAGAGGAGGAAACAATCCCCTTGTTAATTTATTATGTTTCATTTATTCTTCCTCCAACTCTTTATAGAAATTAAAAGTGGATATGGAACTTCCATTACAATATTCAGCATATTTTCTCTAATTACTGTAAAACCATAAATAGTGTATTACTGGATCATTTTTCCCTCTCTCTTGCAAACCACTGCGACCACTGAGGTTCATAGTTGTAGCAGAGAGAATCCCCTTGGAAGCCATAAAAGTGCTGCTGAGTGCGTGATGAGCTCTGCTTATAACCGAGAGAGCTGCAAAGGCGCAAGGGGAATATTTCACTGATGCCACAAGATGGAAACAAAAATCAAATGTAATTAGCCATACATTTAAAATATCCATACGCAGCAACGGCTGCTGTTCTTTAATTAAGACTTATATCGAAAACACAAAGAGCCTCAAGTGCAATTTGGCCCATGACACCACTTGCTATTATATGCTGAGCTCCGCTATTGCCTCCCACGCACCCCAGCCTATCCACATTGGACCCTACTATTCATGTCTTAAGTCTATCCGTGAATGATGTCTGTCTGTGTTATGGAAATATAGGGGCTTGTTGTATATGATGCCATGAGAAGGGGCCTACTCAGACATTGGGGCACTTGGTATGGAGTTCACCAGCTTATTTTGAAGGACTTCTTGGAGCTCAGTGCTTCATGAATTATTCTCCATCCTTGCTGCTGAAGTGTCAGTGACCCGGCCGCTGACTTCACACAGGGGGATCTGCCAGCGTTTTGTCTTCAGTTGTTTAAAAGGAGACTGACAGCTGACAAGCGTTCCTGTAGAGCTTCCCGCACTTGTCTCCCCTTGCAAACATATTACAACAGGCGTCCCATTTACGCCTGTCAATCTAGTCAGAATATAGGAGGGGGATGGAGTGCACGGATTTGGAAGAGTGAATGCAGTTAATTCTTTTCCTGTTTATATTTGCGTATCAATTAGACCAGCCTGGCGGTTAGGAAGGCATTGCTGACTGCTTCCAGTGTTTAACAATCCTTCCTTCATCGTATCTACAAGACTTCAAAGCTTGTCACTATGTAGTGTAGCTTCAGTATATTATCTGTATAAACTGTTTGAGATATACCTATATATATAAAAACTTTACCCAGCATGGTGAAGATATCATTGTGAGATCTAATATGTGAAAAAAACATCTCAAGTTCATGTTTATCTGGCATTCAGAGAAATGATGTTGGCAGCACCCACGTATTTCTATAAAAATGTAAATCCCTCAAGGGCACTTCTGGGGCATGACAAGTTAATCCCAATAGTGCAGCTACATAAAAACAAGCCCACTCTACCTGTACTAGAGGCGACACACATGTTCTGAGCTCTCTCGCAGTGCACGTTCTTTGGTTTCATACCGAGGAATTCTCTATTAAGTTCTCCATTCTTTCATTGTCTCAGGCTGGCATTTATTCAGAAGAGCCCTGAGCAAAACATTTTATTCTAAGTGTACCAGCCGGTGTGGCGTGTAGTCACCAATTGTTTTTGGAGGTAATTAGGGTGGATTTCTACTCTACCTGTCAAAGGCTGGAAACAGAATTGTTGCGACAGGCCTGACACATCTCTGCCAGCGAGGCAGATTTATCCAAGTCGAAGTGCAATGGGTAGAAACCTCAAATTAATTGGTGAGGAAGCCCTGCTGTGAAACACGTCAACATCCCTCTCTGGGAGTTAACAAGGGGGACACAGAAATTTTGTCGAATTCATGCACATAAAATCTTACATGATATTTCAATTAATCCTCATAAGAAGGTGTATGTGTACACTTGGGAGAGTAATGTACTTGTGAAAGGAATGGTATTATTTCTCACTTTGAGCTAGGAAATTGAAGGCAAACAATTAACCCTTCTATTTATTTATCTAGGTCTATGCATTTGGTTTTCTACCATGAAACTAGAAACATTCACATTAAATCACTACTTGACAATTCAACTGGGCAAATAATATGATTATTTTCTGTTAATGTTAACTGGGTACGTAACATACAAATTTGATATTTACAATACAGAACAGTTAGTTTTTTGTGTTTTAATCCAGCTCATGACAAAGTGTCAGTGGGTGGAACCTTCTCCTCAGATGGGATTAGGGTGACGTTATATATACAATGTTTGCCACTGGAATCTTATAATGAGGTACCATTGTAAAAACATGGTATTATTTTTTCTTTGATTTATCTGGTGTTATTTTTAACTTCTGGTATTGCACCTGTTTTGCACCTGACTGTAAATTTCCTAACACAGCAACATGTCAGAATATGAAGACACATATGGCACTTATACCTAAATTTGCCTGTGTAAGACGCTTAATTATATAAGGGAAAGTTGGCCAACAGGTGCCATGTAGTCAGAAATAAAGATTTATAGACATCTAATTAAACTACAACAACACAGCAGCTACCATCTGCATGTGTACTGATCATGAGGTAAAAAGTGCCAGGCCCATGATTTTGAACATGGTTTTTATATAGATTGCCTTAACTCTACTTGTTGAATTCATATTTTACTCCTATACTTCAACAACTTGACATTTTTTCCAGGAACTCCAGCTCCTTTTCAGTCATTTTTTTATTATTATGACCAGTCTCATACATGATGGTCTAAGATGACGGACTGGGCTAGTGAACGGTGGCTAAAAGTTGCCAACCAATCTCCTTGGCATTGTTAAATTCACAATACATTTCTCCTGAACTTTTCATATGCTTAAATAAACTGTTGATAAAATGGTGACCATTCTCTAAATCCATGTTATTATGTAAATTTCTCCCTGTACCCTTTTGAATACCGTTGACTTCACAAATACAACTGGACCCTAGTTAAGATTGTGAAATTGAAATGGCTCTACCTGGACTAGGCATTGTGGGTTATCTAACATTATGTACTATATTCACCCAGGTAACAGTGTTAACTAAAATGGAGTAAGACATCATTAGTGGTAAAGCATTCTTACAGCACCATCTGGTCGATGAGTGTAAACTATAGCTCAAATCTAATTTTTCTTATATTTTCCTGTAGGTTTCACCATGGTGACTACACTGTGGATGTGAGCATCAACGATTACCTGGACATTTACTGCCCCCATTACGAGATTTCGCTCCCCTCAGACAGGATGGAGCGTTACATACTCTATATGGTAAATTATGATGGCCATGCCTCCTGTGACCATCGGCAGAAGGGGTTCAAACGCTGGGAGTGCAATCGGCCAGATTCTCCTAATGGACCATTGAAGTTTTCTGAGAAGTTCCAGCTGTTCACTCCTTTCTCTCTGGGGTTTGAGTTTCGTCCTGGACACGAGTATTATTATATCTGTAAGTATTAGTATTAATATCTATATGTTGGATCAGTACTTGCAGTCAGGGAACCCTGTAGCCAAACAAAATGTATACTTTCCTAAGTTCATTACTTAAAAAAAAACAGATATTACATGTGAGCAACATTGAACACTTCTTTGTAAATTAGTTCAGCTAACCCAGTTATCACTTAGCACTAGTAATAGCAATTTTAAAACAGTGACAGGACAGTCACAATACTGTTGATAAAATGCCCACTCAGTCAAGATGATCAGTCTTCAGTAACTGTATGACATTGTGCAAGTGATCATACACTCGGATACACTGATAGAAGCTAATATGCTGGGATGAAGTTAAAAAGTAGAAAAATGCAATTGGATTGCATTTTTTAGATGATATTTTTTAATCTACAGCAAACTGTAGAATGTCGCAGGACTACAGCACACCTTTAAATATTTGGCAGGATAGAACAAAGGGAAAAAATGTAATAAACTATGCAAGAGTATATTTAAATTATTACCTTGTATTTCTGCTCAGTTTCTACAATTACATTTTAAGATGAGGTACTACCTTCAGAACAGTTAGGTAATTACAGTCTAGTAAGTCATACATCTGGAATAAAACAATGATTTTAAGTCAAATTATAGAATGGATATGAGCTACAGTTTCTAGTAGAAAGGAAGAGACTTGTTCAGTATAATATACCCTTTAACAAATTGCATTGTTTACAGCACAAGCAACAATAGGTTATAAAGGTGCTGTTACCTATAAACACTCCATGATTATGATCTATCACTAGCCGTTGTTAAAAAGCATATTGACATTGATATATGTTCTTACCTTAAGAAATCTACTTTTCAGCCTGGTCTGCATGCCCCCAAGCCCTGTCAGCCTTTATATTTCTTTAAGAAAATCCCTAGCGGCGGTGCAGTGATTCAATAGTGACAATCTGGCACTAATGTGTTGTCTGGTTACTGTTTATTAGAGCAACAATCCTCACTAGATATGAGTTCAAAGTACTATGGTATTTTTAGGGATAGTAATATACTAATGATTAGTTAACTTTATGATATTTAGGGTTACTCATACAGTAATGATTAGTTCATTAGCAGCTATCAGTATCGTTGACAGGGAGGAATATGCTCAGATCAGGAAGGAGTAGATCAAGGGCATTTGGATGGCGATGTACCAGTTTAGGGGTATTATTAACATACTAGCGACTTGCCTGTCAAAAAATGACTGCAATAAAATTGTAAGGCAGGTAATGCTGTTTGGCACAGAGAGTAAGTGTTTTGGTGGTCTGAGAGCCTTCAGGGCTCATTGCGAGCCTCTGGGTTTGTGTATTTTTTGTTATCATAGGCGCTTTTGCGCTTATTGTAAGGTCCGCGCTGATCTCCTTTTGGTGCTTATTGCAAGGCTCTCCCCTGCTGTACTTGGTGTCATATGAGCGCCGTTGGCGCTCCTTGTGAGGCGCACAGTGAAGGTCTTTGTGGTTGTTTGCGATACTGTGGTGTTTTTTTTTCTGTTCTGTGTATATGTTGTTTTTTTTTATGCTAATTAATTAAGTAATGAAATCATAAATGAATATACTTTACCTATTTGTAATTAATATATGCAGCAAGGAATGTGCTGAAGAGCTAACAATCTGTTTTCATGTTCCTGCAGCATACAATGTAGGTTTGCAGTGTTGTTGAGCTGAGGTGTAAGTGTCAGCAATGTGTGCAGTGTGTAGTGTAAATAGGCTGCGTGCGCGAGGGGAAGACGTTAGGGTAGCTGTGTACTTCCGCATTCTGTGAGTTAGTGTTGTAAAATGGCAGCGCATGTGTATGTGTTAGGCGGGTTTGTATGATTTAGCGTCCTTGCTAATGGTGTATGTTGTAGGTTGTACGGGTTTTTATAAAAGCCGTATTAGCTTTGCGGTATTTTGCGGCTTTAGGGGTCATGTAGCCTTGTTTTCGTTTTTTTCGTCAGACATTTTTTCTCTCTGGATTTTTGAGTGTCTAAACTTTGTAAATTTGACTGAAATTGAGGTTTAACTTGTGTTGCAGAGGTCCTGGGTGTCCCCCCTTGCTGTGGGTAAGGTTTTTATTTTATTTTATTTTTTTAGGTTTTTATGTGTATTTGTGTGTTTTTTAATGTTTGTCGCTGTGCGCGGGTCGTAATTTTTTTTTGTGTAAGTCCGCAATTTTTTATTTTTTAAGTTCCGCTGCTCATATTTTTTTCTAAGTCCCGCCTCTCTGTAGTTAGTCATTGCGCTTTGCGAGGGTCCGCATTTGCGGTCCGAAAGTTGTAGGGGGTCGTAGGGATGAGCGCCTATGGCGCTAATCTCCACCAGCGCAAGGAGAGCCTTTGGGGCTCCTTGCCAGCAACTGCGGCCCTCGCTTCTCGTATTGCTGACAACTATATATGTGATTACCAGGGAGATTGATATTGTTTGAGATAATGTATGTTTATTGCCTTATCCACTTATCCTTATTTATGCTTATTTTATCATGTTAGTGAGTGATGCACGAGCAGTATGTGTGTTCTCTGTGTTTCTGATGTTTCTTTATGGGCTTTGTAAGGTCTTACCCAGTTTGTAGGTGCTTTCAGTGGTAAAGATGCCAACTGCTTCTTCCTTGTGTATATAATGTCACTGATGTGATAGTTTTGCTTTTTTTTCCATGGAGTTGCTTACTGGGAGATCTCATGTCCAGATAATACACAATTTAACCTGAACATAAGAAAAAAGTCTACATCCTAGGAATGTGATTGAATACTAACTTATGGTACGGTAACACAGATATATTTTAAACAAAATGTAATCACATGTGTAACTCTCTGAGTGTAGTTTTGTATGTATGTTCATATATTAAAAATAGTTTTTTTGCATGAAAAAATATTAAGTAAACCCTGTTTACACGTCACTGAAACCAACAGGTCATTCTCATCGACAGAGGACAAGCCCCAAGATCAGTTTAACAGTAATAGAACTGTATGTGTTACAATTAATTTAGTAAAATAGTCCTATTTGATCAGTGCATTTCTTGCAAGTCATTTCTTAATAAATGTAGTGAAAAATAGTAATTTGAAATAAATGATAGAAATTGTTTGAGTTCCATATCCCATTAATGCAAATGCCTATCTCTGATAACAAATGTAAATATAATGTACAGCCCAATAGTTATTTGAGCCCTGCCTGTATGTAATCCTTGTGTTGAAATATATTGCCAATCATTGATGTGTCTACAGATAATAGTTAATCCATAGATTGTTCTGCCTTCATGAATGGTAAAAGCTAATACAGTAAGATAATTTAATAATATTTCAAAAAGATATAATGTAATAGTGAACTTTAACTAAGTCCTAATATAAAATGACATCTATGATTTTAAAGCACATAGAATAATGGTCAGACTAGATAAGCTGTCAGATTCTTTCCACTACATGTTCTCAATATCTGTTTTGTCTTAAAAAATATCACATCTAATTAAATTAGAGGGAACAGAATGACTCTTTTGTTATGACCTTGGGGCCACTGACCTTTTTTTGTCAGAATCGGCTGCCTTTTAGAGAACATGTACAGGACCCCGTCAGTAATTAACTCTCCTCTATTGAAAAGTCAATAATGTGATGGGTTTATACTTGTAATTATCCCTTTCTAAGTGACCCTAACACAATTACTAGTTGTAATTCCTTAACCACAAAAATAAGACTCTTTGGAGCTGTTTTGTGATTTTAGCACCAATGCCACAGAACAATCATCCTAAGAATGTCACATGAAATTAGAGCTAGAAAATCATCACAAGCTTTTATCCAGAAACCCTGTAGACCGAAATATAGTGGTCTGAGTGGGGCAATTCTGGTGCATAGATCTTTCCATCAGTAACGAACCAAAAAAGCCCATCTAGTCTTCCTGTTCTGTGTCTAAACACTTTGGCGTAACACATCCTTGTACGTATTCCAGGTATATTTGAATTAATTTACTGTTATTTTCACTACCACTTATGTTAAAAGGCCTTTCCACCTGCCTACCACCATTTCTTTAAAGTATGACTTATTCAGATTACCTTTGCATTGAATAAACTTAAATCATATTCTTTTAATCAAGTCGATTTTTATTAAATAAACTGATCCTTTGGTTTTCAATGTTTTTTTATATATGTAGCTATGTTGTACCATGACTGCTTTACTTGTTCTCTGCCCCTATGTACTCAGGCTGGTGCTTGCTCATTTTTTCAATCTATCCACTTATCTAACAAACAGAAATAACATGTAAAAAAATATTAATATATATTTTTGTATGTTTTAATCTATATAGCCATCAGTTATCTAAATAATTTATATAGTACATTTTAGGCTTAATTTGTTACTGTTTATAAAATCTTTCAAAATGAATAGAATTGGTGCAGGGATGAGTGTATTTTTTATTTATGTTAAGACTGTTTTGTCGTTAAATAAGCCCAAAGTCTGTGCTCAGTGTCTGTATTTCCAGATGCTCAATAATGTAGCCCCTCTTAGATCAACATGCTTTGGCAGATCAGTTGGTCACCTCTAATAACTCAATCCCCACCCACCACTCAACTCCCCTTTCACATCATCCATTACTCATAGGTCAGCAACCCTTGCACATCGTTCACCGCTCGTATTTAATCAAACTTTGCACATGATCCCTAATTCAGCATCTTTTGCACACTACCCACAACTTATAGATCAGCACTCACCACAAATATCACCATTTATTGATCAAACCCCCTGCAGATCATCCTCCACTCATAGATGAACACCCCTTGCAAAATATTCCCCATTCATAGATCAGCTTGCCTCGTACATCATGTAGCACCTGTAGACTAGCCATCATCATCATGCAACATTTATACATTAGCCCCCACTCACTAATTAACACATCATCCACCACTAAGTCTATTGTAGATAATCATCCACTCATTGATCAACTCCCTTTGCATATTATCCTCCACTCATATATCTTTTCAGTCTACACCCCGAGCTCTCATTCCCTGTGACACACTCAGGTGACGTAACACACCATTTGAGAAAAAACAATCACTGACTAATTCCTACTTTTATCTACAAGCATTTGTGACGAGTCTTTCTACCAGTTGATAGTAGAAAATAGACATCCGGACAGATTTTCTTTAGTCGGTCAGAATAGACATCACTGTCAGCCCTTGTTGGACGTATTATACAATCATTAAAGTAGACAACTCTTTCTGTACTCGGATACACCATTGTGTAGCCATGTCCCCAGATAACAACTATATATTTAGGGTAAAAGAGACCTTCAAATAAATGATCCACCTGTCTCTACAAATAAGGAAGTAGGCTTAAAAACCAGACCACCTAGAAATACAACAAATCCCACCACTACTTGGCTGCTGTCTGACCTTACTATGTGGATGAAACGGCAATTCCTCCGAGTAAAGGTCCTCTCCAAACTATTAGCAGATTATCTTGGAATAGGAATTGCTGCAAGGCATTGACATCTAATGCCGAACGGTCCCGACCTGCAAATTCTTCCAGCAAGCTTTACACTCTGAAGAGGAGAGATATAAACAGGTTGTTTAATGAATACTTTACAGACACTGCAGGGATGAGATCCCCCTAAAGGGATAATCCAATTTAAAGCTTTAGGGACACATATTCAAATCCCATTTTCTGAATGTATATATGAAAACAATTCAGTAATCCCCCACGTGTTGTGCGGTGTGCTATATATGAGCCATTACACAGTCAGCAATTTGCCTGCCTTTCTCTATTAGCAGATGTATTTCTGGCCTTTTCACCAGGTCCCCCCCTCGCATATAAACTTGCCTTTTCTGTCCTAATAGAATCAACATAAAGAATAAATTAAATAAAGACAGAGCCACTTGCAAAATCACAATGTGCTATTGACATTAAGAGAGGAGTCATCGGTGAGGCCAGTTGCAGCTAAACCTGTTAGAATTCAGGTCATGCGGAACATTACAAATTAGACCTTCTTGGTAGAATTTTATTTAGCAGACATGAAAGAGAAGAAATAACACTCTTTTAGTCACTGAATAAGCCTCACAGGTATAAGGAACATGGCGGAAATTATAGGCCAAGCTTGGTACTTTGCATGGAGCTATCAGCACCAGCTGCTGCAATACTACTGAACTGCAAGGCTTTTCCTTAAAGAAATGGGTTCATTTGAAGTGATCCTGTCATTTTTCTAATATTTATTAGCAGATGTTACAGCATGGATTTAAAAGAACAGAGGCCATGTTACCTAAACGATACAAACTTTTGTAGGAAATCCTGTTGAACAATTGTTAAATGAATTAGCTGTATTTGCTTATCCAGTTGTGCATTCAGAAAAATGATAATGATCCAAGTAGTTTGAATGTATAATATCTTCCCGAGATTTCGGTCACGTTCTATGAATTTATAAGTCAAGGTAGGAGAAGAGGCAAACTTTTTCCCCTGAAGCTTTTTCTGTGTCAATTTAATGTACATTTCTTAGCAATAAATTATCAATTCTTCAGGAGAAAAAAAATATTTTATAAAACAGTGTTTTAATCCCATGATATGATATTTATCTGCTCTGTCTTTTTAATGCAGCATTAGATTAAAGTTTAATGGTTAAAGGTACACAGTAGATGTTGCAAATATGGTATAATGTAAAGGTAATAACAAGTAGTTTGAACTGAATGTGGTTTTATAGCACATAGTGTAATCTTCTTGTCATTATAGGACCACAGTGGTATTATATTTAAAAAATGATATTATGATGAACTATACTTGAACATAGGCTTAATGATTTTAGAATTGAAAATAAATTACATCCTGTAATATGGTACTTTTTATATGCAACTATGTTGCTGTGATATTTACTATTTTCTTTTCTGCTGTTCTACTTCCTGAAGTAGGAGGAGCTTTAAATACGCAACTCCGACCTGCACAATGTGAATGTGGCATCTACAATTGTCAGTGGATTTATCAGGTCTTAATGGAATGTTTATTACTTTGCAATGACACAAGCCCTGAGAAATTAACAGGCCAGTCAGCTAATTTGTCAAGTTTGGTTATTTAAAGAACAATGTAAAAAGGTGACCAAAGTGGTCCTCCAATCCACTCTCACAATGTTAGGCATGGGTGTAGGAACTGGGGGGGGAGGCGAGGTCAACAAATCCCGCCAGAATTTTCAATGTGAGTGGCTAAGTGTATAGAAACAGTTGTGTGGTATTTTTATACTATATGCAGTATCCCCCATCCCCCCCCCCCATATTTTCTTTGGCTCCTATACCCACGATGTCAGGCATTGTTTCCTGTAAATGTGTGACATGTGGTTTACTCTTTTTTAAAAAAAATTATATAAAATGGGAAAACTAGATTGTCCAGTTGTTCCTATATTTACCATTTTTTTTATTTCATACCTCCTAAAATTGCAAATGTCCAAAGCTTGTGCTATTAGTATTGTCAACTAACATATAGAGAAAGATACAATGCTCTATACGTTGACTTGGGGACGCAAAATTCAAGTACAGGAGAGAAATAATGTTGCTAAAATTAACTTTTATTAGTAATACATTTTGATATAGCACAATTGTTCATACAGACATATATTCTGTAGCACTGACCCTCCAGGAGTTTATTATTCTACCCGCCATTGAGAAATCACAAAAAGGAGGAACCAGAGAAAGTGGAATATGATCAGGTCTGAAAGGATGGTTTTGTAGGGATTTGCTTTAAAAGAGGGACGTTTAAGATGCTAAGAGAGACAGTGTAGATTTCACCTGAAAAGATGGACTGTCCCTCCAAAAAATGAGAGAAATGGGAGATAAAATATCTGACCACCACTTACCCTGCTCCATCCTATCTACAGGCAAAAGAAACAAGGGTACGGGGAAGGTTTGTTTACCAGACTTTTACCAGACCAGACCAATTTTGAGCTACCATTTTTAGAATATTCATAATTTAGATGTGCTTTACTTAGTTATTTTCTCTTCTTCTCTAAACAGACCTTAACAGTTGACCACAAATTCCCAGCTGAATGATACACAAAGGGTTAGCGCTCAGTTTACTCACCTCGCCCTGCAGTAGATAATTCAGAAACAACATGTGGTAGAAGCTTGCAAAATTGTAAAAAATATATTTTCTTCCATTGCAAAGAAAAAAATCAAGTATCTGGGAGATGTTAGTGATAAATAGCAGTGCTGTAATCAGTACATCTTGACCTGACCAGCCTTAGCAATGCTTTTCTCTCAGAAAAATATGTTATCTTTTGCTCCACATTCAGGAGTATTTTAACTGTATGAAATATATACTCTTCCTGAAAAAAATACCACATGAGGTTTTACAATATTATGTAAATCACAACATTTGCCCCAGAAATGTGGAAGAAGAACAGCATCCATTGTCGGTGCATACATACTTACGACTTGGCCATATAATTGATGGTGAGGTCAAATCTGAAAACTTGTGGCCTTTGTTCAGTCTAGATATATACCCCCCCACAGACCAAAACACACCCCACTCTCAAAATGGCAGTATGATAAGTTGTAGGATAACATTGTGTCAGTAAAACGCTGGCTCGTATAGGGATAATATGTCCAGTTAGCTAAAAAGGAGTCTTAAACTCATGGATATTGTAGAGTACCATCATGTAGAGCCGTCATAATCAAGTGGAGAAGCTGTAAAATCATTGCCATTTAATGTTATTTCCACAGTTGTATAACTGGTCTAGCTTAGCTGCACCCATCAATATGTTGGGGGTGAAAATCTTTGATAGTTTTTAGGGGCCATAAATTACAAACTCCATCTTATATACAGTACTCTCTTCATTGCAATAATTAAATTAAGCTTTTACTTCATTTTAGGTTAATTAGTCTGGCGAAACCAAATGAAAGTATTTGCAGGGTGATTGTGATTGTTGCTCCTTTCAGAATATGCAGGCATCAGTGATGGTGGACAACTGGACGAATAACTGGGTTATACATAAAACACTTATAACATGATATTTGCATCAATTTAGAAAAATGAATTACGTTTTGGCTCTGATGATGTAGAGCGGCAGAAGAATTTAACTCCATGTCCACAGAATAAATGGTGGAGTACTTCTTCCAAAACAGCTGCATATCTAAATGTTGCTCAACAACGTATTCAGACATGTTTTATCACAGCGCCAGTTGTGAAATTACATGCCAACAGCTTCTTTATACACATGAAATTATTTATGGGGTCATTTAAACTATTTACAAAAAATGTACATTCAGTTACATGGTATAGATGTATTTCTAATGAGATTCTGTTTAGAATATGTCTTAATACATGTGGTTTAATCCAAGTTTAATGCAATGTATATTGATGGCATTCAGCTGCTATTGCCCATGATTAGTCATCAGTCCATGTATAATAAAAGAATTAGTCTGATAGCCAAGTGATGTTTTATCCTCCTGTAAACCACATGAAGGATTTATTATCCCTCTCTGAGCACAGAACTTTTGCTGATACAAGTCCATGGGGGAAGCTTTTATAAAGGACTAACCCCTCTTGCTTACGCTTTACAATAATTGTCACTAATTACAAAGCAATGACAAGGTGAAAATTGTGTAAATTAGACACTTGAATACTAATTTGTTATTAGCGCAGCAGCGACTTAAGTACTTTGATTGCTGCAGAATCACAAGAGACAAACTAGCCAAACTGCAGAGCATCCTCTATAATTACTGATTATTAATTATATATGGTCCTGTCATGTAGAGGACCAACTGATGGCTATACTAAAGCTTGGGCCAATAAAAACATGTTATTTTCATCTTAAAGGGACATGGAAGTTTTATGGATTTCACTAGGAATATAATACACCTATGTATCTCTTTACTTTTATGTATCTTATTTTATTAAGAAGTGTTTAAAAGCTCTGTTGGATCTATCCCGTTGTGTATACGCAAATAAATCGCCAGTACTGACAGCTGCAGTGCCAGCAAGTAGCCGCTAGATGGCGCCGTCCGATTTCAGGGAATGCCTATAATTATTCCCTACTCCGACGTGGCGCAACTCGACCGCGCTGAATTGACAGGGAGGCCATTACTATGTTCGACGCGGGCAGTCAGTCCCCGAGGGCCCCGAATGCACCTCTCATAGCTCAAGGCCTATTCAGTCGGTGCGCCTTAAATGCATTGTGCAGCACTACTCGGAAAATCTTGAGTGGGTTGCCAGTTCCTTCTCCAGTGGACCCCAGTTTGTCTGATGGCTCTACATGGTATAGCTCAGAGCTTCAATGAAGGACACAAGCCCCTTCACCATGACAAGGTCGCGATCCAGAAGGGGTGTAAGATTTTAGGTAAAAAAACAGAGCTTATAATCACTTCTTAATAAAGTAAAGTATACAAAAGTAAAGAGATACATAGGTATATCATATTTCTAATGAAATCCATAAACCTTCCATATCCTTTTGATGGTATATACTCATTTCCACACCATGGGACATAAAAATAACAGAGATATGGAGTGTGCTGCAGTGAAATCGGATTGGCCTTTTAGTTGGCTACCTTTTGATTTCACTCCCTTTGTTATCAGTGAAATCCCCCATATACATAATACTGTATTTAAACAATTTAAGTTTTTAATAAATGTTTTTCCCTTTAAAACAAAATAATATATAACATATATTTTGCCATATACATGATGCATATACAATAATAGTGGGCAATGGCCAATCCGAGGGCAGCCCATGGAAACCTCCCATGCATCCCTCAGTCTATTCTCTGACGTGGGAGAGCACGGCCATCTTCAACAATATGCAGCCCATTATATCTCTCTAAAACTAGCAAATAATACCCACTTTTACAACTAAACATTTCTCATTATCTTTACCTATATTACCAATTAATTCATTTCCTACAGCGATTTTACCATTTTGCTTTGGGTAAAATGAAAAGCACCTTGAGGCTCTTTTAAGGACTCGTGAACCACATATGAGACCCTACAAGAGAAATAAGGTTCCCATCACTGTTGTAGATAATAATTGTTATAGGGCCATTGTGGTCCCAAACTTTCTGTTGCGCATTTTAAAGAGACACAGAAATAGAAAGAAAACTATTTTCTTTTCCATCGACTTAAAAGAAACTTGATGGAAAGTATAAACAAGGGCTTATAGTGAGCATTGTTATCTGTCTAGAATTACATTTAAAATAATGGCATTAAAAGCACAAAATTGATGCAGTCCAGAGATTCACAAGATACCCTGGCCCTCTGTTTCCTGTCAATAGAGATGAGAAGGAACAATCTGACCCGTCTCATCTTAATGTATTTTATGCACATTATAGACCACTTCGTTTTCATACAAAAAAAAACTTTTGTAATGATCTTTTAAGT
The DNA here is from genome assembly GCA_027410445.1 of Discoglossus pictus. Taxonomy (NCBI): domain Eukaryota; kingdom Metazoa; phylum Chordata; class Amphibia; order Anura; family Alytidae; genus Discoglossus; species Discoglossus pictus. The sequence continues at coordinate 297,406,198 of CM050163.1, forward strand.
GCATGATAGAAAATGTTGGACTACAGTGGCCTTTTAAATTGAAGAAATATATACTTTCAATTTCCATATAAATACATTCTTCCAACTCTATAAACCATTTATGCTAATGGTTACAATATGTTTTTTGCAAATTGAGTTAATGTGCCATGGATAAAAGAACACATTTTAACTAGAAGCAGCATAAATACAAAAACTAAATTATATAGAAAGTGTGTATCCAGCCTGTGGAGCTGCAGGGCTGCCCACTTGGATTTTTCTAATTGTTCCAAAGCTGTCATGTAATCAGAAGCCACAGCTGGTGCATGGGAGACATAGAAATTATTTCTTATTAAATGACAGCTATATAAACATACGTGATGTAGGGAGCAGCCGTGTAGTTTCACAGGCAGGCTGAAGTAGTGCGCAAAAAATGTGAATTGCCAAATAATTTTAAAGGGAGCCTTAGAAAGCCATACTAATGTTGGAGCCGAGATAACTTACATTGTATTTGCCATGAATCAGCAAGAATGTGTCAATGAATCCTGTCCATTTTTACATTTTATTTTGCTATCCTGTATTATGAAACTAGGGTTCCCTGGTGGTCCAGTGGGTAGGATTTGGTGCTTTCACCACTTTCAACCTGGGCTCGATTCCAAGTCAGGCAGCCAACCCTGAAGCCGAGCAGGGTTTGGCCTGGTCAGTACTGGGATGGGAGACAACCTAAGAATACCAGGAGCTGTATGCTTTGGCCCACTGGAGAAGGAGCTGGCAACCCACCCCAGTATCTCTACCATTAATAGTGGATCAGCATGATCATGGATATAAAGATGTCCATACGGTCATGGACAATTGAAAATGGCTAAACGACGCAAACATTTTTTTTTTATGATACTGCAAAGTCACAGCTAATGTAGAAGACATCTATGTAGTAGCTGCATCTATTGGGGTTTATTGGAAATATTCAAGGCTGAATTTTTTTTGTCTCCGATGTCTTGTATTAAGACATTATTTCAGCTTGCAGAGATAATCATACATCTGTTAGGGTTTGTTTTTAGTTGATTGAAGAATGCCTTTAATTCTTTTTTTATCACTGATAATATATAGTAGGGCCGCCTTACCATTCACATCCACGCATGTTGAACATAGAGTGCAGCCAGTTCCTCTGAAATCTACCAGCAGATTGATATTTGCCTTTTAGATCTACTAATCTAATATTTCAACTCATTAGTATGAAGTGATGAAGAATCCTGTTAAATTGGAGCCAGGAAACATTTTCCCATTGAGGACCACAGACCCAGAGAAGAAAGTCAATGGGTGCCACTGACTCATTGTAACAGTTCATTGGGAGCACACAAAATAAATATTTTTAATACATTATTTTAAGAGTGGACTCTAAAGCCACCAGTTAATCCATATTTTAGTCTGTTGCTTTTTTAACTCATATTCCCTCTTTTTCCTCTTCTCATTGTTCTTTTCTTTCCCTGAAACATCATCATTGGGAACCAATAATTGAAAATATCTGTAGCCGGAGTGATTATAGATCAGTGGTGGGCAACTTGTTGCCCAGTTGTACTCCTAGATACTTCTCCTTGTTATCTGCCCCTCTGTTACCAATCAATTCCTTTCCTACATTGATTTTGAGGTTCCCTGGCGGTCCAGTGGTTAGGATTCGGTGCTTTCACCTCTATTAGGGAACCAAGAGGTCACACCACCCCGAAACCAAGCATGATTGGACCTGGTCAGTACCTCAGTTCTTGGATGGGAGACCACCTAGGAATACTAGGAGCTGTATGCTGTGGCCCACTGGAGATATAACTGGCAACCCCACTCCAGTATCTCTGCCATGAATACCAAGTGGATCAGCATGACCATAAACATGAACATAAAAATGTGCCCGGTGTGTTAAAGTCTACAAGAAAAAAACATTGGTTTTACCATTTTGCTAAAATAAAAATCTTTAAGGCACTGTAAGGACCTTTTAGAAAGAAAAAGAAAAAATCTTTATGAAGAATCTAACAACAGTTTCCTCCTTGTCTGACTTGATCACTTCCTGATAACTTGTAGACTGAGGGCATGATCTTATCTGTTGAGCAGTGGAGGCAGAAGGGTAAGTGTTTGTTAAATGATTGGGATTTTAATATTTGGCATCTTTTCCATTCCCCTCACATGCTCAGTAAAAAAAAGGAGTCTTGCGACATCTGCAAGTCCTGTCCTGTAGAAATGTAAAATACTACTTTCAAACATGCATCCTTCACCAAAGTACCATGGATGGCATGCATTAACAGATTATCAATAGCAGAAATGTGCAGATACTTAATGTAATGTCCATAGGATTAAAGTAACCGGCATGGACACAACAAGATGTAATAAAGCTTGTGCTTTTCTTCCCAAGAGTGTACTGAGTATTAAAGATCTCTGTGTGTCATAAATCAACAGTCCTGGTTTGAACCATTTTTCCACAGTTGAAAATATTAAAGTGAATCACCCATCAAAAGGCAGCTTCTAGTTTTATTACTTACCTTAGCCAGTGAAACATTAATCATTGGAATTTGATTACCAGCAATGATTGTAATCTTTTAGTTTTCTGAAAAAATAACTTATTTTGTATGTATTGGGAACATTCATCTTGGCATTTTTTGGTTGTCTGCCATTCCTACAATTATAACTTGGAATCCCATCACATATATTTACAGCCTTATTAAATTGTGATTCGACCAGTTGATTAGGGCTCCATATAAGCACACAGAGCATATTTTTTTTACAGCAGTTTTTAGTTAAAAACTTCTACAAAAAATATGCTCTGTGCTTATATGGAGACCTATTCAATTGGCCAAATCACAATTTAATAACGCTGTTAGCAGTCTTGAGTTTATGGTATTTATTACAAATGGGCAAACAAAGCCAGGCTACGATCTTTATGCATTTGGTGCATTATTATTTGGTCTTCCCCATCCGTAGAGCAGCAGAAGCCAAAACGGGAACCTCTACTAAACTACAATCGCGTTTAATGATCAAGTATTTAAAGGCTGTACTGTATTTCATTTTCTAATAACATTTTCTTCCATATCAAGTTTGGTTTTAAAAAAAAAGTAAAATCATACTGCAATGGTCATTTAATAACCAGCAAAAAAAATAAAATAACCTACTGCTTTAATTCTGCTCCACAGTATGCTGTAGTGTATAGTCAAATAAAACTAGTTCTATGCACTAAAACACAAAATTGATGAGGAATGAGATTTTACAAGATTTAAATAAGAAAATAGCATTTTTATATTATAAAGTTGTTTATATTCTCTCTTTGATACAGCATATTAAATGTTGGTGCTTTATAGCGACCCTTGTTTATGCTAGGATGTGTGGAGCATACAGCACTGTATTTCCCTATCTCTGTAGTACAGCATCTGTTTTTCTAGCAGGGGTTCACTGCTATGGGATTATACAGCAGCTAATTTAGAGCTTTCTCTTGTTTTTGGAGCTTTTTTTAATTAGATACTGTAAAGTTTAGATGTGAAGGAGACATATACACAGGCCCATTGTGTATGTGGACTTGTTCCAGTACTGTTCTTGTCTATACTGTTCCTCCGTAGCGTTGGTCATGTTGTACAAGTGTGAATTATCTGCTTACAGCCTGGCTGGGGATTGTAGGAGTTTGATTCCTAATTTAGATACTGAAAGAGAATGATGGAGAGATCCCCCAGGAGGATCCCCACTAGCCGCCCTCTCCATCCTGTTCAGTTTTCTGGAAGCAGTGAGCCAAGGCTGGTCCTGCCCAGACTGATTGCTGGGACTGTAGGCTGCCCATCTGGGCTTGACTGCTGATGCCATAGATAATCTATTGCAAGTTAAGGATTTCCAGCAGCTCATGAAGACAGGTCGGAATTACTGTGATAATGCGAATGAATCTTTAGAAAGAAAGGTTGCAGACTATAAGAAGAAGTCAGATGAACCACTGATGGATTCCTGTAACAGCAGCTCTGCTTCACATTGAACTGGATAATGTGTGTCACAAAGCAAATAAGGCTAACGCTACAGATACTGACACTGTCTAGATCACTCCTGGCACAATTCCTGCAATGTATATCTTCTGTACAAAGCTGGAAATGTGGAGATCTTTTTCTCCAATATGTAGTTGGAGCAGGAACTGAGATGGTATAAGAGAAGACTGAAGGGTGCAAAATGGTACAGTTTAGGGGAAGAGGAGATAGGAAAAAAAAGAATGTGGGGCAGAGGAAGAATATGATGGACGAAAGAAAGTAGTGAGCAAGACAATAGAAGAGGATGATGTAAAAAGTATGGAAATGTGAATCAGAGCAAGAAATAAGCAAGATTGAGAGGGATTGAGGAGGTGGCATGGAAATAAAGAAGATACATGAGGGAGGAGATGAAAAAGGGATGCAAATATAGGGAAGTGAAGTAGTGAAAACAAAGTATTGAGGATAGACAGATTTGTCTGGAGGAAGAGACACCCCACACAGACAGATTGAGACTGCACAATAGGTGTGATCAGGTGCAGGTCATTGAACCTAGCCCAGAGGCGAGTAGTATTACTGTTTTTCAAGTGCAGATGTTAGATCAAAATATAAACATTTCCCTTCGTGAATACAGATGCGTCGGGTATATCCTTAAATTAAGTACTGGTAATAACACTTGATGCTTGAAGATGTTTATTATGCTCTTGACCTTTGTACTAGACAATACTCTAGGTGCATCCCAAATTAATTCAGCCATGGAAGTAGTGATGGAAGCCCAGGGATTCAAAACACTTCACACCTGTGTCTCAAAATGGCTCCTCCAAACCACAGAATCTCAGACCTCAAAATGTCTCCATGCCAATTTTTACAGACTTTATACCACCAATGCCTTATGCTGCTCAGACTCAGACATACAGCATGTCACTATCTGCTACTTAGCAGACTGACAGCCACGTTAAGTTCCCTCTACGTGTAAAAACATAGCTTGTAACGTTGCTCGCTATTAATTTGGCCTCTTAAACCAGCCCGCCAATGACTTGTGGGGTAGGAGCGAGAAAACTCTACGAGATGTGAGAATTCCACTTGCAAGTTTGCAAATCCTTTGATCTGTCAAGCCCATAACCGTTCCAATTGCGCTAATAAATTGCATCAAAATCACTGGCGTTCAAACTTGTAACATGCAAATGGAGCCAAGAAGCCAACGAGTGCTAGAGAGGACCCGCAAGGGGGGTACAGTCCAACCCGTAGCACTGTAAATGCACATATACACATACTACTGTACTTTAATGAACAGGGAAAGTGATGTTAGGTCTTAGACTTAATAGCACAACATTCTCAAGCTCGCAAATTGGCCAAATAAAATACATTTTTTTCATTTTTATTTTCCGTGTTATATCGATCCCGGGAATCAATGTGTTAATACATATACTGTAACTCGCATGTGATAGAATATCATTTTTACGGCTTTATCAATATTGCATTACATCTGGAATGCGGGTCCGATTGTAACTCATAATTGAACCCCTAGACTTTGAAACCTCCATTTTTCAGTGACGTAATTCTGACGATCTCCGTTTCCATTGGCTCCATCTCAAACTCGAATCTACGGGTTTGAGTAATTGATCACGTTCACAGACGTACATTCAGCAAGCGGAAAATGGTCTACAGGTTTGCCTCTCAAGCCCATAACTAGCAGCATGCTCTAATTTAATAGCTCCATAAATCTGCATCTTTTCAATCTCGCAGCCGTTGCGGGTCTCACGTTGCACATACAAGCTTCGAATTTTATGTGGCTGAGATACATTGGTAATGCCAAGCTCTTTCCCCTGTGAGCATAGTTTTAGGTCACAACTGTGCAACATGGCATCTGTTATGAGGGAGAGGAAAAACAAAGGGGAAGATTTCAGAAGGGGAGAATCTGCTCTTGAGACCTCTTAGAAGTGAATGAAGTGTAATGTGTATATCACAATTATATTGAGGAGGAGAACATTAATCAATTAACCTAGTTAAAGCATTCATATGAAACAAAACAAATTGATAGCGAGTAACTTTAAATCTTGACTCCTTTAGACTAAGGCACTGATGGTAAGTTTCTGCTCTAGATCCTTACTCAACTCTCCTTTAGGTCCTTGTACTGATCCTGCATCCTTGTATTTAACCTCTTGTAGGGCCCTTGTGCTAAACCTCTTACCCAGGCCATGCACTGAACCTTGCATCCAAATTAATGTGCTGAACATCACTGTCAAAACCTTGTACTGTGCTTTTTTTTTGCGAAACTTGTGGTATATCCTGTCGCATTATGGCCAATGAAATAGGGTGCACAGCAGTAGTTTTATATAATTGCACCTATCACTTTGTTTTGGATTTACTTTTGGTTTCACACTTCCATATGGACCATTGTTTTTCTATATTTACATATTTTTATATTGCACTTTTGACTGATTTTGACTATTGCATTTATAGTTTGTGTGTGTAGCAGTTTACAGACATAGATTTTTCATGCCATATATATTAATTATATTTATTTATGCCTGTGTAATTAAGAACAGCTGTGGGGATTCTATTTTATATGACAGATTTCATATGATGGATATTTTAACTATGTCAATAAAAGTTACATTTTAATTATATGATGCCATAATTCCTGATTTGCATTATATTTATGATATTGACAGTACTATTGGAGGAAGGTGTTGGTTCCATAGGAAGGTATTTTCCTCTCTCTCCTCTTCTGTGTATATCCTGTCGCATAGAAACTCTTCTAAACTTTTTCGTAGGTCATTTTACGGGAAACACTCCCATAGATCCAAGTACCGAGCCTCTTTCATGGGCCCTGATATTGAGCTCACTGTCCAACAGGCCTCATATATAGTATGTTGTTATGATCTACAACTCTCCCACAGGCCATACAACTGAACCCAGATGTTACACATGAATATGAATGACTGAAAAATATGAGTGCAATGAATTGCATACTCACTAAATTCCCACAAAAACCCTCAGGTATGCATCCAATCCCCCACTGTAAAAAAAACAAAAAAAACACCACCTGTAATATTACTTAATGTTATTGCCCTTAAAGCCTTAATCACCTGTAGTAAACACGCCACAGAGAGTTTTATATCCCTTTACAAAATAAACTCTGCATTGTAAGCATTCAGCTTGCTGTAAAAATGATGTGCAAATCCCTTCACAGTTAAAGGTAAAGAGGTCCGTGAATAACTCATACGCTTTTCTTTTTCAGCATCCACACCTCCCAATATGGTGGATAAACCCTGCCTCAGGCTGAAAGTTTATGTACGTCCAACAAGTAAGTGCCAGGTTTCTCCTATACTGCTTGCTAAGCATGGTCTACAAACCACTAATAGAAATTGTTCTAACAGAAAACACTGCAGGGCAAAACACGTTTAGGTTGTGCCTATGAATATATAACACATTACCAAAGATAGCTAATGATTACACAGCATGCATAGGAAATGGTGAAAAATAGACTGTATTGTGAAACTCCCAGCTACTGTTCCAGGCCAGTAATAATGGACTTTTGTTGGGACAGCTGTGAGTTTTTACCATCTTATGTGTGCTTTCCATTTTTTATCTATTTTGTGTAAAGTATTGCATAAGGACTTACATGGGTGTCATACTTTACCCAGGCATGATCCATTAGGGCTGTTCTTATAAATAACAGACTCAACATTGGAATGGGAGAAAATGGGCCACAGCTTTTATTAATTTACATAGTAAATTATTAAACATACTTTGATAACTCCTTGAAGTATTCAGAGGAGGAGCCCGTCCACAGACAGTTACCTCACGCCTTGTGAGGTAAGGCCACGTCCACTTAGGCCAGTGTGCCGGGCTGCTCACCTCCTGCCAACACCTAACAAAATACAAATAAGGCCACTGTCTCTGACTTTTTTTTTTTGACAAAGTTTTCTATAAATATTTCTTCCTTCTTTTTTTTTTTTTTTTTTTCTAACAAACACACCTTATTTTAACACAACATTTCCTAGCTAACTAAAAGGGGGTTGGGACTGTGGGACTCCTGTTGCATGCCTTGCAGTGACAGCCGAAAGCCGGCAAAACAGCAGAAGTCATGCCCCCTGACGTCATGACGCCCCTCAGGCTCCGCCGGGTAACGCGACGCTGCGGCCTACCCAGGCAGCCTGGCACAGTATTTCCTTTTCTGCCTGCCTCTCTATTGATTGATCATCTGTTGATCTATCAAAACACACCTTTGCATACAAATAAAGTTATAAAATGTATGTGTATTGCAGTAAATAATATATTTTTAGTAGACTAATAGTGTAACTAATAGTGTGTTTGAATAAGGCATGCCTTTAGATCCTAAAAGAGATACCTCTCCAAAGCTTTCCTATTAAAATACATTGCTCATCCACTAAGAAAAAATATATACTGTATGTTGCAATTCTCATTATTATTATTTTATCTTGATCTCTGGACTAACATTGTTTCAGAAGTGAATGGTAATTAAAAGTTTCTTCTCAGATGGTTAAAAGTGTCTGACATTGTTATGATTTAACATAATGGGCATGCTTTCCTGCTATTCTCCCACTACTGTGAGAGCAATGGTCTGATATAAGAGAGAGAGAGACAGGAATGAGGATCTTAAAAAAGTATATTCTGCCTTAAAAATAGCAATGTTTAAGATCAATTCGCTATGTCTTTTCAAAGCTACTGTATGAATATTTTATTTAGAAAGTGTAAAATTGTCAGTATAGATCACAAATGCAAAAATATATTTTGTTAGATAAATGTGATATACGTACACTTTATTAAATATTCCAGGTGAATGATGTGATAATCCATGTATGACTATTATTTATAATCCTTTTTTTTCTTCTAGACGATTCTCTTTATGAGTCTCCGGAGCCTATCTTCACCAGCAATAATTCGGGCCTAAGCCTCAGGGTTCCTCACCCCAGCCTTGGTTTTCTTCTGTTTTGGACTATTATCGTCTTGTAGCTGTCTAATGGCAATTAGCTGTTACATCAGCATAAGCAAGAGGGAGAAAACAAGAGCAAGAAAGACTCCCCAGCATCAATAAAAGGAAGATTTGATTTCAGTGCACACGGAGGACCTACCTAACGTCCGTCTCCCTAATCTGGGGCAATGATAATCTGAATTTACAGTAACATTTAAATGAGGGCAAAAAAAATGCTGGTTGAAATATGTCCCCATGCTCAGAGGGGGTGTGCTGGATTTTGAAGCTTCCCTGTAACTTGCTTTTTACATTTCCAGACCAAATGTATAGTCTTTTTATTTTATATTCTTAGTAATTTTCCTGCACCTGCACCAGTAGATTGACATAATTGTAAAAAAAATTCCCGACATCTATAATGAATTCAGGCTCACAGTGACTGTTTACATCTGACACTTTGCTCCATTATTTTGTGGTATCCCATCCCATTTTCTGTCCAAAGGTATGGATTCATCTTGGTGAATATATTGTGGTTGTGACCTGCGAAGATAGAGGAATCCACTATCAGTATTTATGTTTCTTAGTCAAATGTAGGCAGCCACAAGACTGGTTGTTTGTCTTGGATAATGGGTTTCTAGTGCTTCTGTTCACATGAGAAAATCATATATCTTAAAACATAGTCTATTTCCTTTGTGTCAAATCTCTCCTCTATCATTTCCTTCTGAATGGCAAAATCACCTGAACAACTAACTGAAGTAATTCACTTTCCGCATTGAATTAGTTTAGCAAGCTCTCAATCAATGAAATGTACCATGTAAACAATATTGATTCAGAGTTCACAGTATTGCCTCTTCAACATAGAGTATTTGTTCACTAGGTCCTATATATGTTTGCAGAGATATTGACATCAGTATTGTAATTTAAAATGCAAACTGCATTGTGGAAATCTCTTGTATGGGTGTTCTATGCACAAAGGAGACTTACATTTCTGGAGACCAGCAAAAATCCAATTGTTGCTGTGTGTTTCATGTTCTGTAAGTAATTTCTGCAAATAACTGTGCAAAAAATTGTGGTGCATTATTATACCCAAATATGTATTATTTTTAATTTAAAAGAAAAACTTCCTTTTTTCTCATTGTTGTGTTAGATTTTCATAATGCTGGTTTTCAATGTAGAAGCAAAACATATTAGTGCCAATTTCTAAATGTTCCAAAAAAAAAAAAAAAAAGAATAAAAAAACCTCCAATGGTGCTGCAAAAATATAGGAGTACCTGCCTCTGAATGTACTTATAAAATAAAAAGCAACCAGGATGTAAGAGCTGGATACTTAATTTATCCGTCAGCTGCCTAATGAACACCTTTGACTGTATTATAAGTGTTATCCAAGCCACCTCTGATTCAAGGTGGTTCCACGCTAACAAAAATTTCTAACTTGCACTTCAGCTCTCTGTGCTGGGTTGTCTTCTCTGGCCTACACACTCTTGTCATATTTTTAATATAAAAGATAGTGTTGTTTCAAAAGTTCCTGCGCTCCCGTGGCAAATTAAGGTTTAAACTGTCTGTTTTATTCTCCATATGTGGTTCTCCTATCTCATTGCTGAATATCTGTCTGCCTGCAATAGGGGCGAGTCCCAAACACTTCATCCATGTGTGTAAATAGAGCCAGCAGGTAAACTGTGATTTTCTATGTATTGCTGACAATGAATTTTATGGAAGTTGTATGATTTATAGACTAGGAAGCAAAAACTTGCAATAAAATACATTTTATCCATTCTCGTTCCTTTTGTGCTCTTGCCTGAGGTAATATTTTTTTTAAACGATCTATAAAATATGAAATGGAATCTTTAAAAATGTTTCACTACCACAATATCCTATTTTCCGAGCTCTTGTACAGCCTCACTCTGACATTTATGACCACTAAAGCTTTGCATTAGGCAGAGGTGAAATCAAATGAAAACCACTCGTTTGGAATAGTGCTTAAATGCTCTGTGTGGACATCTTAAACTAGCTCAGGAGCAATGTCACACACCTTGCAACACATGAGCGCCTAAGATGGACATCTAGCTGTCTTTACCATGAAGCTAAAAATATTCAAGAGTAAAGTCTGCACATGTTATACAAACATAACCTTATTACTGGATCTTGACTTTACACAGGAAATCAAATGCAAAGGGCTAATTCACAGGTGGCGCTCCATGCCAGCAACTGCGACCCTCGCAAACTTTACCTCGCAAACCAAACAGCACGACACACACATTACGACACTCGCAAACAACATACGACACACGTTCACACACATTACGGCCTCGCAACACTCGGACGCAACTCGCGAACATTACAAAATGTAAAACACAATACATACACACAGCACATACATAAAAAACTTACCTACACCAAGAGGGAGCACCCAGGACCTCAAAAATACAACTTACACCTCGATTTTACTCGAAATAAAACAGTTTAGAGACTAAAAAAAAATCGAAGCGAGAGAAAAAATGGCCGCCGAACAAAACGAAAACGAGGCTACAGCACTCTAAACTCGCAAAACACCACAAGAAACTCGCAAAACACCACAAAACACCTACGGATATTCCGATACAGACCTATACCACACATTACTCGCCATTTTACGCCAATGCGGAAGTACACAACTACGCTAACGGTTTGGGCTCGCGCACGCACAGTATTACACTGCACACATTCATCGCGCTTACACAGCAGCTCCACACCACTAATGCTGCAGCAACATCAAAACAGATTGCCAGCTCTTCAACACAATGCTTCAAAATAGGTAAAGTATATTCATTTATTAATGTATTATATATTTCATTATTACACACTAAACAGCATTAGCTACCTTACAATTTCATTGCCGTCATTTTTTGACGGGCAATTCGCTAGTTAAGATATATTGCACAATTATTGGGTGATATAATATAAGCCCAATTAGATATTACAGCAAGAAAACTGGATTCAGAGGCTTTATTAAAAACTGGTATTTCACCAAAAATCTAAGTCTGGTTCCAATATCGAGACCTTTATCAAGACATCTTAAAGGCAAATGAAGTCCCTCATATATAGTGACAAATGCTTTTAGAAAGTAAAACATACATAAAGGGAGCCTTTCATTTATACAATGTTCTTTATTGTGGTCAGTTATTTTGCTGTTTAAGCAGGTTTCCCATGAGGGTGGTTTGGGCCTTAAATACTGATTAGATTTCCATTAGTCTTTACAAAAGCACATTTTAATAAAAACAGCTAAAATCATTATCATTATTACTCAAGGTCACCTAGCGCCTTTTTAGAACCCTTGCCTGATTTTTATTATGCCCTTTAAAAGTCATAAAAATAGAAGCAGAAAAGTATGTCAAGCTAATGGATTTTTTTTTATTAAAAGCATATTTAATTTTCACAGATTATGAATGCATCTGATAGAGGAGAGTCAGTAGTCATGAAAACATTTGTTTGCATTAAAAAATCCCAAAATAAACTTAATAAACTTACCCTGAAGTTAGTACAATTTGTTCTTTTTTCTGCCAGTTGATTTTGAGAGTGAGCACCCCTGGAATATCCAAGCTAAATTAGTATAAAATTCATATTTAGTTGTATCCAATCAGAGGCAGCTAAAACATTGTAACAGTATGCATCTCAGTGGCTACTGACATGCTCAGTAGATCTCTGACATCACTTCCTTTGCTTCATCTTCTTGCTGTTTCAGACATTCTTACTTTACAAACTGTCTCACTTGGGATGCAACTGCACTGATTGCTGATTGTGTGTGTATACCTATACAGTTGCACCAGTGGTATGGTCATATTCAATTGTTATATACATACTAGCTACTTGCCTGTCAAAAATGACAGCAATAAAATTTGATGCCTGGCAATGCTGTTTGACACACAATGTGAGGCTCTGCTCCCTCTGAACACCTTTGGTGCTCATCGCAAGCCACTCTCCACCCCCACCCCCCCACCCCCGTCTACTTTACGGGCCTTGCAATGAGCACCAATCGGTGCCTTGGCAAACCGCAACTTTTGTTCTTCGCAATGATCACCTTTGGGGCTCATTTGAGCCTCTCCCCCCTTCGGCGCTCATCGCGAGCCCTGCAATGAGCGCTCATTGCAGACATCGGGCAACCCGCCACTTTGGCACTCATTGCGAATCTATCCCTGTGTCTGTTTCCTCCTCTCCCTTCCATGTGTCTGTTTCCCCCTATCTCCCTCCTATCCCTGCCCTGTTTCTTTTGTTTATCCTTATTCCCCCCACCCCCTGTGTCTTTTTTCCTCTGTCTCTCAGCCCTGTGTCTCTTTTCACCCTCTCCCCCCTCTCCCTCCCCTGTGTCTTTCTCCTCTGTGTCTCTTGCATGGTGCAATGAGTGCCTTTTGCTTTTATTTGCAAACTCCTGCGTGCCTCGCGTTGTTCAGGTAAGTGTTATTGGCTTCGGCCTCGTTTATTTTCAAAGTCCCGCGTGCCTCGCGTTGTTCGGCTAAATGTTACTAGCTTGGGCCTTGTTTTGATCCTGTTTGATAAATGTTACATTTTTTTCCCTTGCTTAGCTGATTTTCGATCAACCAAAAATGCCAAAAATGGCTCAAATTCGCTTTCAACCTCACTCACAGGCTCCCTGACTCTCCCCCCTGTGCAGTGTATGATTATGTAAGTTATTTTTTGTAATTATTTGTCGTTTTTGGGGGTCTTTTGAGTTACGTCTTTGAAAAAATTACGGCCATTAAAATTGTAAAGTATTGCGTGGAGATGGCCGCTGATTGCGGCCATCACAATGAGGACCTTGTGTGCTCATGTGTAGGCTGTTTTAAAGTCTTGCGTGTCTCGTGATGAGCGCCTTCGGTTTTGGTGCTCATTGCAGCTTTGGTCATTTTAAAATGTTGGTCATTTTAAAATGTTAAAGGCGCTCATTGCATCTTAAGTCCTGCGGGCCTCCCGATGAGCGCCTGCAGCGCTTATCGCGCGGTCTGCTATGAGCTCCTTCGGCACTCATTGCAGCCTATTTCGTACGGGCCTCGCAATGAGCGCATACGGTGCTCATTGTGCATGCGCAAGCCCGTAACTTTTAACATTGTGCGACCAACATTCGTAACAACGACAACTATTATATGTGATATGAATAAGGGACAGGCTCCTTGTAGCTGTAATGTTGGAGCAAAATACTTACAATAAAATGATATCTGGTACCAATACAAAGAGAAGTCAGTGTTAGTATTACTTATTTGGTCCCACCTATATAGCTAAAAGCCAAAACAATTAAATCTTTCTAAGAAACAGGAAAGGCCTGCAAGGAATAACATAATGTTTACATATAAAATACAATCATACTATACCAAACACAGGCTGCAGTGCCAGGGTTCAGCCTTGGTTACTTCTCTGTATTATATGCCTAACAAAACAAAATAGAACAGAAAAAAGGCATTGGCTATTCGATCATCTTAAAAATAAAGTTTATTTTATTTTCATTTCATTTGTCCCGCCGCCATGTTTTGGGAGGGTCTGATGGTATTTGGCAGAGCTAACAAAGCCAGGTGAGCAGACTTACCTCTCAGCTCTTATTGCAGATCTCTCCCCTACCTCTCATGCTGGAAGTCAATTCTATGTATCAACTACTGCAGATTACTTCTGCAGTCTCTCTCTCTCTCTCCAAGGTAGATCTTGGCTTATTGCACCACTTAGTAAATTCCTCCTATAATGTGACAAGTTACCAGTCTCCTCTGCGTTTGATGGAGGAACATAATACAACAGGCTGCATATATACTGTATATATATATATATATATATATATATATATATATACACTTTTCCAAGTTTTAATAAAAATGTATCCAATGATACAAATATAACAAGCAAATCAATTACAATAATAGGCCTAGCTGCCACTGAAGCACTACCTTAACCAATAAGCCAGCTTTCATCTAGCTAAACCTGGGTGGAGCACACAAATGGGCTAATAGTTTGTAAAATCACTGGCCTGTAAATTTATTTAGATTTGCAGGTCTCCACTCTGCCCCAAATGGTCATAAGTTGCTCTATCACTGAGTGTGTCTTTCTCAGTGTCAGACCAACTGCAACAATAGGCAACCCTTCCAATACTCCAGGAGCAGTCTTAAATCAGTGCTGCCCAGATGCTGCTAATAACCTGAGCAGGAAATTAACCCCTGCAGACCTACTGCAGGATGAGAGCAGAGAGTGTGTGCGAGTGGGCGGGCATGTGTGAAAAAAATGTCTGTTTCACTTATCATTATGCTTCTGTTTAAAATATGTTAATTGCCTGGTTACAACCAAAATGATAACACTGAGCAGCCTGGCTGCCATTTACAATTTAATGTATCAGAGAAATGATCTAGCATTTATCAAGTGTTCATCTCAGCTGCACTCACTGATGGTGCGTCCGTCTCGGAGGAAAACTTCAGTTTATAAAGGTTATGACCGACTTTAGTTATTTTATTGATATTTAGGAGTTTTTTCAAAGTTTTATTACCCCTCAAGAAAGATGATAGTTTATCCTAATTGGGGTGAAACCTGCCTTTAGGGTAAATACACTCCTGCACAGCTGCCATGTGACTGTAAACCAACCACTGTGTGGTAATGATTCAGTGCATACTAACAATAACAGCCCTAATAATGTGGAGGAAAAGCTGATTTAGTATAACATATATAGGATTCCAAGTCAGTGCAATGCAATATCCATTCATTAATTGACCATGGAAAATCAACTTTTTACTAAATGCTCTTTTACTAAAATTAAAGGACATTAAAAGTATTTTTTACTTGGTTGAATCTGAAAGAGGGCATTTGATAAGGTTTCTAATCTGATTCTGGCTGCTATTTTTATTCAGAAGGTTGTGTCCTTGTAAACCAATACATTTTCAATAAGTCCTTTTGAGAGCACTTGCAATTTTACGTGTCACATTCCCATCTGCATGCAAGGCACCATTCCATCTCAGGAAGTTGATCAGCAGAGACGATGAAGGTATATTAAACAGCAGCATAACTGCATATAAAATGTAATACATTTAGAGGCTGTTTTTTTAGCATTCTAAAGATTTTTTGCCTGTTGTCATTTTAGTTTTCTCAGATGAGTATATTTTAAATATGGAATCAGTGGATGTTTAATATAAACAGTAAGGGAGACTCAATCACTGCTTTTTTGGCCTTTATTAATTGGTTATTAACTTACAACTGATGTCCAGTACTTGCAGAACACACAATTCGACTTGACACTGGGCAATTGTGTATAGAAAAAAATAAAAAATAAATACAATCCTAAATGCATTAACCATAGCACTGCTTTACTGTAGGTAGTCATGCAACACCATTACATTTGTGGTAAATCGTAGCTCTTAATGTAGCCCGTAAGTCTACAAATCCTTTGTTCTTTCAAGCCCGTAACTGTTATGTTCCAATTGTGATATTAAATAGTAACTCGCAAATGGAGCCAAAAAGCCAACGAGTACTAGAGAGGATAGGAGGGTAAAGTCCAATCAGTAGCACTTTAAATGCATATATACACTCACTTCTGTACTTTTATGAACAGGGAAAGTGATGTTAGTTCTTAGAATTAATAGCACAACATTCGCAAGACCGCAAATCGGCCCAAAAAACACTTTATTTCATGTTTAATTTTCATGTTATATCGATCCCGGCAATCAATGTGTTAATACATATACTGTGCTTTATCAATATCGCATTACATCTGGAATATGGGTCCGATCGTAACTCGTAATTGAACCCCGTAGGACTTTTAAATCCCACCTCTGATTGCATTTGCGGAGATGCAGGCTCTTACCGCAACCGCAAAATTTTTGGGACTTAGTATCCGCAAATACGAGCCGCGGGACTTAGAAAAAAAAACATTACGGCCTCGCAAAAATACGACCTTAGCGCCCGAAACATTAAAAACACAATAAATACACACAACAAAAACATAAAAAGCTTACCCACAGCAAGGAGGGGGGTTCACCCGGCACCTCTAAAAGTGAAGTTACACCTCAACTTAAGTAGAAATTCAAGAGTTTAGAGACCCAAAAATCCCCTAAACAAGAGAAAAAATGGCAGCCGAAAAATAATGAAAACGAGGCTACAGGACCATAAACACGCAAAACATCACGAAACACATACGGATTTTTCAAAAATCCCGTACGAGGTCCAAGAACAAGGACGCAAATTCAGCCACAGCCGCGTACCACATACATTATGCGCCATTTTACAACACTAACTTACACAATCCGGAAGTACACAGCTACCCTAATGGATTTCCGTCGCCCACGCAGCCTATTTACCCTACACACTGCACACACTGCTGACACTTACACAGCAGCTCCACAACACTGAAAACATACATTGTATGCTGCAGCAACATCAAAACAGATTGCCAGCTCTTCAACACAATGCTTTCTGCATATATTACTTCAAAATAGGAAAAGTATATTAATTTATTTATTTCTTCTTTATTTGCAACGCTGCTCATAGCACACAAACAAACAACAGCCTCGCAATGAGCGCCAAAGGCACTCATTGCAAGCCACGTGATGAGCGCCAAAGGCTCTCAGCGCAAGACTCGCAATGAGCGTTGAAGGATTTCGGAACACCAACAAAATTAATGTCTCAACCAAACACCATTACCTGCCTTACAACCTTATTGCCGTCATTTTTGACGGGCAAGTCGCTTGTATTGTATATTTTCATGTTCTTCTCCCCTGTACAGCGCAACGGAATATGTTGGCGCAATACAAATAAAAGATAATAATAATAATTATTATTATTTATCTTCAAAGACATGATTTTCTCTAAAAAAAATGTATATCCATGGCTTCCACAACTACTGATGTTAATAGTTTGTCACATACTTTACAAACAAGTACATTTTCTTCTTAAGCGGCAGATAAGTGATCCATCCCAAAAAAAAAAAATTGGGCTACCAATGTCTCCTTTGTGGCTTGTATAATTTAGAGTCTGACAACCCACTATGGAGGTATTATGTTAAACCACCAGTCGCAGATTCTGGGGCCTATTATAAAATATACATGTAAGTATTTCTCTATTTAGTAAACTCATTGACTTGGCAACAGTCTTACAGTACAACTAAAACAATGAAGGATTTAGAGTTTATGAACATTTATATGCTATTTGACTATTTTCTCTTACTAATAAGAAAAGCGCAAAGGGTCTATGACACTGACCTTTAGACCTCATCCTTATGAAATTATATAATTAACCCCACCACATGCAAAAAAAATCATTGAATTTGTAACAGGTAAGAAAAGAAAACTCTCTGCCTTGAATTAAATAAAGAATACTCTGTTTTTGTATAGACAAACCACATGCGGGTCAGTGCTAACAGATCAAGTTCTGTTTGTGAAGGGATTTTAATGTGTGTATGTTCTGCTGGAATCTCTGAAACTAATTACCACTCTTTAGGAGAAGTCATAACGCCAACAAGGGGCATTACGGATGCATTTATGCTGGCCCAGGGCTGCAAATCTGTAGGGGCAGGAGCTGACTTTACCTACTTCTTAAACAGAAATCTGTAATGTTGTTTTTAAAGGGACATTAAATGTTTCAGGATTTTACTATAGATATAATATACCTATGTATCTATTTATGTACTTTATTTAATTAAGAAGTGCATGTTATTATTATAATTACCCTTTATTTTTAATGCACCAACATGTTCCGTAGATCTATACAGTGGTTAAGTACATGACAAAAACAAAGTTAATACATTGAAAAAAGAGTGCTTCTTCCCAGAACACTTTATGAGACTGAAAACTCACAAATGTATAATCTAAAGTGTTTGGGTGTGTTACAGGAGGGTGATAGATGAAAGATGGCAGTCCTAAGGAAATAGGCTCAAGCAAGTGGAGGTGTCTGTGTGCTGCACTGTAGATTGTGGGTGTGAGTTATATTATGCTGTAGAGTGTGCAGTTGGGCATATTAGGGCTGAAGATGATAAACATCTTTAAACAGATGTGCTATGATTTTTTAAAAGTAAAGATTTGAGGCAGGAAGTGAGAGGAAGTGATGAGAGAGGAGGAGAGAAAAAGGTCATTAGCAGAGGGAATGTGGGGTGGGGGGTATTTTGAGACAAAAGTAGAGATATAAGGGGTGCAATGTTGTTGAGGGCTTTATACGTTAGCATCATGGTTTTAAGTGTTATTCTGAAGGTCATGGGAAGCCAATGGAGTGACTGAGGAGCTACAGACACTGAGCAATGAGTATGGTAGGTGAGTCTAGCAGAGGTGTTCATTATGGATTGGAGTGAAGGCAAACGAGTGATGGGGAGGTTAGGAATCAGCGAGTTGCAGTAGTTGAGGTACTTTGGAGTTTTTTTTTTAGGGAAAACGGACAAGACTTTGTAATTGATTGTAGATTTGAGTTACATCTATATTTAGATGATTTGAATTTAGAAATCCAAAAGATTTTATTAGGGTAGAGAGGGAGGATGTTTAGATGGAGAAGAGGGGGGGGCCTAGGACTGAACCTTGCGGTACACTACCAGTCAGAGAGCGGAGTGAAGAAGAGGCGCCAGAGAAGGAGACACTAAATGTTCAATCTTCTATGTATGATTTGAACTATGAGAGAGCAGTGTCACGGATGCCAAGAGAGTGGAAAATTTGGATTAGAAGAGGATGATCAACTGTGTAAAAAACAGCAGAAAGGTCCATAAGAGCAGAGAAGTGACCTTATCACTGCCGGTGAGCAAGACATTAGTGACTTTTGTGAGTCTCTGTGGAGTGTTGGGGCAGTAAGACAGATTGGAAGGGGTCAAGGAGGGAAGTGATGCCTAAAATTATACAGATAGCACCTTCTAGGGTCTACCCTCTGCAGCTCATGGAGATACTGACTCTGTAGTACTGATAGTGCAGTGTCTCCTACTAGACCATCAGCGACAAGGTCTAAAAAAACATACTTCTGAGACATGCTTATTGATTGGCTAGTAGGAGACACAATCAGCACTACAGTACTGTGTCATCGTTAGCTGCAGAAGGCAGACCCAATCAGGTACTATATGTATGATTTTAGGCAGCTTCTAAGCACTTCTTAATAAAATAAGGTATATAGTAGTAAATAGATAAATAGTTATATTATATCCATAGTAAAATCCAGAAACATTCCATGTCCCAGAACACATACTTCCTTGAGTTACAATATTCTATTTTGAATGATTAGAATTGATCATGCGGAATATATGTTTACAATGTAATAGAATAAAGTCTTTAATGGAGGGGTGGGACACTATTTTGCCACTGAGGGTTACAGAGAAAAATCAGAAAAAGGCATCTTGATAACATATCAAACCGCTTTTTATTTTGGTAGCTAGGATCATTTTTCCTTGGTGATCCTGTCTTGACCCCAATTGCCTGTCATTCCTTTCTCTTATTGTATCAATATATCTTTCCAAATTAAATCACCCAGAGAACTTGCAAACAGAACATTTTCCCTGGGAAAAGTTTACATGCTTGTAATAAACTATCAACATTTTCAGCTGTATAACTAATAAGCATAAAAGCATTTTTAAATAAAATCTTAATGCAGCTGACCTCGCTTGTGTCATGGGGCATTCCGTATAAGACTGCTAGACTGCTTGTAGCTTGAGGGGAATGGAAGTCTAACTGGGGCTAACTCTTTTATCACATATATAGTTGTGAGCATGCGAGTTGTTGCTAATGCTTGCGGGCTCGCGTAGCGAGGGCAGCGGGCGAGGGCCTCAGTTGCTGGCATGGAGCGCTGAAGGCGCTCCATGCCAGCAACTGCGACACTCTCAAACTTTATGTCGCAACCCAAACAACACAACACACCAATTAGAACCCTCGCAAAATTTACCTCGCAACGCAAACAACATACGACACACGTTAACACACATTATGACCTCGCAACACTCGGACGCAACTCGCGAACATTACAAAATTCAAAACACAATAAATACACACAGCACATACATAAAAAACTTACCTACAGCAAGAGGTAGCATCCAGGACTTCAAAAAAGCAACTTACACCTTGATTTCACTCAAAATAAAAGAGTTTACACACTAAAAAAATTGCTAAGCGACAGAAAAAAATGGACGCCGAACCAAACGAAAGCGAGGCTACAAACGCAAACACCATACGAGACACGTTAGCACACATTACGACCTCGCAAACATCGGATGCAACACGCAAACATAAAAACATTTAAAACACAATAAATACACACAACACACACATAAAAAGCTTACCAAGAGGGACCATCCAAGACCTCAAAAAAGCAAGTTACACCTTCATTTAAATCAAAATAAAAGAGTTTAGACACTAATAAAATCGCTAAGCGAGAAAAAAAATGGCCATCGAACAAAACGAAAACGAGGCTACAGCACTCTAAACACGGAAAACACCACAACACACTCGCAAAACACCACAAGAAACTCGCAAAACACCACAAAAGACCTACGGATAATCCGCTAAGACGCATACCACACATTACCCGCCATTTTACGCCAATGCGAAAGTACACAACTCTGCTAACGGTTTTGTTTCGCACAATCACACTATTACACTGCACACATTCAGCCCGCTTACACAGCAGCTCCACACCACTAATGCTGCAGCAACACCAAAACACATTGACAGCTCTTCAACACAATGCTTAAAAATAGGTAAAGTATATTCATTTATTAATGTATTATATATTTCATTATTATACACCAAACACCATTAGCTACCTTACAATTTCATTGCCGTCATTTTTTGACGGGCAAGACGCTAGTTTAGTTATATTGCCAAGTCACTGCTTAAAGTGTTGGTCTTAAATCTAAACAACATCTGAATCCAGGCTGCAAATTCTGTTCAGAACAAATAGAACATTTCTGTTACCATTAAATGAACATAGAACATCATCTTTAAAAATGAAAGGCTCTGTTTTAAAGTTTGGAAAAATATTTTACACATTGTCAAGTGATGCCTTATTAACAGGATATTAGAAGTATGGCACTTTAGTTAAACTCTGCAAAAGCGCAATTATCGTAGAAATTAAGCTTCATCTATAAATAGGCAAAATTTGCAATTGGTTGATATTAAGATATAACTTTGTGTAGTGTTAGATGACTGACATTGAATGTGTTTAGGCTGAAATTTCTTTTAAGGATTTAATTTCTACCATAATGGGAGACCTTTATTGTAAAACTTCTCATAACAGTAGGCATATCTTGTGGGTGGGGTACTTGAACATTGAAACCAGATGGTTTTATCATCCATGGCTCTTATCCAACTCAAAAGACAGACAATGTCATTATGCAGTGGAGAAGTAAGATGGTAGTAGGAGTGAGTATATGACCAATAGTGTGGAGTTAATTAAGAATTATACACTAGAGCTGGGATAAATCTAAGAAACAGTGGGGAAGATGGAGATCAAGAATGGGGTTTTAAGAGATGAAGAGCCCTTACCCTGGGAACAAGTATTATACAGCACTGGTGCAGGGATTGGTGGCCTCGGAGGCATTAAAGGTACGACAAATTCCCTTACTCAAGGCGTTCGTCATGCCCCAGAGGACACTGGGCCAGAGAAAATCAGCACTCCCTGGGGACAGCTTGACCGCGGCTCCTATGCATACATGAGGCTGGCAGCCACTAAGCCATCCATGAGTAATTATCTACATTAGCATTGAACCAACCCATTACTCTCCAACCCAGCTAACAGACTGGTCCAGGCCCTGGAACTTGAATCACTACCCACCTTAAACGATGGCAAGTCGCAGTACTAGCAAAGTACAAAAAAAACAGACTGGAAAGGGGATCCAGGAGTTCTACAAACCACCTGACGCAAGCCGCAACCCAAGTCCGAGTCCTAATTCTGAACATCCGGACTCGCCGGCCCAAGCAGCAGTGCAGAGCTCACAACCAGCTCAAATGGAACTGACCGACGGCACCCTGTCCAAAATCAAGCAGATCCTGCAAGCTGAAATCAAGCACGCAGTAGATGATCTACGGTCAGACATCAAGTCCCTGAATCAGAGGCTGCAGGGCCTGGAGGAAAGCACCGACCAAATTGTTTAGGCCCAAGCACTTGATAAGCAGGATATCTTGCAGAACGCGTCTAAGATCCAGATGCTGGAAGACAAAGTGGAGGACCTGGAGAATAGATCCCGCAGACATAACATCAGATTGAGGGGGGCCCCCAATAAAATAACAGACGTTCTGCAGTACTCTAGAGATTTTATCAGCATAATCCTTCCATCGGTCGAGGAATCAAATTGGGCAATAGAAAGAGCTCACAGAGCGATGGGTTCATCTAGGGACCAAAATACACCCAGGGACATCATCATCAGATTCACCCAGCAAAAATCTAGAGATTTAATTCTGGCTGAAACAAGATTAAGAAAGGAAATCGTAGGTCCAGACGGCACCAAGGTCCAGGTCTTTATGGACCTCGCACCCTCTACCTTACAGAAGAGAAGGGAGATGAGACCCACATACTCTCCCATTATAAGATACTGTATAGATGGGGGTTCCCATTCGCCTTTTTGTTCACGTACAAAGGAAAATCATTCAGGATGCTATCGCTGGAGGAAAGCCAAAGCCTTTTAACCAGACTGAGACTCATGCCTGAGGATTCCGAGGAGGAAAACTCCTTCCTTCAGGCAGACTCAAGGCAGACCAGGAGGGGTCCAGAGAACCCGCTGCCACAACGATCAAAGTCCAGTTCCAACCATGTGAGGGATGTCAAGCATCGGGAGCAGGGGGTGACGGAAGACCCTAAATCCTAAAAAAATTTCCAGGTCCATACTCTCGCTCTATAAGACTCTTCCCACTTTACATGGAGTTTGGACTCCACTTCGGGATTGGAAAGAGGAAAACCCGATTCTCCAGACTCTTCGCACACGCTGGGACATTGAGCACCCTACAGACTTTACCTCAGTATTGTATCTGGGTTTGGGCATATGTTTAGCGGGTGCATATAGAGGCTAGAGGCCAGGCTTAACTTGAAGAGATGTTAACTCATGTAGGGTTTCTCTATTCCTATAAAATCTCTTCAGCCAGAAGCGGGTAATGGGTTAAATTGTTCAATTGTTTTTCTAAATTATTTTTCTATTTGTTTTCTTATTGTTTTCTAACTCGCTTAGTATTGTATACATTTTATTGAGAACTCAGGATTGCTACCTTAGATAGCTAAGTTTCATGACAACCGGGGGCTTAGAGCCCAAGATATGGTTAATATTATTATGGTTAATGTTAATTGATAGTTTTCTCCCTGTAGGAATAACTAGGGGGGGTAGGTTCCCTTCCCCTAATCCTATCGGAATGACTATAAATAGTAGTCAAGGGAGGACTTACTGTCATTGTAGGTTTATTACTGAGACTCTAAATTGTACTGATATTGCTTTTTCTTTTTTTACATGTTATGCCGCTTGTGCCTGGCGGATCAAGAATTGCCTGGAGTCGTCCGCTTCTGGAGTGAGAAGTGGTGGGCATGTCCCGGACCGGCCGGTATGGGAAATGGGAGCTGAGGCAGAACGGTCCGCGTGTGGTAACTTTCCAGCAACTTTTACACACTTAGATAACAGACAACCATGATGGATCACTCACATAGTATAATAACACATAATGTAAAAGGCTTCAACTCCCCATTTAAAAGGCGTAAAGCCTTCCTCTTTTATAAAAAAATCAAGCCCTCTATAATTTTTTTACAAGAAACTCACTTTGCAGTAGATAAAGTCCCGAAATTCCTCCACAAGGATTACCCAAATTTTTATACTTGTTCACAACAAACCAAAAAAGCAGGTATGGCCATTCTCCTCCACAAGAACCTCCCCTTCAAGCTAGAGAAGCAGGTAAAGGGTAAGGAGGGTAACTTCCTTATAATTACTGGTGCGGTTCTGGATCTTAAGGTCTCCCTGGTGAATTTATATGCCCCCACGGTTAATCCGCACAACACGCTAATCAAACTATTGAACCTCCTGAAGCAAGAAGACAGAGGGAAAATTATCATAGGGAGGGACCTAAACCTGCCACTTCAGCCATTACTGGATAGGTCAGGGACACCCTCGTACACCAGGGATGCTAGAAAACTTAACATCATTCATGCCCTACTTAAAGAATTGGACTTAATAGATGCCTGGAGGGGGTTACATCCTTCTGAAAGACAGTACACATTCTTCTCCCCTACCCATAGCACATACTCCAGGATTGATGCCTTGTTAGTCAACTCCTCACTGTTCAATAACACATCAGATGCCCAAATTTTACCTTGCCCATGGTCAGACCATGCATGCGTTGATATCTTGTAAATTAAGTTTAAGCCAAAATAATCCCCACATGGTCAGACCATGCGTTGATATCTTGTAAATTAAGTTTAAGCCAAAATAATCCCCACATTCACGCGTGGCGTCTGAACGACACGTTGATCACGTGCTCAGAGATACAGGCCCAAATAGATGAGGAAATTAACATCTTCCTCGCTCTGAACGATATTCCTGAGACGGAAATAGGTTGGTCCTGGGTTGCCCATAAGGCTTACATTAGAGGGATAATCATAAAAATCTCAGCGGCCTATCGGAAGAAACTACTCAGCAAAGAAAACAAACTCTTCAAGAAATTACAAAAGTTGGAAAAGTTAAACCAGAGTAAATTCACCAGGGAAACACAAAGCGTCATAAATCGAACCAGATCAGAATTAGACACCATTCTGGCAGAAAGAACCGAGAAGGCCATTAGAAAAACGAGACATAAATTCTATTGTCAAATTAACAAACCCTCTCCTATGCTGGCCAGGAGACTAAATTTTAGGAATAACTCTGCGTGCATTCATCAGCTTAGGGACGCGAGGGGGGAAATTACTATGAAACAAGATGAGATCAAAGAAACATTCAGAAAGTATTACCAGGACATTTACTCATCTAAACTGGTGGCCAATAATTATAAAATTCATGAATTCCTGAACGCCTATGACCTCCCTTCAGCCACTGAGGAGGATTTAAATATGTTAAATGCTGAAGTCTTGTTAGAGGAAATAAGCAGAACGATCAAAACCTTGAAAAAAGGTAAAGCTCCGGGCCCGGACGGCTTTACAAACAATTACTATGCCACATTCAATAATCCACTTGCCCCAAAGTTACAAAAGCTTTTCAGGGCTATTATGGAGGGGAAGACCATGGCCCCCGAACTCAATCAGGCGAGCCTTATCTTCCTCCCTAAACCGGGTAGAGATCCTTTACTGGCTAAAAACTTCAGGCCCATTTCTCTCTTGAATGGGGATGTGAAACTCCTTGGGAAAATACTGGCCACCAGATTAGCAAAGTTTTTGCCAAGGTTGATACATAAGGACCAAGTGGGCTTTATTCCCTATAGACAGGCAGGGGACAACATAAGAAGACTTCTCAACGTATTTCACTTAGCCAAAAAGGATAATACCCCCTTATGTACAATAGGACTAGACCTGGAGAAAGCCTTTGACTCCATAGAATGGCCATACCTGCACGCCACACTGTCGTAGTTTGGGTTGGTGGGTAATTTTGTGAATGTTATTAAGTCTTTTTACAATAATCCATCTGCAAACATCAGCATTCCAGGGGCTGATCACACACTCATCAATATTAAAAGGGGCACAAGACAGGGCTGCCCCCTTTCCCCCCTCCTGCTCGTGCTAGACATTGAGCCATTGGCTCAGACTATTAGGAATAGCGCCTCAATAACAGGGATAAATGTAGGCCTACATCAGTTCAAATGTTGTCTCTTTGCAGATGACATCCTGTGCACACTTACGAACCCAATTCATTCAGTACCAGCCTTGATGTCCCTGATGGAGTCCTTTGGGTTCATCTCGGGGCTCAAAATTAACATAGACAAGACGGAAGCGATCTTGGCTTAGGCTCCTCAGGCCTTGAGAGATACTCTCAAATCCCATTACTCCTTTGATTGGCCAGAAAAATATATAAATTATTTAGGTATTAAAATTACTCCGGAGATCACTGGCCTGTACCAGTCAAACTATATTCCACTATACAAGTGCCTGAATCAGGACTTGTTGAAATGGAATAAGTTTCACCTCTCTTGGTCGGGGAGGATAAATGCAATAAAAATAAATAATCTCCCAAGGATCCTGTACTTTTTCAGGACTCTGCCTATTCAGGTACATATCAGAGACTTGACCAGCTTCCAAAATGCAATATTCAGATTTATTTGGAATTACAAGCGCCCTAGAATAAGGAAAGCAATTATGATGAGGAGAAGATCCTCTGGAGGCTTGGGCTGTCCTGACCTCCTTAAATACTTCAGGGCAGCCCAGATTTCTTTCTTGCCCCAGGCGCATTCGGCAGAACACCAGCCACTTTGGGTCTTTGTAGAAAACCACCAAATTGCACCATTAAAATGGGATACTCTTATATGGGACCCTTCTTCCCCGATGCCCTTAAAGCTGGCTCGAAACAACCCGATGATAGCCCTGTCTCTGAGGGAATGGGAAAGAGCTAACATAAATAGACAGCTAAGCCCCAATATCTCTTTGCTAACCACTACACTCCCTTCCCCAAGCACCATTGAGGAGATGGGTACGTTCTCCAAAGATTGGTGGATCTCACGGAAATTAGATAGGTTTGGAAGCTGGGTTAGAGAGGGTGCAGTACTAAATACTAGGAGTTTTATGGAAACGTATAATCTCCCACCCAGTGAATACTTCAACTACAACAAAATTCGCCACAATGTCACTATTAAACTCCATAAATGGGGCCCGCCAAGTTCAACTTGGTTCACACTAATATGTAGTAAAGCCCCACTAACTAAGGGAATATTGGGGGAACTGTACGCTATATCCAACTCTAATGACATGGCTAGCAAACCCAAGCATATTAAGCAATGGGAACAGGATATGGGAGTAGAATGGGACATGAGTAGGTGGTCCAAAATTAGCCTGGAACTGACGAAAGGCTCCAGATACTTTAGCCATATGGAAACATCGGCCAAAGTTTTATTTAGAACCTATTACACGCCAGACAGGCTACACAAAATGGACCCTAATAGCTCTCCTGAGTGTTTTAGAGGCTGTATCACAGGAGGTTCCTTCCGCCATATCTGGTGGGACTGCCCAATTGCTCAATCAATGTGGCACAAAGTGGCCGAACTGGCCTCTAACACACTTAAAACAAAAATACATCCTGAGATGGGAACATGCCTCCTAGTGTTTCCAGTACAAAACTTACGTATTCACCAAAATAAGTGGCTTCAATTCATCATGTTGGCGGCTAAAAGCAGTCTGGCAGGAAATTGGCGGAAGAATACACTAGATATCCACTCAGTCATTAACAAAATCAATAAAAACTTTATAAAAAAAATAAAAAAAAGAATGGGGTTTTGAGAGATGTGAGGGAGTGAGAGAACAAACTAGTCTGAGAATATAATGGAAGGGAACAAAAAAAGGAAAAAAAGGCAAATTATATAATAACAGAAGACAGTGAAATAAAAACAGAATCAGAAAAAAAAAACAGACTAGAAAGGAGAGGCAGGGAGGCTATAGACAGAGTAAAGAAAATAGGTGATATCATGTGAGGAAAATAACAGGAGATGGGTTCTTTAAACATCTAAATGTGCTAAGGGCAGACAGAAACCTTAATACATCTCTCAAAGGGAACTCAGCAAGTGTAAGTTTACACTGAGTTCATTAGAAGGGAACCCCATTAATTATACCTGATTATATTGACCAGACTAATTCCAAATCCATATAAACATCCAGTATGAACTATAGCCATTAGGGATGCATTGTAAACAGTAGTGAGGTGCTCACTGGCATGTAGTGTGGTATACATTGCTTCAATCTCTATACCAAGTCAGCATCAATAAGCTCTTGTCTCTTTGTAAAAGTACTATCTAACGCAAAGGTGAGTTGCACCTAGGGTCAAATTGGCTCATAGTGATATTATACTATTTACAACGGAACATGTATAGGCACCAATATTGTTGTTTGCCTCGATCGTAACCCATTTATAGTGCTATGGAATATGTTGGAGTATTACAAATATACAATAATAATAATTAAAGGGACACCAAACTCATATATAATGTTCTGCACTAGTATGTAGAACAGTGAAGAAGCTTTAAACACATTTTTTTATTTTCACTATTGTATACTTATTTTAAATTCTACATTCTGTCAGATATTAAAGCACTCAAAATCTTTACTTATCTGTAGTTCACTTGCATTGGATAATATATCGAGCTTATTTGAGAGCAATAAATATGTTATACAAAAACTCTTATACATCAGTAAAATATGCATCAGCACCATGCTGATGAAGGTCTACTAGCTAGAGAAATGTTACTTTTCTCTATACAAATAGACTCTTAAATTCTAAGTAACACATCAAAGGCCTAAATTAGTGTTATATTATTGACCTTCAATATTGTATAAATTAATTTCCAGGATCCTCCTATCATATTAGGGTTGTAAAGTCTCTTTTATCGTGAGTTATTAATTAGCACTAACAGTGAGGTGAGATTAGTAGGATGTAAATGCCTTATTGTTTGAATCAGCATAGTCTCAGCAGTTAACAAATACTCTCTGCAAGGAAGAGAGCAGGATCATGCAACCTGAAAAAGAAGCAAATTTCCACCAGCAAGATAACAACATTAGAATATTTTAGGAAAATCAGAATACAGTTGTGAATTCACACCAGTTTCAAATTGCTTACATTCTTCTGTATCACTGCATCTCTTGTCAGTAATGAACAAAGTCTGAACACTCCCATGAACACAATGTAAATAAAATAAAATGTTGTCAGCTAACATAATACATATGTTCTAGTGGTACAACCTGCTTCCTTAGGAGACAGAGTCTATTTTAAATCTTTTTTATAGTATCAATGATATCATCAAATTAGAACCACCATATGTTAAGATGGTCACGCTCATGTTTTGTTAATCACTTATGTTCGTCTTGAAAAGAATTGATAGGCAAAAAAATATAGAGATGCCTAATAGCAGTAAATTGAGATTTTTTTATGGGAATATGAATCAATATTCATTAACTTGTTAAGAGTAAACCATCCATAATCTGTAGTTTTTATTCCAAATGAATAATATGTAACAATGATATATAGTTACAATATTGTATTAAATAATTGTGAATACAACATGTATAAAAATAGTCAGATACTTAATGTTCCAGACAGTTCCACATTTTTCACATTATGAACAATAGGCCACACTGTTTTACTGTGTTTCCTTGTCAGAGGCCAATATGAAGTGGTTCAGAAGAATGAAGTCAATGAATTAATTTCATTCATGTAATGAGTGAACTCAGTTTTCATGCAGTATATCCATCTACAGTTCATTTTTAGTAACTCAGACTTTGCATCTTCTCTTGCTATTCCTAACGCAACCTTCTGTATAACAGTATGCATTGGCGTGTTTTACAGCCCTTAAAGATGTACATAGGACTAATCTTTATGATATTCTAATGTTCCATGGAGCAATCAAGATCTATTTTGTATTTACATATAGTTAACATTTAATTTATCTATTGGGTTAGTGTTGATGTAACTGCAGTAAAAGTTCAATTTTATATTTTAGTTATATTTGTGATCATCAGTCTACTGTGTATTACTGTTTATTTTTAGCAACATTACTAACTATAATCTGATGTTCGACTTCAACTCAATGTGGGAGTTCCCAACCCTTTTTTTTGTTTTATAACCTGAAATGGCAGAATTTGTCAGTGCCATACTAACAAGTCAGATCTTTCAGGTTCTTTTGATCCCTTCACCAAGGCAGCTGATGTCTCTAAAAATCCCTTGCATTAATACATCATTTAAAAATATGAACACAGGTTCAGCATATAAAAAAGAATCAGGAACTGCTTTTATTGCTGTTAAAATGAATAGCAGGTTCAATAAATGTTTATTTAAGATTGAACTGATAACATTCTGGACAGTCTGTAAGTCTTCTGGGTGTTGTATACATTGCTAATACAGTAATTGACAATGTTCCATATACATGGTATCATAACATCCACTTCACTAGTTGTACAGGGCAGCTTTTATCATCACTATAGATTCTGACATATATATACAATATTCCAGATATCTTATTCCATATATATATTAATCCAGTCAGACAGTGATAGCGGTTATCATCTTCTAAAGGGATTCTGACACATATATATCTTCCAGATATCTTATACCATATATATATATATATATATATATAAATTGTGAATTTTAGTGTGAACTGGATCCCCAATTGCGCTCACCAGTACACTAGAGAAAATCCAAGACTCTATTTGGAAATGTGTAGCAACAAACTAAAGAAAAAAACCTTTATTAATTTAAAAACATAATTAGTGACTTTAAAAAGATATAAAGTATTATATATCTAGTGAAGCAGGCTAATGCAGGGGATGTAAGCTATTATAAATGACCCCTACAAGATATATATATATCCAAATATTAATATATTAATATACTAAAACAGCATCAGTCTAGTTGATGAAACTGATATCTGTTTCATGTTGCTTGTGATACTTAATGGATGGATCTCTATTTGTCCTTATTATGCGAGGGCCAAGCAACGATCACAGGCAGACCTGCTATATAACCAGACCGTGACATCTCCCGTAGATATTCAACCAATACGAGTAATTGGAACATATAATACATTTGAATATAAGATGCGCTCCATCCTACAACGACATTGGCATATCTTACTTACAGACAACGATCTAAGATCAAGGCTAAGCGATCAAGCATCAATCACATTCCGAAGAGCCCCGAGTCTCAAAGATAAATTGGTCCATAGCCATTTTGTGGCACAAAATAATTTGGGATGCCAGTGGTTACAAAATAGAGCTGCAGGATCAAAACCTTGTGGTGATTGTAAAGCCTGTCTTCATATGCATACTACAACACATTTTAGCAGTTTTTCCCATCAAAAAGAATTTAAGATCAGGGATCATATCAACTGCAGAACGTCTGTTGTTTATCTTATATCATGCAGATGTGGTTTGCAATATGTAGGAAAAACCACACGACAGTTACGTCGCCTCACTTTGGAACATATTAATTCCATAATTAACAAACAGGATGTATCCGTTGCAAGACATGTAAATTCCGTACACAATGGAAATGTCATGTCTCTGAAATTTGCAGGTATCGAACAGGTTAAGACCTCAGCTAGAAGAGGCAATATGGAAATTAAATTATTACAACGTGAAGCAGGGTGGATTTTTCATCTCAAAACTTTGACACCACATGGTCTTAACGAAGGTTTTACCTTCACCCCTTTCATTTTAATTTAACATTATATTCTAGGAAAAGTATAATTGCCCATTCACATGGCCCAGTACAATATTTCCCTAGTTCCACTAGAAAAGGAATAGTCAGGTTGATCTTAGTAACTATTGCTATTGGGACTTATTTCTATTAAATCCCTTAGTCTATTTAAAGGGTATTTATTACGGGTTAAGGGGGATAGGATTTCCTTTTAAATATGGAGACTCTACAACACAGGTTAGGTATAACATTAAGACCTTTGGTCACAGGTCTCTCTCTGTCTTCCTTCTCCTTCTATAGCATATTTTCTTTCTCTTTCTTTTTCTCTCTTCTTACTCTCCACCACAATGATACAAGTATGGGGTCTGTGTGTTTGTGTGTAAACCTATTTATTGAGGTTTAGCAGGAATTAAAATGATAATAATTTCTTTGCCATGATTTTGGCAAAAGCTCTTTAGCTCCCTTAGTGTTAAGCTATGACACATTATGTATTCTGCCTCTTTAATAGCAATTCATATTTAGGTTGTAGGCAATCAACGGTAACTCTTAGGGTAGCCTTTCCTGCCCCTTTAAGATAAATGTTTCCATTTACTTCCTGGTATATGCCGGAGGAGCCACAAATTTGGAAATCTTGCGATTTATGCGAGTTCGCTGATTACGGCGGTGTTTCTCACGATAAATGCGATTACATCGAGCGCGATGACACCACAGCATTGACGCTGGTGGCGTGACATCATCGCGTATGCGCTCGCCGGCGCTATCCATTGGGTTAATGTTGATGTAACTGCAATAAAAGTTCCATTTTATACTTTAGTTATATTTGTGATCATCAGTCTACTGTGTATTACTGTTTATTTTTTGCGACATTACTAACTATAATCTGATGTTCGACTTCAACTCAATGTGGGAGTTCCCTACCCTTTTTTTTTATAACCTCAAATGGCAGAATTTGTCAGTGCCATACTAACAAGTCAGATCTTTCAGGTTCTTTTGATCCCTTCACCAAGGCAGCTGATGTTTTTAAAATTCCCTTGCATTAATACATCACTTAAAAATATGAACACAGGATCAGCATATAAAAAAAGAATCAGGAACTGCTTTTATTGCTGTTAAAATTAATAGCAGGTTCAATAAATGCTTATTTAAGGTTGAACTGATAACATTCTGGACAGTCTGTAAGTCTTCTGGGTATTGTATACATTGTTAATACAGTAATTGACAATGTTCCATATACATGGCATCATAACATCTACTTCACTAGTTGTACAGGGCAGCTTTTATCTTCATTATGGATTCTGACACATATATACTGTATATATCTTCCAGATATCTTATTCAATATATATATTAATTCAGTCTGACAGTGATAGCGGTTTTCATTTTCTAAAGGGATTCTGACACATATATATCTCCCAGATATCTTATTCCATATATATATTAATCCAGTCAGACAGTGATCGCAGACATTACCACAGAGAAGGATTACATAACTGAACTCAACATACAGAATCTAACATCATAAGTCAAACACACATTAAGAAGCAACATAACATACAGTAATTAACATAATAGGGTAATCAACATAACATAATAAATAACTTTTAAAACATACTGTAAAAGTATTGAGCCCAGTCCCGCAACCACATATTCCCAGGAGGAGCTGGTCCTTTGGTTGTTGGTCTGGCAGGATCTCAGGGATTATCCCTGTTTCTAGCCCTAAGTCTGTGTCTAGCTGGTTATCAGCTGGAGCCCTATTGCTGGTTCACAGTCCAGGTTTAGTTCTTTTAAGAACCTGGGAGACTCAGCCTCAATCCCACTTGGCCTGCCACTGTAAATAATAAATTGTGGCAACTTCGAAAACTGCATTTCCCAAAGAATCAGTGGTATCTGAGGGCAAACAACTATCCAAACTGCTGTATGCTTCTAGGGCCTCCTCGTGGCAGGATGCATCTTCTTTACCCTCACCCGATTGGCACAGCTCGTTCCACCCCTTGATCCAGGTCCTACCCATGGTTGCCTCCACCAGCAGCTTCATATAACTAGCCTGCAGCTCCAACTCTTACTGGATTAAGAGTTCAATCAACACAGCCTCCTTGGACCCTGGTTTTAGTCCTAATTCTTGGCAGCTCTGGTTATACAGGATCACACCACTTTCTATAGGCTTAATGCCACACAATACAGCATTTAAAAATATGAACACAGGATCAGCATAGCAGGTTCAACAGATGTATATTTAAACTTGAACTGATAACATTCTGTAACAGTCTGTGTGTATTCTGGGTTCTGTATACATTGCTAATACACTCATTGACAATGTTTCATATGCATTGCATCATGACATCCACTTCACTAGTTGTGCAGCTATTATTACACACACACATATATATATATATATATATATATATATATATATATATTTACATAACTCTCCCAGATATCTTATTCTATATATATATTAATCCGGTCAGTCAGTGATAGCTGCTATTATCTTCTATAGGGATTCTGACACGGATATTCAAGATATCTTATTCCATATATATATTAATCCAGTCAGTGATAGCTGTTATCTCACTCTTTTCCAGTCAGAAGCATACACACTTCAATCAGAACAGACTTTACCACAGAGCAGGATTACAAAACTAACAGATTACATAACTGAATCTCAACATGACAGGTACAGATGACATCATTACATTCTAAATCAGTTAACTCTTCATAAACCGAACATGCAACATACAGAATCTAACATTATAAGTCAAACACACATAGAGAAGCAACATAATATACAGTAATTAACATACATAGGGTAATCAACATAACATAACATTTTAAATAATTATAAAACATACTGTAAAACTACTGAACCCAGTCCCACAACCATCTATTCCCAGGAGGCAGTCCTGATAGGAGTTATTATGGAGCCAGTGTAATGACCAGCCTCAAAATCTTAATCATCCTGGGTGGATCATGTGAGTCATAATTACTGGTGGTCAGGGGGATCATTTCACTATGGATGTTTGAGTAGATGCTCATCCTCCAGTATACCATATTGTTTTTATTTTATGTTCAGACACAGAGAATGTGTACAAAGCCACAGTGATGTATTTGGGTGTAAAAGCAAAAATTATTGTGGTTCTGCATGGTGAAAAGTAAGACTACCTTTTGTTTATAATAGTATACAAAACGCCACATAATGTTTAATATGATATGTGGGTGATCTCTATCCTCATGGGAAATAAAGTGGAGTAAATTGTGATACCTTTAACTGCAAACTAGGAGTGGTCACAGTGCGAGCATTTTGGATCTGAATATTAAGGAATGTTTTAACATTGATTTTCACACATCCGTAATATTATGAGTTGTTTTTTCAAAGAGTTTCCCTGTCACTATTCAATTACAACTTTACTGAGTACTCTCAAAATTACTTGTAATATTACTGATTTTGAGAAAAATAATTACGTGCACTGAAGAGCTGCCACAAATGCTTTTAAAAGTCTTGCTGAGACCTGCAAAAGCAGTTAGAAAGACAGGACAGTACTAAAAAAAAATATAAAAAGCATGTAAGTGCATCACATATATAGTTGTCAGCAAGTGGGTTTGGCAAAATCCATTGCTAACGCAAAAGGGAAACTGCGGCCCTGGCGGCTGCGGCCAGGCAAGAAGCGCCAAAGGCGCTCCTTGCGCTGGTGGAGATGAGCGCCATAGGCGCTCATCCTTACGACCCAGTATGACTTTCGGACCGCAAATGTGGACCCTTCGTGAGGGGCCGCATTTGCAGAGGTGGAGGCTTCAACGTCGGCTGCAATGAGTGCAAATCAACAATGCAAATCTCCATTGTATGCTGCAGCAACATCAAAACAGATTGTTAGCTCTTCAGCACAATGCTTGCTGCATATATTAATTACAAATAGGTAAAGTATATTCATTTATTAATGTATTTATTAACTAATTATTATAAAAAAAACATATACACAAAACGAAAAAATATATATATATATATTCACTGCACACCTCACAACGAACACCAACGGTGCTCATAGCACACAAACTACAGCAGGGGACAGCCTTGCAATAAGAGTAAAAAAGGAGATCAGCGCAGAGCTTACAATGACAGCAAAAGCGCCTCTCATAACAAAAAATACCCCAAACAAGAGGCTCGCAATGAGCGCCAAAGGATCTCACACCACTAAAACACTTTGTCTGTGGCAAACAGCATTACCTGCCTTACAATTTTATTGTTTGAGTCATTATGTATATTGGGAAGATCCACTATTGGCGATAATACACCTCTACATAACATATATCACTAAGACCCAGTACTCAAGAGATTAATCTATATCAGGAAACCCAAATGGGCTACATCAGATGCTCTAATGCATTGTCTATTAAAGAGCTAGCCCTATGGGCAATTTTTGTATGTTTACAAAAATTCTTAATTCTTATTTTTTCTCAGTTTACTTATCTATACATAATCATGACGCTCACATTTTCTATAGGTTCCTAGGGCTGAGTCTCATCAAGTATTCAAGTAAAATGCAGGGTTTGGTGTAATTTTATGACTAGTCACGTAATTCTACACCTTTCTTTTTACTGACAAGACATGGGTTTATGAGTTGCTAGTGAGCTAAGTAAAATTATGAGTAAATATAATTGAATACATAAGTAACTTTACTGTAAAAAGCCCTCATAGTTGAAAATAAGTTTATTTACGAGTTACGAGTGTGGTATAGAATAGGGCCCTTAGTTGGCCATTAAAGTTATCACATCTACTCCACATTATTTCCAGTTTTTTTCCACAGCTTACACGGTACCACCTCATTACATACTCTATGCTTTAAACTTTCATCTCTCTCTTCTTTTTGATCTCCTTTCCTCATCTTTATCCTTACTCTTCTAACTTGTAACCTGTCACCGAAAATTCTGGATACTTTCTCAATGGAAAGTGGTCAAAACTATTCAAATAATTATCAGTCTTGCTCCCTTGCACAGAATGATTTATTTTGGTCTTACTTATTCAAGATCTTCAGCTCTAGATTCACACACATTCACACACATGACACGTTCATGTAACAAATCCTGCAACAATAATCACCACCATGATGCAAGGTCACTGAGCTCTAAATCAATATACAGGAGGTTACAGATGAACCGACCCAACTAAAGAACAGGCTCCCAATTCTTTTTGTATGAGTTTGTTTTTATGTTCTGTTTGTTTTAATTAAACAAAAAAATGGAATAGTTTCTGTAATTTATTAGTACATTACAGGGGGTTATTATTTATATTACAGTATTACACTGTATTATTATAACCACTTATGACCCATTAGCGTATTATAAATAATAATAATAATATTAATCAGGGATCCAAGTTACATATAAATTCAACCTAAAGATGTTTTGTTTATTAATTTACCATCCTTTAGTGTGACTAAGTTCTTCCTCCACATACGTTACTGTGAATTTATTTCCATGTGTCTGGAGCAGTTTGGGGATTGTTTGGTAGATAGAAGACTACACAATTACCGACCTGAAGCTTTTATTACTACCTGTTATATTCCTAAATTCAATGGGAAGCTGTATTATTACAGCTCTCAGTGGAAAGAAACACAAGTATCTTTGTTGGTCAAATGTACTTTCACTTGAGATTGAAATCAGATACATATCTCATAAAAAAGCATGACTTTGTCCAGAGAATAAAAAAATCTTGTTGGTTTTGCTGATTGGAGAATGCTCAGTATGACAGGTTGCTGAAAGATATTACTCATTTGTGTGTTTAGAAAGAAAATGCCATTTTGTTCCAAGAGCCTGATAAATGTATGGCGGAGATGTGTCAGAGCCAGATGACACAGCTACATTGTTATGAAGACTATAGCACTCAGAAAGCTTCTGCTGGTTTTCCTCGTAATATATTATTTTGTATGTGTGACCCATGTTAAGTTATTTTGTATGTATTTTAATATAATTAGCTAGATATGAGCTACCCACAGCTAATTAATTCATTCATACACATCTCATCTAGTCTCTGAAGTCTCCCACAAGAGGGTAAACGACTAATTTTGTTTTTTAATGAGGACCATCTGTGTTGGGAAAGCAAAATATGATAATAAAATAATAAAAAAGGGCACTGTTGTGGTATGATATTCCTAGATTCCAAACAAGCAGCATCCTCTCCCAAAATAACAGAGCGTGGGCCGCATTGGACGCCTAATTCTTTCCTCTAAATCCTTTTCAGTATCTTTCCCTCATTTTCACTCCCTTTACTACTTTGCAGTAAGTTTTATTGTTCGCTTTTTCCCACCTCGGTTTTATTAGTCACCACTGACTGTCTTGTTGCTTAGTGACATGTTTGTAAATCCATACTTGGCCTGATGTAATGATGCTAATGCACAGGTCCAGATTAGCTCCTGGGCTAAACTTGGGTTCAGAAGGAAGGAACAAACCATATGCCTCTGCTAGTGAGTGGTCTGCGTGACCTAATATTGGTGCCAATGAAGGGAAATTTGTGGCAGAGCTCCTGATCGCCACTGTGGGAGAAGCTGGCAAGGGAGCAAAACACGACTTGGACCAGCATGCACTCTGCTGGAGTTGGCTGCAAAAAAGGCCAAAATTGGTTCTTTCCCCTTCTGATTTAAGACAAACTGCTAATCTGGAAGAAGTAAGATGAAAAGCAATAGTGTGATAATAAGGCAACAAAATCTTACTCTGAATGAGAAGGTGACTATGTAAGAAAAACAAAGAAAGGAGGGATCTAGCCAAACACATATACTATTGAACAACAAAATATACACATACAGCACAGTTTCCTAATACAAGATAAAGACTCAGCACTCCTGGTGGAAATTGAGCCAGATCAAAAGCAGTATTCAACCCTGCAAACATAAGCACAAGCAAGCAGAGAATAAATACTTGCATCCCAATAGCAAAATAAGGCTGATGTTTAACTGTATTGACAATTAAAAAAAAAAATATTCAGAAACCTAGACAGAAAGATACAAATGCAAATAAATAAACACAGCTATCTTTGAGCTGAAAACTGTCTACTTAAAAACTCTAAGGTTTAGTTAGTTGCACTGAAACCCTACAAAAAGGTTTGCAGTTTCAATGAAAATGAAGGATCCCCATGGTATCAATATAAACTAGTATATACCACAGGGGTCAATATAGACCTCCATGATATCTAAATGAACCCTTATCAAACATAGTTATCTATAATGACCTCCATAGAACCCCAAAATTAACCCATGATGTGCCATGAAGGTCATTGACCTCCTGGTATATAGGGGCTAATTTAGACATCATGGGGGACCCCAGTGGCATAGGAGTTAACATTATATGCCATGGGGATCTGTTAGGGACCCCAGTGGTGGGGACTAACATTTAGGTGCCACGTGTGTCTTTTAAGGTGATATAGTGGAGTCTATAGGTTCCCATGGTTATGTATATTGGGGATCGGGCGTGAGCGGGGAAGTGGGGGGGGATCTGGTTTGTGAGGGGGAAAAGCAGATATTTTTTGAGGGTGTTATTCAGTGCATGTACATTTTTTGCCCAAATCAGCAATATATGATGAGTTGCAAGTCATAAGTAATTTTGGTAAAGTTCCAACTGAATAGCTATTTAGTACAAAACCAACTCGTAATATTACTCATGTGTGAAAATGGGAAAGCATGTCATTATTTGCGAGTAAGGGTTGTGCTCAGGCACTGCAAGTAGCTCACTTGCAATCATGAAAACAAAAGTTCAGTTGAATATCTAGGTAAAGTTACTGCACACTTTTTAGTGCTATAACTTTACGAATTATGGAACTGGATAGGGCCCTAAATGTTTACTTTCTAAACGTGTGTGTTTGTAGTTATCATTGGAGGGAGGGGTTATAGAGGGTGAAAAAGAAGTCTAGAGTCTTTGTTTAATAATAGGATAACATTGAAATTGACA
This sequence comes from Discoglossus pictus, assembly GCA_027410445.1. Classification (NCBI taxonomy): domain Eukaryota; kingdom Metazoa; phylum Chordata; class Amphibia; order Anura; family Alytidae; genus Discoglossus; species Discoglossus pictus. The sequence continues at coordinate 297,446,261 of CM050163.1, forward strand.
CCACTCCCCTTCCCACTGGCCCAGAAGCATTTTATTAGCAGTCATGTGTTATAACTGGTTTACAGCTGTAAGCAAATGTTTGGGCACATCTGCCCAAATTACATATTTTGTTGTTTTTTTAAGTAAAAGGAAGAAAACACGATGCAAACTACCATAATTTAAAAAATGTACAGTTACTTTTTATTTGATGAACTAAATAGAAACAGAAAAATAAGCAAATATTAATTGTGGCATATGCATAAGTGTGGGCATCTTACTAAGCCAGTATTTAGTAATACTCCTTTGGCAGATATCACAGCTTGCAAATTCTTTTTGTAGCCAGCTACGGGTCTTTCTGTTCTTGTTTTAGGAATTTCCCCCCACTGTTCCTTGCAGATTGCTTCTAGTTCGGAGCCATCTTGTATGCACATCATGTTTCAGATCTTCCCACAGATTTTCAGTGATGTTCAAGTCTTGGGACTGTGAAGGCTATTCTGAAAGCTTCAGCTTGCGTCTCTTGAGGTATTTCATGGTGTATGTCAAGGTGTGTTTTGGATAGTTGCAGTAGCTGCCTCTTTTCAGTTTCTTAACTGATTGTGTGACAGTCAGTTCCAGAATTTCTTGATACTTAGTGGACTCCATTCTTCCCTCCTGTGCCACTGGCTGCCCCAAAACGCCAAAGCATGCTAGATCCTCCCCCATGCTTAACAGTTGTCAATGTGTTATTTTCTTTAAATGCCTCTGCTTTTCTCTCTTTGGTTATTGCGGTCAAAGATTTAGGTTTTTATTTCATCAGTCTATTTGGTTCCAAAATGCCTCAGGTTTCTTTAGACTTGGTTTTCATACTTTATGAGATCCATGACTTTGGATAACTTTCCTTCTTTTTTCTGTCTGATGATTCCATGAATTTTGGTGAATTTCCTCCTGTTTCCGTCTGATGAGTTTCATCCTGTTTCCTTCTGATTAATTTCCTTCTGATAACTGCTGACCTCTGATGACTTTACTCCTTTTCTCCTTCTGATGACTTCTTTATCTTCTGATGACTTTCCTCCTGTTTCCTTCTGATGACTTTCCTTATTTTTCCTTCTGATGACTTTCCTTCTTTTTTCTTCTGATAACTTCTGACCTCTAAAGACTTTTGTCCTCTTCTACCTTCTGATGACGTCCATAACTTCTGATGACTTTCCTCCTGTTCCTTCTGATGACATTCCTTTTTTTTTCCTTCTGATAAGTTAAATGACCTCTAATGGCTTTCCCCCTTTTCTCCATCTGATGACTTCCATGACTTCTGGTGACTTTCCTTCTGTTTCCTTCTGATGATTTTCCTTTTTTTTCCTTCTGAAAACTTCCATGACCTCTGATGACTTTCCTCCATTTCTCCTTCTGATGACTTCCATGTCTTCTGATTACTTTCTTCCCGTTTCTTTCTGATTACTTCCATGACTTCTGATGAATTTTATTTTGTTTCTTTCTGCTGACCTCAATGCGTTTGTGTAAAGTAACGCTGCTCTGTATAACGGTGTACCACCACTTCTGTGTTAGCCTAACCTTCCAGCAAGTCCTTTGCATTCATATTGAGGTTTTACTTTGCCTTTCTGTTCAGCATACAATTGGTTTTGTGAGAAATCTCTAGGTTTTCCAGATCTTGTGTTGACTTTCACACTTCCCCTTAAATGCCATTTTTTTATGACATTTCGGTTGGAGGAACTGAAAGCTGGAAGCTCTTTTATATATTTTTATAGCCTTTCCCTGTTTTGTAGGCATCAGCTAGCTTAATTTTCAGTCCGTCAGTCAGTTGTTTATAGGAGCTCAAGGTTGTTGAGTGTTAGCACAAGGTTTGAGGAGCTAGATACTACCATATTTTTCTGTGTATAAGACTATACTTTCTTTTTTTTTTTTAGACCAAAAATTGGGGGTTGTCTTATACACAGGGGTAACTGGTTGAGAGACCCCGCTGTTGCTGTGTAGAAACTGCCGGTACCTTGGCTCTGCAAAATGTGTCCACCAATCACTTGCCTTTGTTAACTCTGTCGATTGACATTATCATCCATACGTCTGCAACTCCTAGGAGGGGTAGCGTTTTGGCGTTATTACGCTGGATCAATACTTCCCGAACATTCAGTGTATTAAGGCATGAACAATGTTTTGAGCTGTCCTAAAATAAAATAAAAAAGATTGTCATATTCTTAAAAATGCAAGTTAAAAGTCATCAATTACACAAAATAATATGGAAATACCGCTTCAGAGAGACAGTTTGCACCACTGAGTGTATGATCAGACATTGGAGAAAACAGGAAGAACAACTACTCAAGATGGCAAAAAAGAAGAGGGCCTTATGAGAAAAAACAGCAAAATGGCCAAACTTGGAGCAGAGATTTAAGACTTGGATTATGGAGCAGCATCAGAGTGGGATATGTGTGTCAACCAAGCTTATTCAATATGAGGCAAAATGGTTTGCAAGGGAAATGAACATTGTTGATTTCACAGGAAAGGCAAAGGCAAAATGGTGCTTCAACTTCACGTGGAGAGAAGTGTTGACCATGAGAACCCAGAAAATGCCACCAGCCTATGAGGAAAGTGAGATGCCTGGAAATGAGAGTGATGAATAATTTCTTAGTATGTATCTTAAAAATATTACCTAATTACTAAATATACTTTGAATAGTTATAAAATATCAAATGTGTTCTGTTTTATGTTTAAAATATTGAGTACGTAATCTTGGGTTAGAAAAAGTTGGGTTTGTCTTATACATGAGGGCGACTTATAGATGGAAAAATACAGCAATTTATTAAAGGACCACTGCACAATGAAAAAGCAAATATATGTTTGAAAACTTTGAGTCTGACTAAGAGTATAATTAATCAGGAATAAAGTAATACAGCTAGTTTTTAATTATACAAATAATTCACTTTTGATGCCCTGGAGGGATCCATGATACATTGGCTGAAGCTGTGTATGTGAGTGGGGCACTTACATTTCAGGAGAACTATGGTTGCAGTGAAGATGCAAGGTGTCTGCTTCTGTGTCGGTGAGAGGGAAGGGATGTGGTGTCAATTTCAATCTTATCCAGTGATCAGACAATGGCTCTGGACTCTGGATGTGAGACAAACACAAAACAACATAGAAAGCACAAAATGGATTCCTGTACTCAAACACTGAGTAAATTAGAATAAATTCAGATCTCTCAAAGACATGTCTATGTCCATGGATTACACAACTACTAATATTGTTAATTTGGTACATACTCAAATAAGTAATTCCTTACAAGTTAATTTACAAGTTCTGGGCCCTTAAAACTGGAATTGTGCCCAAACTTTTGTACACAATTACTATGTTGTTTCTATTTTTTTAAGTTTATAAAATATAAAGTAACTGAGCATTAGCACTATCAGAAGAAAAAAAAAAAGAAAATTACTCACACAAATCAGTTAAACATTCTAATATTTTTTTCAGCTTTGAGAGCATCATTTGAAACAAAGAAAACACACAGTGCAAATACCCTCTTTCAGATGCAACAAAGAAGACCTGCTTTCAAAGTCCCTTTAAAGTGTCTTTGTGGCAGAAGTACATATAGCAAGAAATTTAAGTGGATAAAATGATAGTGTTTAGTCATGAGTGGAGCCTGGAGAAGAGCAAAATTTAGATTTTAGGTTTAACCCTTTCACCCACATGTCCGACAGAATTTAAATGCCATCACTTTCACACAGATTCCAGTTGGATGTTGCTGGTCAAAATTTCTTATACTCTAAGAAATTAACAGCTAGAAATTGTAACAAGTCCAGCTGAATGAGATAACTGATAATGACAAGCACACTCAATGCAACAGATGCTCCTACAGAATTATTTCCAAGCACAAAGGAAATTTCATACCTACTGCCTTAGTACTATCATTGTAAATATTTAGATTTATGAGTCGATGTCAGTAATCTGTATAATATTAGCTTATTTCATATTGCTCTTAATAAATGCAATTTTCTCAGCAGAATGACGACTGGTAAAAAAATACAGACAATGCATTTAAATTGGAAATTCTACTTTAGTGTAGCATGCTCTTATATGAAAGAGTACACTTAAAGGACTTTGAATAAAGTCTATATAAAACATTTTAGAACATGCCATTTATTGCTACAAGAAGCCAGTATGTTAATGGGTGTGAATTAAAGACAAATTGAATCAAAGTACCACTAATTTGCAGCACAGTTGCAGTCTGACAGGGATTATTGCTATTTGATTACAGTTCTGAATTCTAAGCATTTGTGCCATAAAACACATAAATAAAAAAAAATCAAATGAAACTTCCTTTATAAACTATCAGCCTTATTAAATTCCAGCCTCGTAGATACGAGGTTTCTACTTAAATCCTACGTGCTGCAAATTTCTCAAAGTTACAACGCTATTAAATTAGCTGCTACGCAGCAGGGCCGTCCGTATCAACACGGAGAAACTGTGCATGAGGAGTGACAGCCTGCGAGATGATCTTGCAGACTCCCACACCTCATCAATTGCTGCGGGGTCCTGAACGGGACCTCCGCGGCAGTCCTACACATAAGCCCTGCCGTGGGGGGTACTCCAACTACCCCCACGGCACCTAAAATTAACCCCCCTCTATGCTGGGGGTCCACATCGGGACCCCCGCAGCCCCCCCCACATTAACCCCTTGCTGCAGGGGTCGATAGGGCCCCCCGCAGCCCCCCCACATTAACCCCTTGCAGCAGCGGTCCCCGATCGGCACCGATCGTGCCCCCGCTGCATTTACATTTTTACATTTCCCGCCTCGCGGGTCCTTAAAGGACCGTCTCGTAGTTAGACAAGTATACTATGTGATACATCCCCCTATCTATCTAATATACAATACATCATATCTACATACAGAAACCCTAATTCTAAGCTAAAATAATTAAGACCACATACCTTTGCAGATGTCCCTTCAGATCACGAACCTGGGGGGGGAAATAAATAAATGAGTGCAACACATTAACATAAAATAAATAAATATTATAAACATTCTGAATATTCTACTCACCTTTCCAGCATTTCCTCGTCCTTCTTCTTTTCTTCTCCGGTGCGGCCCCTGTTAAAATAAATACATGACATTAATACAAAATGTAGACCCAAAATAAAGTAAAATAAACAGAATATACATTCAACTTACCTCACTGCGATGTCCTCGGCCTCCTCCTCGCAGACCTCCCCGACGCTAATGAGCCTCTTAGAGCCTTTTCCAGAAGGAAATAGGCAATGGCGCCTTCTGATTGGCTGAAAACGCTGTCTATCAAATTTCAGCCAATCAGAAGGTGTCAATGTGTGAGCCAATCAGGATGGGATACACCCCAAAATCCCACTCTGATTGGCTAATGCACCTGTCAATCTTTATTTAAACCAATCACAAGGTGCAGATGCCTTCAGCCAATCATAATGGTATACACCCCACTGGGTGATTGACTGAAGACATCTGCACCTTCTCATTGGCTGTAATACTGATTGACATTGACAGCAGCCAATCACTTCGTGGGGGTGTATCCTGTTGTGATTGGCTGAAGGCATCTGCGCCTTGTGATTGGTTTAAATAAAGATTGACAGGTGGGTTAGCCAATCAGAGTGGGATTTTGGGGTGTATCCCATCCGGATTGGCTCACACATTGACACCTTCTGATTGGCTGAAATTTGATAGACAGCGTTTTCAGTCAATCAGAATGCACCATTGCCTATTTCCTTCTGGAAAAGGCTCTAGGAGGCTCATTAGCATCTGGGAGGCCTGCGAGTGCGGACATCTGTTAGTTTTTTTTTGTTTTTGTTTTTTTTAGAGCGCAGATTGTTCCAGGGCCCAGCCGGGGCAGAAGAGGAGGAGGCTGGGGACATGCAGGGAGGTAAGTTGAATGTATATTATGTTTATTTTACTTTATTTTGTGTCTATATTTTGTATTAATGTAATGTGTTTTTTTAACAGGGGCTGCGCTGGAGAAGAAAAGAAGAAGGACGGGGCATGCTGGACAGGTAAGTAGAATATTTAGAATGTTTATAATGTTTATTTATTTTATGTTAATGTGTTGCACTAATTTTTTTGTTTGTTTTTCCCTTAGGTTGGTGACCTGAAGGGACATCTGCAAAGGTAAGTGGTCTTAATTATTTTATTTTAGCTTAGAATTAGGGTTTCTGTATGTAGATAGGATTTATTGTATATTAGATAGATAGGGGGAGGTATTTTAGATAGTTAGGATTTATTGTATATTAAATAGATTGTATGTTAGATAGTTGGGGGTATTGTATTTTTTTTGTATTGTATGTATTGTATTGTATTGTGTATGTCTTTCCTTTCCAGGTGTGTAATTTTTTTTTCTATAGTGGGGGGGGGGGGGGTTGAAATGTATTTTTTTATTTTCTGTATTCCTTTTTTATTTTTTGTGACAGTTTTTTTTATTTTCTGGAATGTGGATTTTTTATTTTTTGTGAGTTAGGCTTTTTTATTTTCTGTCATTAGAGTAGTGGGGGGGGGTTTATTAGGGGGTAGGTAGATAGTGTAGGTAGGTAGTATAGGCGTTAATAGATTAGTGTAGAGGGGGGTTAGTTTAGATGTAATGGTTTATTTGGGGGTATAGTGCAGTGTAGTGTTTGTACTTAATGTCATGATGGTCCTTGAGGACCTTCATGGCACTTATGTGGTTAATGTTAGGGTTGTAACAGCCCCATAAGGGTCATAATGTACCCTTATGGGACTGATGGGGTTAGATAGAGGCTTATGGGGGTCTGTATTGACCCCCATGAGTTATGGGGTTAATTAAGTGCTTATGGGGGTCTGTATTGACCCCCATGAGTTATGGGGTTAATTTTAGTTGCCTGGGGTTAATATAAGGACCTTTATGGGCCTTTAAGGACCCACGAGGCCGCGAATTTAAAACTTTTAAATGCAGTGGGGGCCTGATCTATGCCGATCGGGGACCCCCGCTGCAAGGGGTTAATGGGGGGGGGGGGGCTGTAGGGGCTTTAGGATCCCTTGCTAGCACTTTTTTGTGCCAGTAGGGATTCTTCCGAGGTGCGAGATTCACCTCATAGATTTAAGGCTGCGTGTGACTCCGTAGCTCTTTCGGAGCCTATTCTCTGCCATTTTTCAGAGTCATTTCGCATAGCAGGCTGCGAGGGAAGTATTGGGGATTCGGTCCTCGCAAACAGCAAAAAACTGCCTTTTGCGAGGGCCGAGAGAACTAAGAGGGCTAATTTAATAAGGCCCTATATTTGTACTGGATTCATTTTATATGTTATGTATCAATGCTTATCTTATTAGTATATACGTCTAAAGGGGATACCATCAAAGTGCTTTACACTTCTTTTTTTCCCTTTGAGTTTCTAAATACAATGTCCCCTATTCAGTTGAGCAATTGTTGGTTACTGGAGCTTGTATTTGTAGCTCGTAAACTAATTTGCTATTCAATTGGCATCTTTTAGCTACCCGCAAAAGATTTGCGGGTTACAGGCTGAAAATACTGCGGTTGTCGAAATCGGAGCACAGACCCAGCTAAGCCTTTGATCTTTCCCGTCCACAAGAATTACGATCGCTAAATTTCTGAAATCACTATTCAATTGCTACAATTTCTCAAGCCCTCAATTGTTTTCACACCCGTAAATGGCAAGTGTAGAAGAAAATCCTACGAGTACCAGATAGGACTCACAAGGGGGTTAAACACCTGATCGTAGCACTGTAAATGAAAATAAAAACCTCAATACTGCACTTTAAAGACATTAGAATTAATTGCACAACAATCTCAGGTTCGCAAATCTGCAATCAAAAACATTTTTTTTTACGTTTTATTTTCATGTTATATCAATCTCGGTAATGAAGTAGTTAATACATATCACCCACATGGACTAGAACAGTATCATCATTCATTTTTTTTTATTTTGTACATTTCCGTATAGCGAGTCTGATTGCATATAGGACTTCCAAACGCTAATTGATTGATGTTTAACTGCCATGTTTTACTGACGTCATGATGATGTTCTCATTTACTATTGGCTGTTTATAAATAGGTAGTTACGCCCTTGCTTATGTGCCAAGATCATGCCCTGAAATGCTAATTACAGGTGCATGTTTTACGGTTTAAGCTTTCGGCCAGGTTGCTGCGGGCTTGATCAACTGAATTGCTCTGTAATTGTTGCAAATTTCAAGCCCACAGACTTATGGCCTGTATAACGTAAACTGTGGGTTTGCAATTGAATAGGAGCCAATTTCTTTTTATCCATCTTAATCCATTTGTGCTAACATACTATTCTCACTACTAAGAGGGTTTGATAAAAACATAGATTCAGATATCACATAATAACCAATTGGGCCATCTGCTAATTCCAAGTAAAAACGCTTTGGTCTTAAATAACCACCCAAGGCCGGTATTTACAGTATGTTCCTTTAAAAAACAAAACACCATTTACATTAGTACCTATAATATGCATTAAATTACATTACACGTTCTTCCTGTTTCCTACACCGGTAATGTGAAACTCCTCCCCTGTAGGCATGTCTTTAGGTCACCCTACATGACAGTGAACAGAAAGAAAGTTGGAAACTGCAGAAGCTCCAAATCTTTTACTCTAGGGGCTTCTTAGAAGTAAGTGAAGTGTACATATTATGTGACAATTACACAGAGGAGGATAATTAATTCATTAAGACACCTAGTAAAGCTATTATATTAAACAAAAAATTGTGTAAAGAGAAACTTTAAATAAGACAGATAAGCAAACATATATGGGATGCCTTACAGAAAATAACAGTGCCTCCTCACCCTGCATATAAGAGGCTGTTTTATAATTCCAGAAAAAAAACGATTTATTTTCCATTCTAGATCTTCAAAAGAGCATATTGTAAATTTTGGATTTTAATCCTTTGCACTTCACTACAAATCCCACTACTGGTGAAATGTTGAAATAATTTTCAGAACAGGCTTATACATGTCTATACCATCTTTAAATTATATATTACAATTTCTGCTGGACGTCTGTTCTACATAATTACTACCGTCTCTTTAAAGTACAATCTTCCCTAATCCAGTCCTCTTTGAACAGTGCACCTTTGTGGGCTAATATATCGCATAGACGTTTAGTATAAAGTGATTATAGAACACATACAGCCCGATTAAATTCCCCCAACGATAAAACTTGTAGCCCGTAACAGAGCCGAATAGACTTACGGCTATTAAATTGGCCTATTACAGCTACCCGCAAATGATCTGCGGGTTACAGGAGAAAAAACCCTACGGACTGTCAAAATCGGAACTCCGTTGCCGCAAAGCCTTTGATCTATCAAGCCCGTAAATGTTATGTTTGCAAATCGCTATTAAATTTCTACAAATCCAATGTTCAAACCTGTAAACCTCAAATGGAGCCAAAAATCCTATGGGTACTAGAGAGGACCCGCAAAAGGGGTTAAAGTCCTGTCCGTAGCACTGTAAATGCAAATATATACACACTACTGTACTTAATATTAAAGGGAAAGTGATGTTAGGTATTACAATTAATAGTACAACATTCTCAAGCTCACAAATCTGCAATATAAAATACTCTTTTTTTCTGTATAATTTCCGTGTTATATCGAACCCGGCAATCAATGTGTTTATACATATAATGGAACTCACATGGACTAGCATATCATATTTACTGATTTATTAATATTGCGTTATTTCTGGAATGCGGGTCTGATCATAACTCGTAATTCAAACCTGTAAGGGATTGAAATATAACCTCCATTTTTCAGTGACGTAATGATGAAGATCTCTTTTACCAATTGCTCCGTCTAAACCCGTAACTACGGGTTTGAATAATTGATCAAGTTCGCGGCCACACATGCAACATGCGCAAGAATGGTTTACGGGTTTGGATGTCGGCCACGTCTTTTGCGGGCTTAGCTAATTTAATCGCTCTGTAACTCTGTCAAATTTCAAGCCTGCATTCTTTGCTGGTGTACTGGTGCTGCTACGGGTTTGGAATTTAATATGGCCCATTGACTATTAAGACCTATTACCATTTTACTGGCCAGTTTCACAGGGAGATGTCAGATTAGAGACATATAACAACATTAGTAGCAGTACTACAGACTGCTGGTGTGTACTGAGCGGGTTAGTATGCTGCCTTTCTATCAGACTGGAGGGTAATCAATCACTTGTGTAAGCTGTGGTATTGAGTTATTCATGTGGTCCTCTGGTCAATTACGCCATGCAAAAACTTTAATTAACTTGGTAATTAATTAACAGCTAATTGCTATTTTAGAAAAAGAGGATTATCCTTTTTTTACAGCTTGACAGGCCTGTTATGTATTCTCTGGGGCATAACTTGAGCCACTTCCTGTGTACTGTTGGAAAGGATCGACTGGGATAGCAATACAGGGAGGATGTAACAGCCCATAATCTAGAGACAGCTCGTAAACATTAGCTATGGACAGGAATATGGCTCATGTGCGTATATATATATATATATATATATATATATATATATATATATATATATATATATATACATAAAAAATTCTGTATTATAGCCAGAGTCACAAATCATACATATTTAATTTCCTTAAAAATAATGGTAATATATGGGTTTTGTGTAAGAAATACTTTTTTTTTTTAACAAAGTCACATGAGAGGTTTCATCTATACATCAATCTATACCTGCATATATTGCACATAACCTATATACATAAGCACCTGGTAATAGTAGAAGTGATTAGTTAAATCAGTCATTGTTATTATTTATAATAGTTTTATGATTGTGTTTGGTCCCTATCTCATATTCATACAACAATATGTTTATTTATTTAGTTTTACACAATAAATTGTATTATGCAGGTTCATGGGAGTCCTTTAGATCCCCAAGGCTCTGTGTTGGATCAGGGCAAGATGAGAAGAAAACAACCCCTCTCTGATTTGGCTTTAATCTAAGTTTTATACACTATAACCCACTACTTCTTATACAACAAAACTCTTATGTCATTTTTAAAATATAATTTTTAAATGTTAGAAAGTATAGGACAAAATTGTGTCTTTATTAAATACTTAAAGATAAAAGCTTCAGTTATTAAGATAAAAAATAATAATGAATATTTCATTTAAGAATAGTTAATTTCCAATAAAATGTTTATCTTAAAGAATCACAATAGATTAGCAAAAACATAAAATGCTTGTGTAGATTGCAGCAAACTAATAACAATAGCAACTGTGTAAGGTATGGACATAAAAACATTTTCACAGAAAATCTTAATTTTATCAGACTCTGCTAGTACATAGAAGCTGACATGACATAAGACTTCCTTTTCAAAGGAAGGGGTTACCCAGCAGGACAAGCGAGGCTTGCAAGTGTTCTTGAAACCTAATTTCTATTGTGCCAATGGGAAGGGGAAGAGTCCAATACCTTTTTTTATTGGACATTTTAGCTTCTGAGAGTTGCATCTCTCTTTGTCAAGTTATAAACTTCTCAAATATCTGAAATCCTTCCAAACACGCAGTGATCCATTGAAATGCAAGCTCTCCTTGCTAACTTTTTCCATAAGCTGTTTGCTTTTAAATGTGACTCATTTATACAAAAATAAGGGCACACATTTTCTGTCATGCATTCAAAAGTGTATTTTCAGACACCCGTGCCTTTGAGGAGTGGGAAGGCACTGAAGTACTCCTCCGGTCCCACTGAGTTCGCCGCATCGGGCAGACTGCGGGAGGAAGTGGAGTGTCGGGGCGAGGCGGCGGGAGCTGCCCCCCGCGGTCCGGGACTGCAAATTAACCCCTGCACCCTTGAAGCGGCCTGGAGGCCCTGTGCCTGGCTGGGGAGTCCCTGGACAAGGTGCCTGGAGGCCCAGTGATCGGCTGGGGAGACCTGGTGGAAGGTAGGAACAGGGGACAGAGGGGGAGGCAAGCACAGGAGCGGCAAAAAACTGGTGGAGCCGCCATCTTGGGGCGCTGGCCCTTTTAACACCCGTGGCAGCCCTATAACCTGTATAGGAAGGGCAATCTAGCCTCCCAACAGCAGACGCCCCTACAATTATCACACTGCAGTGCCCCTTCTTATCCAGGAGGAGAGAGAGAAGCCTCAACAGACCAGCACAGGGGCATGAAGGCAAGTGCTCCCTCCCTACCCTGCTACCCTGCTAGCCTGTTACCCTGTCACCCTGCTACCCTGCTATCCTGATATCCTGCAAACCTGCTATCCTACCACCCTGCCCCCTTGAGTGGACTGTGCAAGTGGATTGTGCAAGAGTTAATTGGTATATTGCTGAATTCTATCTTTACATATATCCAAGTGAATACACAGGATTGTTGAATTCATACGTGCTTGTGAGATTATTTTATAAGTGCATTTTGGCAATATAGCAGCTACAAGGACTGTGTTGAACTGTTTGCATTTCTATAACTGCACTGCCGCCTGCTGGCCACTTGGAATCCTACAGCAAGACTTTGGCCATCTGTGAACAACAGGCAGGTGAGCACGGCGCTCTCATTGGGAGCAGAACTGGTATACAAGCCGGCGCAAGTTGCATGCAGGGTTTAACATTGTTTTGCCTTACTCCAATCAGCACTTGAGAATCTACGATCATCAAGCTGGCTCCTATAAGCTTTTGCAGTATCCCTGGAACTTTTTGGCAACTCTGACTCTCATCGCTATATAGAGATTGCTTGAGGAATTCCTGACAACTACTGACCCTAATTTAGGGGCACGCCCCTACCATGGGCTGAGAGCTAAATGGGGACATAGTTCAGCAATGCTTATAGCGGACATCTTAACTACATCTATGGAACTGGCATACCTTCCCTAGCGGAGGCAGTAGTTGGTCGGGCCCAGCATTCACCGCTTTGGCTCTTTGCATCCTCTCTATTGATTTAACAGTGGGAATCTTGCCGACACATTTAACCTCACGGCCAATATGCCGAAACCCAAACGGGCCACCCCGGCCAAGGGTATACAAGATCATTTTTTGCCAAGAGCGACTCAGCGCCCACCCCTGGCAGACTCTCTTTCTGAACGCTCCGAAGATTCGGATCAGGAAGGGCGGCCCAAGGGATCCCACCAGCAACTAGATCTATCAGCCAAGGCCGTGGCTACGATTGAAAGACTCTTGGCTAAGGCGATTGATCCCCTGAGACAGGATCTGAGGGAATTGGGTCAGCGTACCCAACTTTTGGAAGATATGACAGACCAATTGGCGGAGGCTCAGGAAAAGGACAGGACATCGATAGCTCAAAACACTTACCAGGTTTCTGAACTCGCAGATAAGATAGAGGACCTGGAAAACCGCTCTCGCCGCCACAACATACGCATCCGCGGCATACCAAGAGCCATACAAGATCTAACCCAATACCTAAGAGACACTGTGGCTGCAATCCTTCCTGATCAGGATGAAAGCATGTGGGAAATTGAGCGAGCTCACAGAGCTTTAGGAGGCATGAGGAGTCCGGATGCCCCGAAAGATGTCATTGTCAGATTTCTGAGGCAGCAAGCTAGAGACACTCTACTCTCGGCTACAAGGAAGCTGCACGCTGTTAAGGGCCCAGACAACTCCCCATTGCAGATCTATGCCGACCTGTCTCCTGACACCCTTAACAAAAGGAGGCTAATGAAACCGGCTCTTACAATTTTGCTTCACCACAAAATTCAGTACCGATGGAACTTTCCATTTGCCCTCTCCTTCAATTTTAAGGGCACGACTTACACTACGCGTACACTGGAGGACTGCCTGTCGGTGCTACACCGCTTACAGCTTTACTCTGGGGAAATGCAGGAGACGCGGCAAGAGCAATCTCAACCGCCTATCCCTAAGAGACAATGGACGTTGGTGGCAGCCCAAGTCCACAGTAAACAAGTCCCTCCTCAGGGGGGAATGAAACTTACTCTGGACAGTGCAAGGGGTCAAGGTGCTGGACACAAGGCCTGCACAGGGGATGCTAGTCAAATGGCTGACCCAAGGGCGAGCTCACGTCCGGATTAGACTCTACCTGGAGCAGAATTTCCTAATAAAATTTGTGATGCCAAATAGAATGTTAGATGTTAACCTATTTTTGCCTTAAGCCTTAATTCAGAAGGTTGTGTAGTTTAGGATATAAGTTTATTATTAATTGTACAGCCTGCTGGACTGTGTTCCCACCTTAAGTGGACGAATTCTTCTCCTTGCTTAGAATCTTGGAGGAGGAGCACTAGTAAAAAGTGATTGTTATTTCATGCTTTTATGTTTTTAGTTCAACAACTTCGTAGTTATAGCCTTAGAGAACTGCTAACTGTAAACTTGACACTGCTTATCTGCTTATTTAAATGTTTTTACCTTAGTGGCCTAAAGCTAACCCTCTTCTCTTCTGCATTTAAATTTCTGTTTAATGGCAGGACGACACCCCTGACAGCTGCTAACCGTCTCTCTTGGCAGAGGTTGGCTTTCCGGGCTCCCTCCCGTCTTGCTTCGTATGGCACCAGCTATCAGGTAATGACACACACAGCTAGGGTCTCACTCGCAATTTGTAATGGCTACCTCTAAGTATACTCTGCTAACCCATAACGTGAAGGGATTTAACTCCCCCTTTAAGAGGAGGAAAGCCTTCACATTTTATAAAAAACACAAACCCGCAATCATCTTCATGCAGGAAACTCACTTCTCTCAGGACAACAAGCCTACATTCTTGCACAAGGAATATCCCACTTATTTCCTGGCTACTCTCCCCACTAAGAGAGCGGGGTGTGCAATTTTGCTACATAAAAACTTCCCTTTCCAGGTAGAGAACACAAAGATAGATGGGGAGGGTAACTATGTTATGGTGACTGGCATGATAGGGGGGGTTAGGACTACACTAGTCTCCCTGTACTCTCCTACAACCTCTCCCTATGCGGTTCTGATCTCCTTATTGAAGAGAATTGAGTCTCAAGACCTGGGAAGATTGATAATCGGGGGGGATCTAAATCTTACTCTAGATCCGACTTTAGACAGGTCAGGGACCCCTGCTAGTTCTAGATTTTCCAACAAAATAAAAAGGATTAAACTTCTACTTAACAGATTGGGGTTGGTCGATGCCTGGAGGGGGCTTCACCCAGGGGATAGAGAATATACATTTTTTTCTTCAACCCATTTGACTTACTCTCGGATCGACACTTTCCTTACTAGTTCATATTTATTTGACTCGATCTTAAAATCTGAAATTGTCCCCTGCCCCTGGTCGGATCACTCCCTGGTACTTATTGAGGTGGACTTGGGCCCTAATTTACGACCCCCCTATACTTGGAGAATGAATGAGTCCCTGTTATCCAATCCAAGTAGCAGGGAAACAATAGCCAAAGACTTAGGGGTCTTTTTTGAGACTAATGTCTCCCCTGAGACCGGAGCCGGCTGGCTTTGGGTCACCCATAAGGCCTATATCAGGGGAACCTGTATTAAGCTGGCCTCCTCCCAGAGAAAAGTTCTTAGGCAGAAGGAGGCAGATCTAACGGCGACATTAAAGAGACTGGAGAGATCAAACCAACAAAATCCCTCTCCCACGGGACGTAAGCTAATTGATAAAACCAGGTTAGAGCTAGATGGCATACTGTCACATCGTACTGAGCAGGCGATGAGAAGGACAAAGCATCTTTATTATTGGAAGGCAAATAAGCCAGACTCTCTTCTGGCTAGAAGGCTTAGCAATAAATTTTCACAACATAGAACCACTCAGATTCGGATGGCTGATGGCCACATCTCATATAGCCCTAGTGACATTCAAAAGGCATTTCAAAACTTTTATCAACAAATTTACTCCTCCCAGTCTCAATGCAGTGAGGCAGACATACACTCATTTCTTAGCACTCAGGACCTTCCCGTGTTATTAGCTCACCATCTGGCTGACTTGAATGCGGAGGTTACTCACGAGGAGGTTAGATCTACTATACAAGGTCTTAAATTAGGTAAATCCCCAGGGCCGGACGGCCTCACAAACCTATATTACAAAAAATTTGAACACCTGCTTACCCCCTATTTAACGCTGCTCTTCAATGCCATATTGAATGGGGAATCTATGCCCCCTGAACTAAATCAAGCTGACATAGTCGTGTTTCCTAAAGAGGGTAGGGATAATCTGGAGACTAAAAACTATCGTCCTATCTCGCTGATTAATGGAGATGTCAAGATCTTAGCCAAAATTATGGCTAACCGTATATCTAAATTTTTACCAGACTTAATTCATAAGGATCAGGCGGGGTTTATCCCTTTCAGAGAAGCAGGGGACAATGTCAGGAGGGTCTTAAATTCTCAGTATTTAGCACATAAATCTCACACCCCAATGTGTCTTCTAGCTCTGGACATTGAAAAGGCTTTTGATACGGTTGAATGGCCGTATTTATACAAAATACTTGACAAGTTTGGATTTAGGGGACGCTTCATTAACTTACTAAGGAGCTACTATAACTCCCCAACTGCCAACTTGAAGCTGCCAGGAGAGCGCAGGGCAAATATCCAAATTCATAGAGGGACTAGGCAGGGGTGCCCACTCTCACCATTGCTGTTCGCGCTTGCCATGGAACCTCTTGCACAGGCGATTAGATCTCATGCAGGCATATTTGGGATTTCAGTGGGCCACCAGCACTTTAAATGCTCTCTTTTCGCTGATGATATACTTTGCACCTTGACCAAGCCCCTTCAATCGATCCCAGCTCTTATGTCAACTATAACCGAATTTAGTAATGTCTCAGGTCTTAAATTAAATATAGGGAAAACGGAGGCGATGGGGTTGGGTATGGTGCAATCGGAGATTGACTCTCTCAAATCTGACTATAATTTTGTCTGGCCCGCACGTCATGTCAAATATCTAGGAGTCAAACTTACTTCTAATATAGCTGACCTATATAAGGCTAATTTCCCACCTATATACAAGTCCTTGACCGAAGACATGCAGAAATGGACGAACTATAACATTTCTTGGACGGGTCGCATAGCGGCGGCTAAAATGAGCATTCTACCCAAAGTTCTGTATCTATTTCGAACCATCCCCGTCTCAATTTCACCTACAGACCTTGATAGGTTCCAGAATAATATGTTCAGGTTCATATGGGGAAATAAGCGCCCTCGTATCTCTAGACAGGTGATGTTTAGACAGAAAAATAGAGGTGGACTTGCTTGTCCAAATTTAAAGCTTTACCTTAAAGCCGCTCAATTGGCCCACCTTCCCAGGGCACACTCTAGAACACACCAACCAGCCTGGGTTTTTATGGAAAATCAGCAAATGTTCCCACACAGTTGGGATAATGCTGATTTGGATCCCAAAAGAACTAGCCCCATTCACAACTCATCCAAATCCTATGATTTCACAAACCCTTCGTGCATGGGGGTGGGCCAATTCTAAATCCAGGCGGTTACTTCCTACAGGGCTATCCCCGATGATGTCAGTCATGTCTTTCCCACAAATTTTGGCAGACTCGAATGACATATCTAAATTTTGGTGGACTTCTAGAAACTTAGATCGAGTAGGGAACTGGTTTATGAACGATAGTTTGCTGACGTACGACCAATTCTGTACAACCCACGACCTACCTGTCACAGAATTCTATAATTACCTGAAAATTAGGAGCTGGGTCAGTAAGAGTTCAAGAGAACTTGGGCATCCTAGGGCCTCCTGGATGTCCATTATATGCAAAAGCCTACCCCTTACCAAGGGGATTCTGGGCTCACTATATGACACCTTTCTTAACTTCACTAGCGTCCAGAAACCCAGGTATTTTACACAGTGGGAGAGGGATCTTGGGGTGGAGTGGGACTGGGGTAGATGGTCAGAATCCTGTTCCAGTCTCTCTAGAGGCTCTCTTAACTCGGCTCTACTGGAGACGTCCATTAAGGTTTTGCATAGAGTTTATTGTACACCTGACAAACTACAGAAGTTTAAACCATCAGAAAGCAATAAATGCTTTAGGGGGTGCCAAAACATAGGGGATCACATACACATATGGTGGTCATGTCCATCCGCTCAGAAAATCTGGGGGCAATTAGCCCAATTAGCTTCCACACTTTTCAACAAGGCAGTTACGCCCTCGATGGAATCCTGCCTGCTGGGGATTCGAGTTGAGGATTTATCTAAAACACAGAATAAACTATATCAATTAATGGCGGTAGCTACTAAGACACACATGGCCAGGAGTTGGAAGAAAGAGACTCTTAACTTTACAGAGGTGATTAAAGGACCATTATGGTCATAAATTAAAAATATGCTATTTTGTAGAACACCACCTGCACATGTTTTTAGAATAAAAATAAAAGATATCTAATATATAACCTTTTGTGTGCAATTATACGGCTGTGGAATATATAATTTTGTTTTTCTGATCAGCTTCTTGAGTTATAAAGAGATTTTGATTGCATAGTAAATTTCTATCTGTAAATAGGAATGTGCCATCTGCAAAAGCCAGAGCTTGCAATAGCAGTAACGGAAAGCTTATCAGTTTACAAGGACACATTCTATTGAGAAGGTAATAGACAGAATCAGCTGAGAAAAGATAATGGATTTTTGCAGTAAATGATAATTTGGTATAAAAGAGCTGTGATAATGTTTTACTTTCTTAAAATATTTTTCCCATTATCAAATTTAGTTACTTAAAATACCATATACAAAACAAAAATAATGGACATTTATTATTGCAAGAACACTACTTTGCAAATGTTAAAATCTATAATGGCCCATCCCAAATCTATGTCTAGACTTAGGTTACATTCTTGTTGTTAATTGTGTACATTAAAAGTATTTTTCCCAGAAACAAGTATCATTCTTATTAGGCTGTCCTGTCTTGAGATAGGGACGCTAATAAGATTTGGGGTATCCAATTAGTGGAGCCTTCCAGAAAGGAGGCATCCCTTGAGGACATAGGCCTTTAGCAATACACTATTATACATTTGAATTATATATTTAGATTGTAAGTTTGCGAGATTTCAATCTTGCATGGTGTTTTGGGGAAAACACTTTTGGCACTGGTTTCTAAGTTCAAGACAAGACTCTCCATTTCTTGCAATTTGTTAATATTGCTTTGAAAACAATCCATGTATAGTGCTATGGAATATGTTGGCGCATTATAAATAAACAATAATAATAATAATTTGTAATTAATCAAAGAATTATTGTTTCATGGAATGGAAAAAGCGGTTGGAGTATAAATATCTTTTGGATGTTTAATATAACTTTTGTAAGTTCAAATTGACTTGTTTCTATCATATATATTTATCATCCTTCTTAGGATGTCCTCTTTTGAGATAGTTATGCTGGTAAGATTTGGGGCATCCAATTAGAGAAGCCTTCCAGACAGGAGGCATCCCTTGAGGATCATAGGACTTCAACATTACACTAGTACCTTACTGTGGAATATTCCTATTTGAAATATAATTCATCTATTGCTTTATGGAATGAGATAAGCTACTTGGGTATTAATACTCTTTGGATTTTTACAAAAAAATCTTAATACATTTGTAGGACTTAGATTTGGGATGGCCTATTATAGATTTTAAAGTTTGAAAGTAGTTTCCTTTAAATAATACATTTTCTTGATTTTTGATGTGTATATGATTGATTACTGGTATTTATCAACTGGAAATTAGAAATAGTTTTGTTCTTTTTGCTATACTTTAAGTTCTCAAAACAATATATAGAAACAATTGACTATGGTGATCCTTTAAAGATATTAGCTCAAATTAGGCATAACTGAGGTTCTCTAGTATACGGTACATGAAGTTTCATCTACATGTTATGAAGGAAGAAAGAAAAAATAAAAATGTTTCTATTGTCAACCTTTAGAGGGCCACTGCAATTAAAAGCTTCTATTATGCATATTAAAAAGCATGTATTATACATTACAAAACATGTTTTCATCATGGAAAACAAATTATATTGTTTGAAGGAAATGAACACTAAATAAATGACAGACAGACCGATTTAAAACAATGTGTTTGACCTAGCTTTCTTACCAGTGAGTTAAACATGTAAAAAGGGATGTAAATAGCAAATCATGGAAAACCTATTAATTGTGCTTTTATATCTGATCTACATTGAAACCTATAGGAACAAAAGCGCAGTATGTTGCAGATCATAAGGCTCACTGCAGCTCTTGTCCCTGTAATGTATTAGGGTAGAGGAGGAATAAACAATCCCACACTTCTGGATCTTACTAAGTATGTAATATTTACTTTATTTTATTAAGTGCCTAAAACTATACATATTGTACCTGATTGATTTATACAGCTTATGAATACAAAACACTGAAGTGCAGTGTTTCAAATTAGCCAATCAGCGACTATCTTTCAGTAGCATGTTGCGGAATGTTGCTGAGAGACGGTTAATGATTGGTTAATATGAGACACAGCAAGAATTTGTCTATAGGAGTTACATAAGGAAAATCCCAGCAGGAATTAAACATATTATTTTAGGCAGGAAAAAAACAGAGCTTTTAAATAAAGTACAAAAAAAGTAAATAGATACAAAGCTATATTATATTCCTAGTGACATCCAGAAACCTTCCAAAGCCCTTTAATGTAATATATCTAGACTATACATATCAATGATTTATCATACATTTTAGTATAATGTTTAAAACCAGATCTATTAAGTGCATTCTAGAATTTTTTGTACTACACTGGCCCATTAAGGAAAAGGGAAGTTATTTATTTATTTTTGCTCTTTTTGCACATACTCATTAGACGTTCCCTAAGTATGGTAACTGACATAATTCCAGGAACTACACCCAAAAATTCCAGAAGCCAATGCTTTGATTAAAAAGATAATGCAGCAAGTGATGCTCTGACATGGAGGTGTTACAAACCTCCCCATGAACATCTGATATTATTAACATTTGCTGGATGATACAGGATGAATTAAGCACAGGCAAAAGGAGGACTAGTCAGGAGCCAACTTTGCATCTCTCTTTGTAATGACTTCCAGAAGACAGGGTTATCTCCTTGCAAGGACATGCCAAGAAAAAAAAAAACAATTAATCTTTGGACCTGTCTCTTTCCATTACGGTTATTTTCTGCTGGGACGGATGAAAAGAGCAATTAAACTTTGAAGTTGTGATTAAATGCTGCAGGGAAAATGAAGCATCAGAACTTTCTTTCTATTTATTTTTCTTTTCGTCTTATGGGAAATAAAAAAATGTTTTATTTTTTTTTCTTGGAGAATGCCAGCGTTTAGCACTGAATTTGTAGAGGGCTGTGTAAGTCCTGTCGTCTGAGACGCAGCTAAATTCAATTATCCTGTGATATCACTAACATTCACACACAGACGCCGTACTTATTTCACTGGCAAAGTGCTTTGAAATGAAATGATCACAATGAAAATAAGAACGGATTTGCAGAATGAATGGAATGAATTTCTAGAGAAAAGGCGAATTGTCCTTCTTATCCATGGTGTTCTTTTTCTTAAAATAATAAGGTGCCCCCTCCGAGGCCTGCTGCTTATCATTTAGGAGTAGTGTGGGATTCTCTGAGCAAGTTCAGTAAACATGCTTGTCTGAAAGGGACACTGAAGTCCCGCATTTTCAATCATGCATTTAAAAGAGCATAAATTAAACATGACAAAATGTTTATTTATTATTTTTTGGCATGAAAATATTATTTCTATTCACAGTCCTTCACAAGGAAGGGTTAAGATTTAAAGCTAGTCAAAAAAATGCAAACTGACTTGAACAAGTTCTCGATTTGTACATACACTGAGATATATATACAAGTTCATCTAGGGGCTGTAATAAAGATGATGTTTTACTAAGCAAAGTAGGTGCAATGTATATCATTTTATTGTATGTTCTTTTTCCTATGGGGGAAAATCGCCATCACAGGTCTCCACACTTCATCACAGCCCCTGTGGTCACTGGGTGGATTGGTGGGACCTTCTGTCACACCTGTGGCATTAGACCCCACTGGACCTCTCTTTCAACATATTGATTCCCCACCCAGGCCCAGCTATTGATCTGATGACAGGACCATTCCACCATCAGCTCCTCCTCCCACCACCGGCACGTGGCAACCACTACCACCAGGCACACCAACATCAGCAGCTCCCTACGCTTCTCAGCACCTCCTATCTTGACCAACACCACTGTCTCCTCCCACAGCCATGTCCGGACAACAGAGACCTCCAACCACAGGCCAACCTTTGGAGGCCACCGTGGTGGAGATGCTGGTCCACATCAGAGACTGCAGAGACAGTATGAGGGGGACCCAGGCCAGTGTCTCCTTCCACCAGGCCCAGGTGTACTGTCATTTGAGGAGGCTACACAGGGAGACACAGAGCCATTATCAGCAGGTACATGGCCTGGCTGCTCCAGGCTGTGCAGAGCCCACTAACCCAGCTGAGCGTGGACATCGCCCAGCGTGCTCTGCCTCCCCCGCACACATGCAGCCTGGGCACTCTTTGCATCCCTCCATACCTCCACCTGCAACATTGCTGCTGTCTCCAGGGGGATGGTTCCCCCTGTAACTCCCCCTAGAATAGGGACTGGGCACAGTAGGACGGGGTTTGGGGGCCCTGTGGGAAGGTGAAGGAGGCGATAGGGGCTGCACCTATGATTTGGCCTTCTTAACAGCACTCAATGACAATCTATTGGTCCAAGTGATGCCATAAACTAGCCTGCCTACAGAGTATAGGAACATGGCCTATGTGATGGTGATATTTTATAAGCAGATGGCAACCCCCATCATATGGTCCATGATCCTCTTCTCTGTGGACACGTAGGGTTATGATCACACATTCCTCCAATTGATGGTCACAGAGTAATGCTGTTGAGAAGAAATAGTGCAGTCCCTATTTTTTGTTGTTGGCACAATTCAGGTCCATGAAGGCATCCTCTTCATCTGCAAGCAGTGTTATCAAAAAATGTGAGTGAGATATCTACAGAGAGGCCAATCCATCAATGACATTCCCCGAGTCGAATGATTACACACGTCATTATATAATCATATATCATGTTCAATAACACATGTTTGAGCAGATCTGGAGCAGGACTATCAAAGTCCAAAACTGCCCATTTATTCCAAGGCAGCATTAATACATGCATTAAAACCTCTTAGAGAGATGATGATAGTGCTCTGGCCCCACTGAATGTGGTCACAGCTAAGCAATCTTTGTGAGATGCTAAATTATTACTCATGGTAATGTCAAGTCATTTCAAATGGCAAATAGAGTTTGCACTGCTTGTGGATGAGGTTCAGGTAACTTTGTTTATTGTTACGGTTACAGTATTTACCAATGTACTGTACATACAGATTTTTATAGAAGGGTTGTTTTCCTCCTCTGCCTTTTAAAGGCTAACTAGCTAACTAGCGACTTGCCTGTCAAAAAATGACGGCAATAAGATTGTAAGGCAGGTAATGTTGTTTGTGTGCGAAATTAATTTTGTTGGTGTTTTAAGATCGCGTTGCTCGCAATGAGCGCCTTAGGTGCTCATTGCCAGGCTCTTGGTTGTTTGTGTGCTATAAGCATCGTTGGTGTTTTTTTTTTGGTATGGCAATGAATAATTAATAAAATAAGAAATTAATATACTTTACCTATTGTGAAGTAATATATGCAGCATTGTGTTGAAGAGCTGGCAATCTGTTTTCATGTTGCTGCAGCATCAGTGCTGTGGAGCTGCTGTGTAAGTGTCATGAATGTGTGCAGTGTGTAGTGTAATAGTGTGCGAGGCAAATCCGTTAGGGTAGCTGTGTACTTCCGGATTGTATAAGTTAGTGTTCTAAAATGGCACCTAATGTGTGGTATGCGGCTGTGGCTGATTTTGCGTCCTTATTTTCGGATGTCGTCCGACTTTTTCGGAAAATCCGTAGGTGTTTGGTGGTGTTTTGCGTGTTTAGGGTCCTTTAGCCTCGTTTTCGTTTTGTTCGGCGGACATTTTTTCTCTCGCTTAGGTGATTTTCGGGTGTCTAAACTCAGAAATTTGGACTTAAATCGAGGTGTAACTTCACTTGCAGAGGTCGTGGGTGCCCCCCTTGCTGTGGGTAAGCTTTTTATGTGTTTGTTGTGTGTATTTATTGTGTTTGTAATGTGTTTCGGGTCGAGCGGGTTGCATCCTTGTTTTCGGATCTCGTACGTTTTTTTCGGAAAATCTGAGGTCGTAATGGGTCGTATCGTGTCTCATATGTAAGTCCGTTAATTTTGAGAGGTCCGCAATTGCTGGCAAGGAGCGACTTTGGCGCTCATTGCCAGCAACTGCAGCCCTCACTTTGCGAGGTCCACGGGCTCGCTATGCGAGCCCGCAGCGTTAGCAACAACCCACATGCTCACAACTATATACAGTCAGGTCCATAAATATTGGGACATCAACACAATTCTAAACTTTTTGGCTCTATACACCACCACAATGGATTTGAAATGAAACTAACAAGATGTGCTTTAACTGCAGACTTGCAGCTTTAATTTGAGGGTATTTACATCCAAATCAGGTGAACGGTGTAGGAATTACAACAGTTTTTGCTATCTCTCTGATGGGTTTGTTTTGTTTTTCAGCCTAATGATGGCTTGCTTCACTGATAGTGACAGCTCTTTGGATCTCATATTGAGAGTTAACAGCAACAAATGCAAATAGCACACTTGAAATGAACACTCGAGCTTGTATCTGCTCTTTGTAAATGGGATAATGAGGGAATAACACACACCTGGCCATGAAACAGCTGTACAGCCAATTGTCCCATTACTTTTGGTCCCTTAAAAAGTGGGAGGCACATATACAAACTGTTGTAATTCATTGTATAGAGCCAAAAAGTTTAGAATTGTGTCGATGTCCCAATATTTATGGACCTGACTGTATGTGAGTAGCGAATTGCCCGTCAAAAAATGGCGGTCAGAAAATTGTAAGGCAGGTAATGCTGTTTGCCACACAATGTAAGGCTTTTTGTCCTCTGAGTACCTTCGGCGCTCATTGCGAGCCTTGCGCTGAGCACCTTCGGCACTCATTGAGAGCCTCTCCCCTTGTGTACTTTTGGTGGTGTGAGCACCTTCGGCGCTCATTGCAAGCCCAGCGCTGAGCGCATTTGGCGCTCATTGTGAGCCTCTACCCTTGTGTACTTTTGCTCCTCAAGGTACCGTCAGTGCTCTTTTTATTTATTTATTTTTATTTTTTATATATATATTTTTTTATAATAATTTATTAATTATTTAAATAATAAATTAATATACTTTACCTATTTCTAAGTAATATATCCAGCAATCAATATCCTGAAGAGCTAACAATATCTTTTGATTTTCCTGCAGCATACAATGTACATTTGGACTGTTGCTGACCTGATGAGAAAGTGTTAGCAATGTGGCAAGTGTGAAGTGTAAATAGGCTGCTTGTGCAAGGGCAAACCGTTTGTTTAGTTGGGTAAAGCTACATTTTAGAATGGTAATGTTATTAGTTGCAAGTTAGTGTTGTAAAATGGTGGCGATTGTGTATGAGTTACGCGGCTCTTGAGCATTTTCCATCCTTCCTAATAGTGTTTTTTGTACCTCGTACGTTCCTGGGTAAAAGTCTTATGTGCCTGGCAGTGTTTTGCGTGATTAGGGGAGATGTAGCCTCGTTTTTGTTTTTTTCGGCTGTCATTTTTTTTGTCGCTTAGGTGATTTTTGAGTTCGGAAACTTGCCAAACTCGGTTTAGATTTACGTGCAATCTCAGTCCCAGACGTCCTGGCTATCCCCCTGTGCTGGGCTTAGGCGCTCACTGCCTAAGTTGTGAGGGGTAGTAGAGATGAGCGCCTATGACGCTCAACTCCAACAGTGCAAGGAGCGCCTTTGGTGCTCCTTGCCAACAACTGCAACCCTTGCTTCGCTGCGTGAGCCTGCAAGCGTTAGCAACAACCCACAATGCTCACAACTATATGTAATGAGCACACTGTATGTGTGTAATTGAATAGGATTACATAATCCATGATTTTTATAATCTGTGTAATGGAGCAGATGAAGACATGATGTATATGCTATGCCCATTTTATGGAGATATTAATTATAAGATTTTTGTTAATCTGATTGTGGTTACTGTGTGTGACTGACTTTGGGACCCCCTGAACCCCAAAAGTAACTCTGTTATATGGGACTCTATCACATCTAATTGCTAATATCAAAGGCTATAAAAATAGACATGAGATGTGTTTTAAGGACTTTGTCTTTCATTTATGTGTCATATTTAAAGAATTAATGTGTGAATATAGTTACGGTCATGGTTTATTGGTTAAAATGTATGTGCTGTTATTGCTATACTGTGATACACAGTACAATGTGGCTCACAGGCTCTAAGTTATGTTATCAGGGCCTTACCAGTGGAACCTATTATAAGTCAGAATGATGTAGGGACCTCCTAGGCCCTAATTGTGGTGCCATCTTGACTTTTTCGTGATCCTGGGCTGCATAAACTCCCAGGTGTCTTAACTAGAAATACTAACCCCCCATCCTGCCCTAAGCTTTGCAGATCACTGAAAATAAGCATAAAATCCCAGAAACTGGATAGTTTATTACCCTCTCTGGAGTTGTCAAGAGGGAATAATAATGAACAGACAAGGAATAAGAGATAAACAGTATTGATAGAAAATGTGTAATGAAAACAATGAAACCATCCAGGGATGAAACACGCCTCTCTGGGCCAAGAGGATGGGCTAGAACTGGGGGGATGGTTTATTTTGGTATTGTTAAAATGTGTCTGAAGCAAGAATAGAGGCTCAGTCTGCTGTCCGCTCTAACCAAGGGTGTTGCTGGCCTCTGTTTCTCCATGACTGATGTCCTGATCTGTATTGAATTGCTGGGTTCTGAGATTAATAAAGTCACAACCTGCCGATTTCCCCAATAAGCTACAGTAGGAGAATTAGGGGTGTACTGAGCCCCTTGTCTCTGGGTCGTGACACTGTGGTGTATTGAACACATGTGACCCTAGAAGATGCTATTCATCATTATTATTATACAGTATTACCTTGACCCCTTTAGTTTTTGCCAGTTTTTCCAGCCTCTTGTTCTTTCAGATCCGTCCACACCATATCCATTATATTAATGCACAGTCATATATGTTTATGACTGTTCTCTGTGTATACAATAAAGGGTGTTTTTGTTATGCTGTTATTTCCGAGAGCTTCTCAAGCTAATAGTGACATCAACATACATAACAATTAATTAACTATTTTGTTTTAGGATATTGGTCATCGTCCTGTATAGGCATCTGTTCATGCAGTTTATGAATCCATAACATTCCAGTGAAACAAGCGTGGGTTACAAGTGATCCACATGTGTTAATTAATCCAATTTGTGTTCACACACATATTTACATTTTTTCATCACTATTTTGTAAAGCATGGGTGAACTAGATTATTATTGATTATTTTGAGTTCATTCTTTGATACATATACCTACTGACACTGATGGGTCTCATTATTCCACTGAAGGATTGTCAAGCATCTGACGTGAAATTAATGATTAATTGATACATTAAGAGTATCAGTAATGTTCACATACTTATTATTGGTATACATGTTTCCACTTCCTTTTTCCATATGTCCAATAGGTGACAGGTGACAATTACATATTTAAGATTGCACATATGAGCCAATAGCAATGTTAATCCTTCATTTGAGATGATTTAGCATGCTTTTCTATTGTTTTAGCACAGTCTCCTGTCCCTTTAAGAGGTGCTGCAGTACTCAATGTTTTTAAAAGCCACTGCACGTGGTCTTTGGTACCTGTAATAATTAGTTCATTTGTTTGCATTTACAGTAGTGCCCTGATTTGCGAGCAATCCGAACATTCTTATCAGCAAAGGGTTCATTTGTAATGTATAGTCAGTGTAAAAAGTAAATGGAACAGTTATCTGTAATTTGCAACTCCGCCAGTAACTCGTAGCAGTTCTCTCGCAATGTTTTAGGGGTGGATGATTAACCTAGCTAGATATAATTTTTTGTGCCACTATGGATTAGCATAGAGGCCCTGGTTACTGTCTATCTGTTTATGCTTCGCTAACAACACATACAAAGAGCTACAACATATGCAGTTTATCAAGACTGCATGATCCATAGTTTACACCCATAAAAAAATTCCCTTTACTCTTTTAATCACAGTCAAAATGTAAAGCTTCCCCATTTCCATTTCATTTACTTTTTACTCTCCCAACCACACCCGAGGAATCTAGTTACTCATGACCAGTGGTATATTGCCAGCTGTGGGAAAACCCTCAGTATTGCTTGTGGGATGAGACGGAGTGTCCTAAGGGTCACAATAAAGATCTTGGATCCTGTTGGCTTGTCTGCTGAACAATGGAACAGGCAGAAGACATATTTTATTACAAATATATGTTGTGCTGCTTGTGAACTAGTGATACTCAGCCTACACATCTGATAAATCTATACCATGTAAACCCCATGTTAAATTTTATATCGGGTTAGATGATAGGCAGAAGTAAATCTGGTTTTGATTGGTGGACTGCTTGGAAATTCTAATAGGGGCTTAACTGGACTTTTACCCCAGCTATTCAGTAATGAACTTATGTAGGCAGCCTCCTCTCACTCTTGTCTCACACATCACACACACCCAACCACCCCATCTACATTGTAAGCCCTGGAACCGCAATTCCTTTGTATTAATATGTCAAAGGTTCATTGTAATATATATTGTACTTTCTGTGCACCTTATAGTTTGTTCTGTCATTTTTTTCAAATAACCATTAATAAGCAGATATTTTAAAGATAATCTTTCACTTTAAGCGTGTATGTGGTTTGCTAAAGGAAAAGTCACAAATAAATTGTTATTAGCATCTGAATATCATTTACATCCTCCAACTGATTTTACTTGTTGATTTTTCGGATCTTCTGTATTTATATAGTATAGACATATAATTGTGCCTTTCAGGTTTAATCAGTCAGTTTTCTAAGAATAGCAGCACTTCTGATCCTTCAAAGAAAAGCACAATACCTGTTACAACAAGTCCTAAAAGGTAAACATCTTACAGTGATCTGCGTCAACACAGCGTGTTCAAAATGTTGGTAAAAAATGTCACTATATTTAATTGGGTGTTCAATATGAATATGTACATATAGCTATTAAGCAAAGGCTCAAAAGTGAACCCTGGCTGTATGTACCTGTATGCACCTTTTTAATCTAGAGCTTGCAATAGAATATGCAAAGGTGGTGTTACTGCTGGGGATAGAGCCATCCAGACAATTGTGTGTTTCACTCCCTATCAGGAAAGGAACACTAAACAAATACAATGTAATACAAATTATTGTACAGCACACAATACTATTAAATCAATAAGAACTAATTAATTCAAATAAATATAGATGGCTAGGTTCAAAACTGAAGATAATATATGTACAGTATATGTATCTGACATTTCACATTACAAAAGTGTAATTGCCTTTTATTCATCAAAGAGTTTTCTGTGATGTACAATAATATGTATTACACTTTAATTGTTTAATAAACGTGTTGCTTTCCAGCTAGGGGGATAGATCACGCTAGCAGCTGACTGAAGGCTTCCCCTGACCAGGTGGGCCCTGTCCAGCTGTTTGGTTGGCTCCACCACCATCTTTGCAGCTGAACGAGATGGAGGAGGATATTAGTGAGTGAGAATGTGAGGGGGAAATGTCAACTCCTATACTGAGCAATATGAAGGGCAAAATAAAGCAAATATATCTCATATATCCCATTAAGTTCATTAGATTAATTCTGATTCAATGTAAACAAAACATTCCAGAGTGCATTGCTCCTTCAACTTTCTTTTTGTGTATGAGTACAGTTTGCATGCCCATCTATGTAAAATGCCAACTATATTCTATATCAGACTGGTTCATCTTCATACATATAATTTGGGAAGTAGTTTGTGAGATATGTAACAAACTAATAACATTGGCAACTTTGCAAGCCATGTACTTAAACTGTTAGAGAAAATCTTACTTAGCTTTAGCTACAATTTGCTCATGTCTAACGCCTGTCATAATATGCCTATGGCGTAATGGCAAGGGGCCATTGCATGATGACACAAAGTGGTGTACTCTAAAAATGTAAGCAATTGGGGAGGATTTTGTAGCCTCATTGGTGAGTGAGCTCACATCCGAGCCTGCCCCCATCATGCACTGAACAGGAAAGTTCACAGCTATGTCACCCCTTAAGTTCAGAACAGAAACAATTTCCAGAAAATGATAAACACAATTTTTAGGAGGGAGGATGTAATATGTGTATGTACTACTTTATAGAAGAGTAATGGATAAGAAATATGCATTGGGGTATTTAGGTTAGGTAGATGAAATGGCAGACTTCCTATGAGCATATAAATGTACATCAATTTTACCAAAAAGGCAGTTGTGTACTACATGTCTGAAAAGCTTCATATCTTTCTAAACCAAACTCTGCAATATACTTTTTCAAAGTTAACAGATTCCGGCTGTCAACGCAATATTTATTTTCAGCCTTGTGTGGCAACAATGCTGCTGTCTGAACAAGAAAAATGTTTTCTGTAAATATTTCTTGCTTCTGAAGTCTGATCACACAGTTTGTGACAATGGAATTGAGACATCTTAAATGGATGGGATATGTCTTTAGATAAAATGCCAACAGTCTGAAATGATTTAGTAGCCAAGATGCTTTCGGATAAAGTGGAAATAACAGACCTAAAATAATATGTATGATTTAGACTTTGTGAAAAAAAGAATATTGGAGAAAAATGTTATTCTCCTTTATTCTCAGAAATAAACATTGCCCTGTGAACAGCTTTTGCTTTGAGAATTCAGGTAACACCTTC
Organism: Discoglossus pictus; assembly: GCA_027410445.1. Classification (NCBI taxonomy): domain Eukaryota; kingdom Metazoa; phylum Chordata; class Amphibia; order Anura; family Alytidae; genus Discoglossus; species Discoglossus pictus. Next base: position 297,476,925 of record CM050163.1, read on the forward strand.
TGCACATGTTTGTCTTACCAAATGCACAGCTAGAAATGTGTGCTAAGAATTAAGAAAATATTGTGGTGTCTAGATTAGAAATATTCAACATGTTTTGTGTTGTAACACCCACTAATTATTGTTAGATTGGCCCTATTCTTAGCTTACATAATTAGATACATCATGAGGACTCTAGACAGCACAATCTTATGGCTTAGAATAGCGATAGTCAATAAGCAAACAATCAGGACCTCCAGTCCCTTCCTCCAGACCTGCACTCGATTATTACATTTGTCATACATCCTACCTTTCAAACTCTTAAATAAGCTTCATGATTCATGTATTTCTTTTCTGAAGTCTCCTTCACAATGCAAATCTCCTTACTATGCCCTTCCTAAAGCCATTATATACCTTTACAAAACATGTTTGGACCTTGATGAGCTTTCTAAAAAATAATTAAGTACACCTGGTCTAGACAGTGTTTTCCAATGCAGTCATTTTTTCATAAAATGCACCAAGGTCCGAATGTCTTTATGAAAATGAATAAATACATATTTTGTTAAAAATACATACTGTAATGGTATTCTGAAGAGAACAAGTTTACATAGTTAAATGGTCTCAGGAAAATAATAACATGTAACAACAACTTATATATGATAAATGTAATAATGCATTTGAGGTCCAGAAGAAAGGGACCAGTAGCCTTGATTCAGACCCAAGTAACCCCTGCCCTTTGTATAAAAATAGAAACAAACTCCAGTCCAAAGATGGAAAACTATTTTCAATTTAAGTTTTCTCACAATATTATCTGTAATGACAATTGACATCTTACTACTTAAATAGCACGAAAACAGGATCATTACAGTTGCCATTTAATGTATACTATTTCTTGCATCTTCCCAAGTAATCTAAAAATGATGATTAATAATTCAAATACATATTATTACATGTTTTTGTTGGATGGCATATTGCCTTAAAAAGTAAAACTCTGGTTTGGTAACACTGGAAGAAAAACAACTAAAGCTATTGCCTTTCCCAACAAATGGGATGAATTATACCCTTAGACACTCTATATATTTATAATACACCCCCACACACAACATAAGGCATTTTTCAGCAGAACGCAAGAGAACTAAGTTTTTGTTTGGCTCTAGTTCCCCTTTTGTTTCCTGACAATTTTATAGGGTTCTCTTCCTTTGTCAGTCAAATATTAGTTCACTCCATTTGTTTTAGTATTTGGAATCCTGTGAATCTTAGGGCACTATAATAGTGTTTTTTCAAATAGAATCAGAATTATGTTCAAATATTGGATGCACTTTATAGGGATGTGTAGCTCATTTTTGCTAGAATGCATTTAAACATTAATACATCATTTTGCAAGAAAACAATGTTCTTAATACTTCTTTATGGCACTCTAAGTACTGCCCTATGACAATCTCTGATCAGGGAGTACCAGCTATAGCCGATCAGTCAACAAGGATGACATTATATAGAGCTTCATAACTCAAACGGTGCTACACACCATAACTACAGCCTGTCAGAAGGAAGACTACTTATTGTTAAAAATGAAGTTTGGAGAGAGATTAAAAGTTTAGTTTTACCATGTTCTGTTTTAATGGAATACTGCATAATAGCAAGTATAAAAACTATAATTATGTCATATATATATATAACAATTGTGTTTAAGATATATTAAAGTATAATTAAGCAGAGAAAACGTGATAATGTTTTTTTATTTATCAAAAAATGAATGTTGATGCCTTTATTCGTCCCTAGAAGTATCCGTGATACATTGGTGGAAGTTGTGTTTCTGAGAGGGTAATATAAGGTTTTGGGGAGCAATGCTTGCAACTATTGCCTGCATCTGGACCTGTAAAGAGGGGGATGTAGTATCAATTTCAATCAAGTCCAATGTTCTAATAAAGCCTCCTGAGCTCTTCCTTTTTTCTGCTCCCTCACCACTCTGTTCACTGATAGATAAAAACACACTCTCATGATCCAGCTCTCAGGAATCTAACAAAGGCAAAATGGATCCCTCTAAAATTAAACGTATTTCTTAAAAATACAAAGTTGTTGTTTCCATGGCTTACACAGATGCTAATGTTGTTCGTTTGTTACATACTGCACAGATAAGTGTCTTTTTTATTGTGAATTACAGTGGTTCTTTAAATGTGTTTACATAAATATCAGTGTTCCATGTTCCTCTATTAAAATCTGATCAACTTCTGTAATACAACTTTGAATTAGACTGCAGGGGCCACAAGTAACAGTCTAAACACTGCATGTGATGACCTACTCGATCTCCATGGGAACAATGCTAACTGTTTGCAGAATGCTTAATGATACAAATATAATTGTCACTTCAATTATCATAAAATAAATGGATTGAAACTTTTAATGCAGCTTTTTTTCAGAGGAGATATTCATGCATTATGCAAGCTATGAGTTTCTGCAACAGCGAAACCTCTGGAAAAAAGAGTTGCCTGTATTTTGTGTTATATATCAAACCCCATACAGTGAGAGGTTGATATGGAAATATTCACAGACTTCCATCTCGCTCAGAAATGGCTTTTGAAATAAACATGAAGTGAAAACAAAAGCAAAAGCTTACTGAAAACTGCTTGTTTTAAAATAAATGAGGCAGCGCCAGTTATTGAATATGAAGAGAGCTCCTGCTTTGCCAAGCAGCTCGATTCCTGACTTGATCCCGCACCTCCGTGCAGGATACAGCATTTCCAGATGTTGAAATATAGATATAAATGAGTATATTAAAGTCTAAAGTCTTGCAGAAACAAAGCAACTGCAGACTTCAACCTTCACTACCCAAAGCAGGCACCATAAATCATGCTTAAAAAGAAAGCAAGCCCCTCAGACATAGCGTAGAGTAACCCATTCAGTGCTTGTTACTCCTAAAGCTCTGGGTGCCTCCCTTGAAAAGACAATATGAAAGCCTGTTTCTTCTATCTGTCTCCTGAAGTGTTTTCTTTGTACTCCAACCCTGCAGGCAGCATAATCCAAGAAAGTTACAGTCTTCTCAAGTTGCCCTTCATGATATGGACACACATTAAGTTAGTCATTATTTTAAAGACACATTATAGCTGGAATAATATTAATTGTTTTACATAACTTTACTGGAAATATTTGGAGAAATACAGACATATAAAGTCCTATATGGGCAAACTTACATAATATGAAGATGTCAAATCAAATATAAAATACTCATTTTCTATCTTGGTTTATAGCTGTCCCATAGGCACTCTAGATTTCAATTTATAAGGAAAAGAAAAAAGAAGCAGTAGGTGGAAAACCTGATACAAGAAGATAAAGGGATAGACTTGTAGTAATGGAAGAATGTTAGAAGGAATTGTAATGATAATGCTAGGTATGTGTGCACATTTCAGTATTACAAAATAATGTGTTCCTAAAGCAGTGTGTAATTAAACATATCAGGGTCAGATATTCTTAAATAAAATGAAATTTACATAAGTTAGACGATGGTTCAGTTCCAGTTGGTTGGTTAAGCTAGAGCCAGGCCTTGGATTTTAGAACAATGCCCTGTAGAGTTGTGTTATAAACAGTTGTGTAACTCTTGTTGCTTGCTGTAGTAGAATGATACAGCAAGTGTCTCATAAGCAAGCACTAAATGATCTACCATATTTTGAAGACATCATTGCAGTTGCTATATTAGAGTTTTATATCTGGGCTCTTGGCTTTACATTACTAAAATATGTTGGAGCTCCATGCACAGTCTCATCCTACCTTCACAGGGTAATTTTTGAGTGCCATGAGAGTAACTACATGACCAGTGATAGGGTCAGCCATTTGGGGTGCAGTCTACAGTACACTCTTATTTTTCATCTCAAGTAGCAGGCTCTGCTAGTAATATCTGCTAAGGCACTCCAAGATTCAAAATGATTGATGGAGCTTAGAGCAAAAGAAGCTCTACCAATGGTAATACAAGATAGGGGTCAGTGACATGCCTCTGAATGGGACAAGAGTGGCCATTTTGGGACCAGTGAATGTGCCCAAATCCAGCAGGCAAAAGTTATCCAATTATTGCTTTGCCAGAGAGTGCGGTCCAGGACACATTTCAGATGAGCAAGAGAATCAGGGTCTTGTGGGACAATCCAATGTAAGTGAGCCAGGACTGCTGCACTCTGCTTGGCGTGTTTTGCTTCCATGGACAATAAGACAATGCACAGATAAATATATACAGCCTTATTAAATTGCGATTCGGCCAATTCTAAAGGGCTCTATTTAAGCACAGAGCATATTTTTTTACAGAAGTTTTAAGTTAGTGAAGACCTTGCTTTTAGATAGAAATTCACTAACTAAAAACTTCTGTAAAAAAAATATGCTGTGTGCTTATATAGAGCCCTATTCAATTGGCCGAATCGTAATTAAATAAGGCTGGTAGCTATTAATTGGAAGCCTTAGTTGCTGTGGATATCAGTGGATGGCCAGGATTTGGGGAATAGATGACAGATTTTATCGAGTTGTCTCAAGCCACTTCTCACCTTGAAAACTATTATTAAAAATACTGAAGGCATAGTTTGTCTTTTTTTTGCAAATAATTGGGGTATTAAATGTTGCTCCCTAATGTGGCACACTATGCAAGTAGGCATCTCTATCACATAATTACCTTGTGGAGGACGCTGCCTTGTTGCAAATGCTGGACTGTACTATCTCCCTAAATAGTTACTTGATATAATAGTTGTATTTTAAATGCTTCTGTTTTTGTTAATATCTGAACACATCCTATAAAAAGCTGAAGAAAGCTCCATGTACCACCCATAAATGCATATGTATGATAAGGTTCTCTGACAAGAAGCAGAGTAATGCCTTGAAGGACAAAGGCTTCCCAAGTCCTGTCACTAAAACCAATCTAAGTCATTCACTCTTTATAGAGAAAACTTATAGCCCACAAAAAGGGCAATCATTGCAAAGTTGTATGGATGGTAAGAATGCCCATCAAGGGCAAGTGTGATAATTCTGCAAATGTATCCTGGATTGGAAGATATTGGTTCACATACAATCCCACGTAGTATGTGGGGGGATTTCAACACCCTGATACTATTATTTGCATATATCATTAAGCCAAGGCACTGTTTATTTGTATTGTTTAATGGTGCATTCATTAACCAGTATTCCTTACTAGTCTAGTAAACCTCACTGTTCTTATGGTGACAGAACCATGAAGAATTTAATGGGGGAGTTTAGATAACCAACATTCCCCTATAGTCGTTGGACACTCACATAAAAAAACTCCCAGTTGGCTATTCATTAATTAATGGTATCTTTTGAAAGTAGAGACTTCTAACTTTTGGTCTAATGTTTCTAAATATTGTTAGGCAAGGTGTAATCTACTATACTAATAGGAATTTGTCAACTGAACTTAAGTAGTGCAATTTAATGAAAATTAATATGCAAACTGTGTTAAATACATATAAAAAGCTACATAGAAGTAAAAACATAAATATAAAGAAAAATGAATAAGGCCATAATGACCTCATACGTTTTCTTGATAATAAATAATAACAGTTTCTTTAAACTGGACTTCTTAAGTTCAGTTGACAAATTCCTATTAGTATCTTCTGAAAGTGCATGATCTGCTTAAAAAGTTATCCCACAGAGCAGTATGTCATCATGGATATATATAAATTCCATAGAGCCGGGAGTTATATAGTAATTTGCAGATCAATGTATTATTATTATTATTATCGTTTATTTATAACGCGCTGACATATTCCGTAGCGCTGTACATAAGATAAGTTCAAGACAAAGATAAATACAAATTAAACATAGCAAAGCACGGAGGGCCCTGTCTTTGAGCCTCAAATCCAGTGTCCATTGTGCTTTCCCCAAAGCACCTTGTGGGATTGAAACTTGCAGGCTTACAATCCCGGTATTAGGGAGGCATATAAATATACACAATATAATGCAACAAATGATCTAACCTTTAGACCTTACAATCTGGAAAGTATGACTGGGAGATAACAAGGTGTATTAATTCTATATTTTAAGGATCTGGTTATTACACTTTTTAATTAAGAAAATTGACAAAGCAAGGCAAGGAGTTCCACAGAGTAGGCACAATTCGAGGGATGCCATATACCCGAAGTCAGAGGAGGTAACAAGAGTGGAGAAAGGATGCAGTTCACAAGCAAATTGAAGGGGCCCTTTAGCGAGTATTCAAAGACAATATAGGGGTGCACTGTTCTTAAGAAAACTATAGGAAGCCAAAGGAGTGATTAAGACTGAGAGGTGTAATAGATAGGAAGGGATGAGAGGTGGATGGTAGCACAGTCACTCATTAAGAATTGGAGTAAAGAATGACTGATGAGGTGAGGAGGCCAGAAAGGAGTGAGTTACAGTATTCAAGGTGGGATATGACGAGTGAGCAGTTTCCATTTTGTGTATAGTGTGAGAAAGATACATATTATGTAGATGTTTTAAGGTGTAGATGACATGATCTGATTTATGATTATATGTGAGGAATCCAATATAACCGCATGGAATCAGACCTGAGGGTTTGGAAAGAGCATTGACATCAGCGAGGGAGATAATGGTTAAAGAGCAGTTTATTAGGGTGGACTATACCAAATCCATAGAAAAGTATATGATAGAGACATGTAGTAATTAGATCAGTTTCCAAAATTCAGTAGGTAAGGGTATTAAGGAGGTCTATATTAATTACAAACACCAGCTTATAAGAGAAGTGTATGGTTGGTTCATTGAGCAATCCATTAGGAAGATGTATAATAATTTCACATATCAGTAGATTAAGAGTGCCTACAGTAATTCAAATAGTGTATTAAGGGGATTGTGTACTAATATCACATAGATGCATATTAGGAAAGTATACAATGATTTCACAGAGCAGTACATGGGGGGGGGGGGGGGGCATAGAATAATTCCATAGAGAAGTGTATTAGAAACACATATAGTAAATTTGTACAGCAGTACTTTAGGGGTGACATGGTAACCTTGGATTCACAAATTGGTTGTTGCACACAAGGCATTTGCAAGTGCAAAACAGTATTCTTAATATAAGATGGTTTTAGCAGTCCTTGAGTGATCCCAAAGCTATTATATTTTCTTTTTTTCTACAAAATAATTTCAGTCTTAAAAATACTGTGATAACAGAGACCCTATTTGTCTTCTGGGAGGGCTCGACCTCTCCAATACAACTTATGCTTCAACATTATCAATGGACTTTCAGGTATTTGTCTACTGTTCTTATTGTAAACATTTATGGATTCTGTAAATACCAATGTAGCACTTGCAGATGTCATGATTTAAATGGATTAGACCAACATCTATGTACTGTACTTCAAATCTGATGAGTATTGGCTGTTAACCTGTCATTATTCACGCTGTGGAATGCAAATAAAAATAATTATCAAAAAAATACTGTAATGTGCTTTTCACTGGTTAGCAAAATAAGAATTGATTTGATGATAAATCAATCAATCATTCATTCATTCAATCACTAAATATTTTTTCCGGCTTTATACATATTCTAAACGTTCTAGAATCCCTGCACTATATTTGTCCACTCTGCTCGGATCATATTCCAATTTTCAACAACCAATTCCGTACTTTTGTAAATTTCCTCTGAACCCTCCACCCACCTTCAAATTATGAATTCTTGTTCTAGTAATAGTTATTGAAAGGCGATTTGATCTCCCCAATGACAAGGACTATTATCTGAAGTCTACCTAACCCCCATTGAAAGGTCAACATTCTCTCTTTATAGTTTCTGTTGCTTGTCCTAGAGCCTCCAGGCAACACACACAAGAAGCATGGCGGCTCTGCATGTCTGTAACCCAACATGGCACACTATGGATTTCCTGAGTTTCCGTGTGCATGTTTATCTGTGAGCAGAGAGCACTTTTGATCCCATCTGATCTGAATGCGGAGCCTTGTCTGAAGCTGGAGACAGGATGAAATATGCACTGAAGGGGAGAAGACATTCTCACACATCAAGAGAGCCCACAGAGTGTGTTATATTACAGAGCTCCTAATGGCATGTCCCTTTGCGGCCATTGATTTAGATGAAATAACCCAGCCGGGTGTGTAATTGTGTACAGATATTGTAGCTTTTTTACATGCCTTTTTGCAGGTCTTGGGGCACGCACAGGAAATGAAAGTTTTCAGGATGATAGCCATTTATTTTTCTGCACTGCTAAGAGGAGATTAGACAAGAAGTTGGGAGGCAAAACTTTGTTTTTTTAATTCTAAAAGTACTGCAGCTACAGTTTCATATTCTGGCAGATATAACAGACTGAGGATCTGAGCCGCAGAAATAAATATGTGTTATATGAGTGAAAACTGTTCATCATAACATATTAAAGCACCATTTTAAAATATACTCCTCGAAAGAACTAAACTTGAAAATAAACAAAATACATAATTAAATCATTCATTCCAGTGCATTCATTGGGTCTAATGGAATAAGACAGAAGCTGCAAGAAGCAGCCCAATAAAGAAACTTTAAGCCTGCTGTAAATAGTAGTTGCATATAGAAGTGGAAAATCTAAAGGTTGTGTTTATTTTATTATGGCCACTGTGATCCTTTGAAATCAGAATATTCATGTCTATTTCAAATCATATATTTGACTGCTCCAGAAACAAATGCCTGGATTTGATGTAATTAGGTCCAGGTTCTCTTGATGCAGTATATTTTAAGGCTGTGTTATTAATGTTTTTGTAATTGTCTGATTTGTATTAGGTTTCTGTCTTTCCCACTGCCTCCTATGTGGTGTGGCAAAGCTTACAAGGTCAGACAGGTTCCTGATTGCTAACTTGGCTCCCAGCAGCGGCCACTAGCCCCACGAAAGACAGTCACGCTGTGTATGTTTACGCGATGATTTCTATTCATGAGCACACCAATCAAGAACAGCATGAGGCAGTTCAACTGAATAAAATATCCTCGGCTCACAGATAAATATGCAGGGTTATGTTTTTTATTATTTCAGGTCCGGCAGTGCTTATAAATACCTAGAAACCCAGGGAGCCTTAAGTTAAAAGCCCTATTTGCACTTTTTCGGTCACTTAGGAAATGCATAGTCTTCCTTGTGCGATAGATCAGAAAACTGTTAAAACTGGTGCAGTGTGACGATTCTCCTATTAATTAAAAGCAGACAGGGAATGGATCAATGATCTATTTAACTTGTGTTATAACCCGGGGGAGTACATGGTCTAAACAGATGCGTGTATTGAGTACAGCAGGTTTGAAGTCTAAACAGTACAGCTGTGATCCCAGTGACCCAAATTTATGCTGTTGGGAGAAAAGCCTGTCCTGTTTGTAGCTTAATTAAATGGGCCATGTATGTTTCACATCCTATAGCTCCCTAACAAATCAGATCTTAACATGTTATGCTATAATAATATCCTGATTGCTGACAGTGCATGTAGTCCTTCAAAAACAAGGAAAAAGGGGAAAACAGTGTGGTGGCACAGTCAGAAGGTGTTGTAACTATTATTAGTGATTAAAGTATAAAAAAAAACAATTCCCACAAACTGGCAACTGAAAAAAAAATTGAATACAAAATCAAAATGTATTTGTTAGTGCATTTTTACAGTTTAGTTGTTCAATCGTGTCCGACTCTTTGTGCCCTATGGACCCTAGTATGCCAGGCACATCTATCATTATGTATCTGGCCGTGCTTATCCATAATTGTTTTCTTGGCAAAGATACTGGAGTGGGTTGCCTGCTCATTCACCAGTTGACCGTGGTTTGTCTGTCCAGTTTGCTATGACCTGCCCATCTTGGGCGACACTATATGGTATAGCTCACAGCTTCATTGAGGTACACAAGCCCCATCACCAACAACAAGGTAGTGATCCAGATGGGGGTTTCATTGTGTACTATAAAGTAAACAAGATTATTTTTACAAATCTCAACTAAATATAAATATAAAATTCAGTCTCTGTCCAAAAATCCATATTTGTGTTACTGTAACACATTAGAAAAAACAGGGTAAGAATACCATTTAATTAATTTTTTACTTAAAAGGCCACTGGTTATTTTTTTCTATGTTATTTAAAATAATAAAGTGGCCATGTGTATTGCTCACTCCATTTGCCACATAATTCAGTGTATAAGAGGGTTGTACAAGTGGCTATTCCAGGAGACCTTAGTCTAGAACACTGATGGGAACCTCAGTGCTACAAGGACCTCCAAGGCCCCTATTCAATTAAGCAGTTGTTAGTTACCGGAGTACGTAAACTAAATTGCTATTCTATTAGAGTATTTTAGCTACCCTCAAATGATTTGCGGGTTACAGGCTGAAAATCCCTGCGGTTGTCAAAATCTTAACTCCCACCCGATCTAAGCCTTTGATCTTTCAAGCCCGTAAATGTTACAATCACAAATTGTAACAACAATTCCTCAAGCCCGCAATTGATCTCACACTCATAAATGGCAAATGTAGAAGAAAATCCTACTGGTACCAGATAGGACTCGCAAGGGGGTTAAACACCTGTTCGTAGCACTGTAAATGCAAACAAAATCTTAATACTACACTTTAAAAGATGGGGAAAGCGATGAAAGACATTAGAGTTAATTGCACAACAGTCTCAAGCTCGCAAATCTGCAATCAAAAACATTTTTTTTTACGTTTTATTTTCATGTTATATCAATCTCGGTAATGAAGGAGTTAATACATATCATCCACATGGACTAGAACAGTATCATCATTCATTTTTATTATTTTGTACATTGCCGGATGGAGAGTCTGATTGCATATAGGACATCCAAACGCTAATTGATTGATGTTTGACTGCCATGTTTTACTGACGTCATGATGATGTTCTCATTTACTATTGGCTGTTTATAAATCGGTAGTTACGGCCTTGCTTAAGTGCCAAGATCATGCCCTGAAATGCTAATTCTGGGTGCATGCTTTACGGCTTAAGCTCTCGGCCAGGTTGCTGCGGGCTTGATCAACTGAATTGCTCTGTAATTGTTGCAAATTTAAAGCCTGCAGACTTACGGCCTGTATGAAGGCCTCCAATTGAATGGAGGCCCAAGAGTTCAGGATTTTAATATCCTTCCAACTCTCACAGGTGAATCAGTCAGAATGTAAACTCTGCCTGTTGCAGGCTGTTTTGAGTAACACGTGCAGTATCAAAGAGTATTATATGCGCATGAAGTTTTAGGCAATCACTGCATGTGTCCTGTAATGTATTTTTTCCACAAATGTTCAGATACCATTGTTGAAGCTCTAACCACAGGAATCACATCTACAGTGTGATCATCAGTCAGTGGAAAAGACAGCACTATCACTATGCTTCCTGAGGAACGTGGTGAATTGTGAGTTTAATAAACTCTATTGCCACATTTTTAACATGAAATACATTTTTTTCTATATTTTCAGATCAGCATTAATGCATTTATTTCATTAATATGTTTTTTCTATGTCCCTTCAATTCTCTAAAGCAGTAACATAAACAGACATACGCTACGCAAAACCCTCTCTCTCTATATATATTTATATTTATATATATATCACATATAATAGTTGTCAAACTGCGATTCGGCCTGTGCATACGCACTGCATGGCGGCGGTCTGCGCAGGCGCATTGTGCGGCTGCGGCCCCAGACACAAAGAGGAGGAGGAGGGGAGACACACAGGGAAGGAGGGGGAAGACACAGAGGAGAGGGGAGAGAGTCACAGGGCAGGGAGAGGAGTGTGGAAAGACACAGGGCAGGGAGAGAAGTAGGGAAGAGACACAAGGGAGGGCGGAGACACACAGGGGTGGGAGAGGAGGGGGGTAGACGCACAGGGGAGGGGGGAGAGACACAGAGGAGGGGGGGAGAGACACACAGGGGAATGAGAGGGGGAGACACACAGAGGAGGGGGAGAGACACAGGGGAGTGAGAGGAGGGGGGAGGAGAGACACAAAGGAGTGAGAAGAGGGGGAAGAGACACAAGGGAGTGAGAGGGGGAGAGACACAGGGGAGTGAGAGAAGGGGGGAGAGACACTAAGGAGTGGGGGGGGGAGACACAGGGAAGGGAGAGGATGGGGTAGACACACAGGGGAAGGGGCAAGAGACACAGAGGAGGGGGGGAGACACAGGGGAATGAGGGGGGGAGAGACACATAGGAGGTGGGAGAGACACAGAGGAGGGGGGGGAGAGACACAAAGGAGGTGGGGAGAGACACAGGGGAGTGAAAGAAGGGGGGAGAGACACAGGGGAGTGAGAGGAGGTGGAGAGACACAAAGGAGTGAGAGGAGAGGGACAGACACAGGGGAGGAAGAGAAGGGGGGAAGAGACACGGGAGGGGGAGACACAGGGGTATGAGAGGAGGGGGGTAGACACATAGGGGAGGGAGAGGAAGGGGGAGAGACACAGGGGAAAGAGAGTGGGGGAGAGACACAGAGGAGGGGGGGAGACACACAAGGGAGGGAGAGGAGAAGGGGAGAGAAAAAGGGGAGGGGGAGACAAACAGGTGGGAGAGGAGTGGGTAGACACACAGAGGAGTGAGAGGAGGGGGGAGAGACACAGGGGAGAGAGGGAGATGAGGGGGAAGAGACACTGGGGAGGGAAATGGGTGGGAAACAGACATGAGGAAGGGGGGAGAGACCTGGGGGAAAGAGACACAGGGGGGAAGAGACACAGGAGAGGGAGAGGGGGCAAGAGACACAGGGAAGAGAGAGGTGGGGAAAGAGACAAGGGGTCCGACAGGGGGGAAAGACACAGGGGGGAGAGGGGGTAAAAACACAAGGGGGGGAGACACAAGGGAGGGAGAGGAGGGGGGAAGTGAGACACAAGGTAGAAAGTAGAGAGAGGGAGAGACTCGCAATGAGCGCCAAAGGCCCCCATTGCGAGGCCCCTGATGAGTGAAGCCAGTAAAGTAGAGAGGGAGAGGCTCCCATTGTGTGGCAAACAGCATTGCCAGGATTCACATTTTATTGCCGTATTTTTGACGGGCAAGTTGCTAATATATATATATATATATATATATATATATATATATATACTGTACATACATGTACACTATATCTATCGATTTATATACATATATATTCCACTGGCCTTCCCACAACCATTGTTTGCCCTCTCACAGCCTCTTTTTGGACCCCGTGGCCCTACATGCTCCCACTGGCCCCAGCAGTACTCTCCCCCTTATTTTTTTTTTTCTGTCCTATCCCTTCTCTCCCGCTTCCCCTTTTTCCCCATCTCTCCCCTTTTCCCTATTCCGGTTCTCTTCCTCATTTTCCTCCTTCTCTGTCTCTTTTGTCTCTTCCCTTTTCTCCACCCTCTTCTTCCTCTTCACCATTACTTTCTTGTTTCTCTCTTCTATTCTCTCACTCCCCTCATCTCTCCCCTTACTAGCATAGTTACATAGTTACATAGTAATTGAGGTTGAAAAAATACTTTTAGTCCTTCAAGTTCAACCTTTTTAGATCTCCTCTGATCTGCAATATTCAGAATAATTGTTAATTGATCCAGAGGAAGGCAAACAGAAAAAAAAACCAAGTGAAACTTTGCCAATTGTCTCAAAGAGGGGGGAAAAAATATAAAATTCCTTCCTGACCCCAGATGCTGGCAATCAAACTCCTCACTGGATCAATACTCCCTCTCTAATTAATCCCTGTTTAAAGTTATCTATCGAATCTGCTGTCACCACCTCCTTTAGTAGAGAATTCCACAGATTAACCACCCTTACTGTGAAGAACCCTTATTTTTCTTTAACGTCAAATCTTTTCACTTCCAATCTCAAAGGATGTCCTCTTGTCAGTTTAAAACCTCTTGGCACAAAAAGCTCACTTGACAAAGCCTTGTATTGACCCTGGTTATATTTTTATAGGGTAATCATATCCCCTCTTAGAAGCCTTTTTTCTAGAAAAATATGTTAAGTTTGGTTAGTCTTCCTTCATAACTTAACCCCTCCATTCCCCTTATTAGTTGTGTTGTCGTTCTCTGTACTTTTGCCAGCTCTAAAATGTCCTTTTTATGAAGTGGTGCCCAAAATTGTACTCCATATTCTAAATGAGGGTGTATTGGGGATTTGTATAGTGGCAGAATTATATTTGCTTCCCTTGCTTCTATACCCTTCTTAATACATGCTAATATTTTAGTTGCCTTTGTAGCTGTTGCTTGGCATTGAGCACTGCTACCTAGGTGGTTGTCCACAAGTACTCCCAAATCCCTTTCAATATCTGATATATCTAGATTTGCTCCATTAAGATTATAAATTGCATGGCTATTTTTCCTTCCCCGATGCATAACTTTACGTTTATTCATATTAAATCTCATCTGCCATTTAATTGCCCATTTCTCTAATTTATGCAAATCCCTTTGGAGGAAAAGTACATCATTATCTGATTTAATTACCTTGCACAACTTAGAGTAATCAGCAAAAATGAAGACAATACTTTCCAGTCCTACTTCTAAGTCATTAATAAATATGTTAAAAAGGAGAGGACCTAATACTGAACCCCGAGGAACCCCACTTACCACATTAGTCCAATCAGAGTTTGTTCCATTTACCACAACCCTTTGCTTCCTGTCTTTTAGCCAGCACTCAATCGATGAGCAGATATTTACTGCAATTCCTGTATCCCTTAGTTTGCTTAATAGTTTCCCATGGGGCACTGTATCAAAAACCTTTGCAAAATCCAAAAAGAAAATCCAAGAAAATAACCTATTTAGCTCATCTGCCTTTTCCTGGTCACTAGCTATCAGACGGCCTGTGTCACATTCTAATGTTCCTATAGCTTCCTCACTGGCCTTCTTCTCATTAATATATTTAAAAAAAATATTTTAGGGTTAGTCTTACTCTCTTTTGCAATACATTTTTCATTTTCTATTTGAGCCAGTCCAATAGCGCTTTTGCAAGCCTTGTTGATTTCCTTGTACTCACGTAAAGCAGTCTCTGTCCCGTCTTGTTTGTATAATTTAAATGCCTGTTTTGTATTCCTCATCTTCATCTTTAAGTCATTGCTAAGCCACATTGGATGTGATTCACTACTTCTACTTTTATTTCTACATGGTATATGGTGAAAAGTATGTATATTTAGTAAGGATTTAAATGTTGTCCATTTATGTTCAGTGTTTTTACCAGTTCAGTTCTCTGTCCCAGTCTATACTTTGTATTGCTGCCCTTAGACCGTTAAAATCTGTGTTTCTGTTGGCCGTTTACAGATTTTTTTTTATTTATTCAATTTCAAATGAGACTGTGTTGTGATCACTGTTTCCTAGAGGTTGTCCTATTTCAACATTTGATACTATATCAATATTATTTGTGATAACTTAATTCAAGATAGCTTCATTTCTAGTAGGCTCTTGTATAACCTGGGCCAGATAATGATCCCTGAGTGTACTCAAGAACCTGCTCCCGTTAGATGAACTGCTGGTCTCATTTATCCAGTTTATTTAAGGGTAATTAAAATCTCCCATTATTAGAACTTGCCCATGCTAAGCTGCATTTCCAATCTGTAACAATAATTGCAGTTCCTCACTTTCAATTATATTTGGGGGTTATTGCATACTCCTACTAATATTCCTTTAGAATTTGCTGCTCCGCTATTTAACTCAACCCACAAACATTCAACATTACTGCTAGTTCCACCATAAATATCTTCTACAGACAAATCCCTCCTCCTCTTGTACCATTGCCCCTATCTTTCATAAATAGGTTATAACCATCCATATTAACAGTCTAGTCATGAGTCATCCCACCATGTTTCCGTAATGCCTATTAAATACTATTTCTCAGTAGCTGCCAGTAATTCTAACTCTCCCACTTTTCCTGGCAAGCTTCTTGCATTAGCAAGCATGTACCTTATGTTATAAGTCTGTAGTTCTGGAGTGCCTGCCAGTGTACTTGAGTTACTTAACAATACCTCCCTACTGACTATATTACCCCTCCCCCATCTCCTCCCCCTTGACTTGTTAATTCGTTTCTTACCCCCTCTACACTTTCTACCCCATTACTTATCTAGTCCCACCCCCCACCTACTAGTTTAAAAACTCCCCCAGCCGTATTTCGTTGATGTTTAGTCCTTCAATACGACTCTTGATGACCATATGGATGCAGCATTCCAGACACATCTGTCTGTGATTCTGGCTGTGCTATCCATGTTGATTTCTTGACAAAGATACTGGAGTGGGTTGCCAGTTTCTTCACCAGTGGACCGCTATCTGTCTGACCTATCTGCTACGACCTTCCCTTCTTTGTCTCTGTACTCTGTATGATGGAGGGCTTCTCTTGCTCTTGTTGCTAACCATAAACTAAATGGTTTTATATATATATATATATATATATATATATATATATATATATATATATATATATATTGTGACGAAGTGCCCTTCGCCACTTTGTCTTGGAGAGGACTTATTGCCAGCCTCCTGCCCTGCGACTATGGCCCTGTGACATATTACCCTTTAAACACAGTATTCGGCCATACCAGAGTGTATGTCACTCATTCTGGCCCTTTAAATACAGTGGGGTCATTCGGTACTTACCCTGTGTAAGCGGTGATACCCCAGATAGCTATGCCATGGAGCCCATTCATATAATGAAAGACTATGGGAAAGACTTTAGCTACATGGCAATTGAACTGTGTGAATAGGATCTGAGCGCTAATCTGTAGTTTTGTGCGCTCAGATCCCAGCTATCTGGGGATATGTGAAATGTCTGTGTGTTATGTGTAAAAGGTGACTCTATGTATTTTAAAGTGGTTTATGTCTTTTTGCAACCATGTGCTCAATGGAGTCTGCCTCTATCCCTGGATAATTGGATTACTTTTCCCATTGTCTCCAGTACAGGGGCCTCTGTAAAACCTGTTTGAGCCAGATTGCCATGCTGCCAGTCATAGCCCAAAAGATACTTTTACTAATGTTTGAACCTCTGGTCTGATTCATGCCATTTGTTAATATGTTGTTCCACAATTTATGTTGTTCATAAAAATGTAAGATTTATTTATGTACTATGAAAAATCATAAAGTTATAAAAATGTATAAAAATGTGTAAGTTTTAGCTGGGAGATAATTGAGTAGATACAGTAATAAACTCAATTATCTCCCAAGCAGAGGGGAGGTAAACTGTGGGCGTTACTATTGTGTTATTGATTGTTCTATACCTCCCCCCTGGGTGTTCTGTTTACCTGACTGTAATAAAAACCAGGCTGGGTGTGCCAGCAAGAGAGTTCTACTTGAACCTGCAAAATGTAGCCTCGTCTCGTTCTTAGAGGGAATTGCTATATCACACTGGGGATTGCTATGCGCTGCATACTCCCTTGAGCTTTAACTACTGAACTCTTGTTCCTGATGTACTCTCCTTGGAGGAGAGGTCTTCGCCACATGGTCCTGGATGCTGGAGATTCATACAGGGTGGAAGGAAGACGGCGCGGCTCCCGTTAAGCTACGGCGGTTGTGGAGTCTGTGGTGGTAGTGATGTCCAGTGCGGTGCTTGTAGTCCTCGGCGCAAGCTAGGACGCGTCCAGTAGATCCGTTACATATATATATATAAAATAAAAGAGTTTAGGCACTAAAAAAAAATAATAGCTAAGCGAGAGAAAAAATGGCCCGCCGAACAAAACAAAAACGAGGCTACAGCACTCTAACCACGCAAAACACCACAAGAAACTTGCAAAACACCACAAACGACCTATGTGCTGTAAAAAAATGAGACAAAGATAAATCATTTCAGAACTTTTTCCACTTTTAATGTGACCTCTAAACTGTACAACTCAATTGAAAAACAAACTGAAATCTTTTAGGTAGAGGGAATAAAAAATATAAAAATAAAATAATATGGTTGCATAAGTATGCACACCCTTAAACTAATACTTTGTTGAAGCACCTTTTGATTTTATTTCAGCACTCAGTCTATGCATATGAGTCTATCAGTATGGCAAGATTTGCCCACTCTTCTTTGCAAAAACACTCCAAATCTGTCAGATTGCGAGGGCATCTTCTGTGCACAGTCCTCTTCAGATCACCCCACAGATTTCCAATCGGATTCAGGTCTGGGCTCTGACTGGGCCATTCCAAAACTTTAATCTTCTTCTGGTGAAGCCATTCCTTTGTTGATTTGGATGTATGCTTTGGGTCGTTGTCATGCTGAAAGATGAAGTTCCTCTTCATGTTCAGCTTTCTAGCAGAAGCCTGAAGGTTTTGTGCCAATATTGACTGGTATTTGGAACTGTTCATAATTCCCTCTATCTTAACTAAGGCCCCAGTTCCAGCTGAAGTAAAACAGCCCCAAAGCATGATGCTGCCACCACCATGCTTCACTGTGGGTATGGTGTTCTTTTGGTGATGTGCAGTGTTGTTTTAGCTCCAAACATATCTTTTGCAAATTATGGCCAAAAAGTTCAACCTTGGTTTCATCAGACCATAACACCTTTTCCCACATGCTTTTGGGAGACTTCAGATGTGTTTTTGCAAAATGTGGCCTGGCTTGGATGTTTTTCTTCGTAAGAAAAGGCTTTCGTCTTGCCACTCTACCCCATAGCCCAGACATATAAAGAATACGGGAGATTGTTGTCACATGTACCACACAGCCAGTACTTGCCAGATATTCCTGCAGCTCTTTAATGTTGCTGTAGGCCTCTTGGTAGCCTCCCAGACCAGATTTCTTCTCGTCTTTTTATCAATTTTGGAGGGAGCTCCAGTTCTTGGTAATGTCACTGTTGTGCCATATTTTCTCCACTTGATGATGACTGTCTTCACTGTGTTCCATGGTATATCTATTGCCTTGGAAATTCTTTTGTACCCTTCTCCTGATATATTTTAACAATGAGATCCTGCTGATGCTTTGGAAGCTTTCTGAGGACCATGACCTTTGCTGTGGGATGCAACTAAGAAAATTTCAGGAAAGACCAACTAGAGCAGCTGAACTTTATTTGGGGTTTATCAGAGGCACTTTAAATGATGGCAGCTGACTCCTATTTAAAACGATTTGGAATGTGATTGGTTAATTCTGAACACAGCTACATCCCCAGTTATAAGAGGGTGTGCAGACTTATGCAACCACATTATTTTTCTTTTTTTTTCTTCCCTCCACCTAAAAGATTTTGGTTTGTTTTTCAATTGAGTTGTACAGTTTATAGGTCACATTAAAGGTGGAAAAAGTTCTGAAATGATTTATCTTTGTCTCATTTTTTGACAGCACAGAAACCTGACATTTTAACAGGGGTGTGTAGACTTGTTATATCCACTGTATATAGAGAGAGAGGAAGAGATTACAGGTCTGCTTTATAATAGTCACTCCAGTTTAATATGCTTTACAATATAAGTGTAATATTAATAACATTTTCCAGAACACTCTCCTTCTTTCACATTTCTTGTCATTTTGCCAAGCTCCCTGGAAGAGAAGCAATTTAGTTACGTAAAGTACTAACATTATAACAGCTACAGTATATACAGACATTGGAATTACTGAACACTCACTTAACTCTTGTTCTGATTAAAGTATAGAAGGTACAGCTACACATTAAAGGAGCAGAGAAAGTGCATTAAAAACCAGCACACATATAAACCATGGTATTAAAGACTTTAACACATACAATAAATAAAATATGAATTGTGGTGTAAAAGATATTTTAAAAAAGGTCACAATAACATGTAGGAAGAGTGCCTCTCTGCTCAAGGCAGCTTGTAGTTCAAGAAAGTCTGCACATTTGTGAAGATTTTTTTCAAATCAACAATTAGCTTTATGAAGTTTTCCTGTGTAATTCTTAGTCCTTGTATTTTAATAACAGATCTTGTAATGTGATATTTCTTGATTGGTACGTGTTTCATATTTTCCAAAGACCTATATCATGAGTATTCTTATTAATGGCACACCTTTATCCTTTCTTGTATCAATTACACAAGCATCTACTGACACAAAGAACTCTTGAGTAATCTACATGTTACTGATATGAAGTGCACTTCCATAACAGGACACACTTCAATGAAATAAATATGATAATGTAGAGAAGCAATCAGAAAAAACATACATATGTATGACCTATTAAATTTAAAGTAAAAAACAGAAAGGTTTGCTTAATCCTGCCTCTTAATTCCCCAAATCAGCACTGAATTTGCTAATCTTGTTCCATGTTTTTGCAAACAGAAATTGAGAAATCTCTTTTTGGAACACATCGTAATATATATAGATAACACTTGGTGACAATGAGTTATAAAATAAAATTCTTAAGACCCTTCTATGATTCATCTTTTAACTTATCTTTGATTCGCATTTAAGTCCAAAACTCGATTTTGGAAATTGTAATGCTCATCCCTAACTCAGAGATACATACTGAACCAAAACATGGAATATAAAACCATGATGGTTATCTCAGTGTGCCCCGAGTTTTTAAAGCATAGCTTGGGGTAGGCATCATACTCCTACATGGCTCTGTGCCAATTATACAAAGATGACAAAATAGCACAATGTCAAATAAAGCATCGTACTTGAGGCAATGCAGCTCCCTTGGTATTAATATGATTTATTAAAGTGCAGTAGCTATACACCAGTATGAATATACCTGGTGCCTGAAGGCAAGTAAGATGGCAATATATGTCTGTGACAATAGCTCTATATTCCTCTTCAGGAAAACCTCACAAGACATGTACACAGTGTGTTTGTGCTTAGGCCCATGAGGACCAGGCCTTGGGCAGCACATTTTCAGGAGGCTGGCTGAAGATGCAGTGCAGTACAATGAAATATGTTTGTATATGAACAGAAATGTCTATATGATATTAGTGATATTGCCATATGTATTTCTGTATGTAGGTCTACATGACAATTCTTACATACTATAAATAAATAAAAAAAATATATATATATAGTGTGTGTCGGGATATATGATCCCCTGCTGATTTTGAACGTTTGTCCACTGACAAAGAAATGATCAGTCTATAATTTTAATGGTAGGCGTATTTTAACAGACAGAATTAAAAAAAAGAAAAACAAGAGAAACGCATGTCAAAAAAGTTATAAATTGATTTGCAGGTCAATGAGGGAAATAAGTATTTGACCCCTTTGTCTTAGTACTTGGTGGCAAAACCCTTGCTGTCAATCATAGAGGTCAGATGTTTCTTGTAGTTGGCCACCAGGTGTGCACACATCTCAGGAGGGATTTTGTCCCACTCCTCTTTTAGATCCCCTCCAAGTCATTAAGGTTTCAAGGATGATGTTTGGCAACTCGAACCTTTAGCTCCCTCCACAGATTTTCTATAGGATTAAGGTCTGGATACTGGCTAGGCCACTGCAGGACCTTAATGTGCTTCTTCTTGAGCCGCTACATCATTGTCCTGCTGGAATAACCATCCACGACCCATTTTCAATGCCTTGGCTGAGGGAAGGAGGTTCTCACTCAAAATTTGACGGTACATGGCCCCGTCCATCATCCCTTTAAAGCGGTGCAGTTGTCCTGTCCGCCTTAGCAGAAAAACACTCCCAAAGCATAATGTTTCCACCTCCATGTTTGACCGTGGGGATGGTGTTCTTGGGGTCATAGGCAGCATTCCTCCTCCTCCAAACACGGCGAGTTGAGTTGATGCCAAAGAGCTTGATTTTGGTCTCATCTGACCACAACACTTTCACCCAGTTCTCCTCTGAATCATTCAGATGTTCATTGGCAGACTTCAGACGGGCCTTTACATGTGCTTTCTTGGGCATGGGGACATTGCAGGCACTGCAGGATTTCAGTCCTTCACGGTGTAGTGTGTTACCAATTGTTTTCTTGGTGACTATGGTCCCAGCTGCCTTGAGATCATTAACAAGATCCTCCTGTGTAGTTCTGGGCTGATTCCTCACCATTCTCATGGTCATTGAAACTCCACAAGGTGAGATCTTGCATGGAGTATCAGACCTAGGGAGACTGGCAGTTATTTTGTGTTTCTTCCATTTGTGAATAATCGCACCAACTGTTGTTACCTTCTCACCAAACTGCTTGGCGATGGTCTTGTAGCCCATTCCAGCCTTGTTTAGGTCTACAATCTTGTCCCTGACATCATTGGACAGCTCTTTGGTCTTGGCCATGGTGGAGAGTTTCTAATCTGATTGATTGCTTTTGTGGACAGGTGTCTTTTATACAGGTAACAAGCTGAGATTAGGAGCACTCCCTTTAAGAGAGTGCTCCTAATCTCAGCTCGTTACCTGTATAAAAGACACCCGGGAGCCAGAAATCAATCAAGTGTCAATATTTTGTGTGGCCACCATTATTTTCCAGCATTTCCTTACCCATTATGGGAATTGAGTTCACCAGAGCTTCACAGGTTGCCACTGGAGTCCTCTTCCACTCCTCCAAATTACATATATGAGCTGGTGGATGTTAGAGACCTTGCACTACCCCACTTTCCATTTGAGGATGCCCCACAGATGCTCAATGGGGTTTAGGTTTGGTGACATGCTTGGCCAGTCCATTACCTACATCTTCTTTAGCAAGGCAGTGGTCTTAGAGGTATGTTTGGGGTTGAACTGTAGCTCCCCAGTGCCGGCAGAACTCATGCAGGCCCATAACGAACAAACAGTATATACACATATATCTATATGTGTATATATATTTTCTATAATATGTTGTGTTGATTCCACCTATATGCATTTACCTGATGATGTCAGATGTTACCTCTACTCTCTCTGCATTGCTGTTTGCGTTCAAACTTAGGGTTTCATCTCATATCAGTGTTTTGTGTTCTTTGTACCTTATCTGTTTATCTGTCATTTATAAATTATTTCAACTACCTTATCTCAGTATAGGTATACTTTTGGTGGTGGGAGTGTCATGGTCTGGGCCTGCATGAGTGTTGACAGCACTGGGGAGCTACAGTTCTTTGAGGGAACAATGAATGCCAACATGTACTGTGACATACTAAAAGCAGAGCATGATCCCCTCCCTTTGGAGACTGGGCCGCAGGGCAGTATTCCAACATGATAACAACCCCAAACATACCTCCAAGACGACCACTGCCTTGCTAAAGAAGCTGAAGGTAAAGGTGATGGACTGGCCAAGCATGTCACCAGACCTTAACCCTATTGAGCATCTGTGGGGCATCCTCAAACGGAAGGTGGGGGAGTGCAAGGTCTCTAACATCCACCAGCTCCTTGATGTCATCATGGAGGAGTGGAAGGGGACTCCAGTGGCAACCTGTGAAGCTCTGGTGAACTCCATGCCCATGAGGGTTAAGGCAGTGCTGGAAAATAATGGTGGCCACACAAAATATTGACACTTTGGGCCCAATTTGGACATTTCCACTTAGGGGTGTACTCACTTTTGTTCTTTTGTTGCCAACGGTTCAGACATTAATGGCTGTGTGTTGAGTTATTAAAAGATATACCGGTAATAAAATATTTACAAAAATGTGAAGGGTGCACTCACTTTTGTGAGATACTGTATATATACTGTATATATACTGTATATATATATATATATATATATATACTGTATATATATATATATATATATATATATATATATATATATATACATATATATACATATATATATATATATATATATATATATATATATACAGTATATATACATTAACACACATAAACTTATGATTTAAGATATACAAAGGTGAAAAAAAGGATCGGAAGTGGATACTGGGGCACAAACCTTAACGGACTAGGGCATCATAACACCTAAAGATGCCCATTCCTATACACTGAACTCCATACATTGACACTATGGAATTATATATGAGAGATATACATGATACACACCACATGGATAAACTTACCCCATCCAACTTTACCAGGCTATTTGCTTTTACTATTTAGTGGTTTACGATTTTTTTCAGCAAATACTATTTTTCTTTCACTATCTGACACAACACCTGCACTTTCCTTGGTGGTTTACAACATCTTGCAAACCCATAACTTGCAGGAAGCTTTAAGCCTGCCCAGCCATGCCTGGTGTATGATTCTCAAATGTCACACATACTCTAGCATAAGTAGTTTTGGGTGCTGCATTTCTATTGTCCAGCTAGATGTTTCTTGTGCAGATCAGCAACATTTTCAACTGCAGCATAATTGCATATGAAAAGTAATGACTTGAACGCTGTGATAAATATACACAGTGGACCCTCGGTACTCGCCTACCGCAAAACTCGTCTATTTCGGTGCTCAACACAACTGACTAAAATGTCTCAGAACTTGACGCTTGCTCAATACTCACCGTGTTCGTGCCATCCCGCAGGAAGTAAGAAAATAAGCATGCCTACAAAAGCCCAATACAAGCCTGTCTGTGCGACTACAAGTGCCCAAGACAAGCCTGTGCCTACTAGAATCTAAGAGCAGCCTGTGCCTACAAGAATCTAAGTGCAGCCTGTGCCTATTAGAATCAAAGTGCAACCTGTGTGTAGCGGAGAGGCAATATTCCCCAGGTTATCTCCGCTTATAATCCCAGTGAGGCTCAGGAACAAGTAAATGGTAAATCCACAGGCAAGGTTTCCAACAGGTAAAATCATAGCAATATCCCAACCGCAATCCCAATAACTGGACGACACACAGTTTCAGGAGCAGAACTACCTCTTTAATGACAGGGAATCTCCTTTTATGCCATGGTGCCCTCTGAAGGGCTACACCCACATAATTATCACAGCCAATTATCTACATGGTTCAACCCCCACGTCTCCTCCCCTCAGATAACAGGTAACACAATTAAAACAGACCCAATTTTAACCACATTCTGGATATACCCCAAATACAGGGGGTACACCTTTAAGTCCCACACCATTCAATAGCTCTCACCCAGGGGAACAACATATACAAAAATGGCATGAATCAGACCAGGGGTTCAAAAGTTAGTAAAAGTATGTTTTTACACATAACACACAGACATTGCACATATCCCCCATACAATACACATATAGGACAATAGGTGAGTCACACCTCCCTGGCAACGTGGATACAATCAGACATTAATTAGATCATTCTTATCAGAGAATGAAAACACTTTGGAAAATGCAAGGATCCTTTACAACTTTCTTATCTCTTGAGTCTCTGTAATAGGATTATCTATTAGCCTAGGTCTGCAAAAGTCTGGCTAATATTCTACAGAGCATAAACCCAACATACATTTCTTTTAACACAAGTACAACATACAGTTATGCGAATGCAGCTTATTCACAGTAAATTGCAGGACAGCCCAGTGCCATCCGCTACACTGCTCCCCCTTGCCCACAAGCCGGCATACACAGTCTGATCCACCACGGATCGGCTTGGGGATGTCCGGGGACTCACGGATCATTTTTCCAGGTCAGTTTGTCTTGACAACCCGTCGGCATTCCCATTCTGTTTACCCGGGCGGTACTGGATATTAAAGTCAAAAGGCTGAAGCCAAACTCCAGCGCAGCAGCCTGGCATTGTCCCCAGCCACCCGGTTTAGCCATACCAGCGGGTTGTGATCCGTGAGTAATGAAAAGGGCTGTCCATATAAATACGACTGCAGTTTCTTTAAGGCCCACACCACAGCCAGGCATTCCTTCTCGATGGCGGCGGAGCTTACTTCTCGAGGTAACAGCTTGCGACTGATGTAAGCCACGGGATGTTCTCCGCCATCGGCCCCGACTTGGCTCAGTACTGCTCCCAATCCGAACACAGAAGCGTCTGAACCTCCGGGAGTGTGTTGTAGTCCTGGGTGCGGGCCTGTTGTCGGGTGACCACAGGGTAAGCTTCTCCTGTGGTGGTGGTCTGGGGCTCAAAAGCAGACGTGAGCCTCCCCAGATCGTTCCCCAATAAAACCTCCGCTGGTAACTGCGGCATCAACCCCACCTCCACATGCCCTGCCCCCGCTCCCCAATGCAAATGAACCCTTGCAGTGGGTAGCCGGTATACTGCTCCCCCGGCTACCCTGACGACCACAGTCTTGTTAAGTTTAGCCTGGTCTGAAACCAGGTCACTTTTTACCAAGGTGATGGTAGCCCCTGAGTCTCGCAGCCCTTGGACCGCTTTACCCTCCAGGTATACAGTCTGCCTGTGATGCTGCCGATTATCAGCATTGGCCTGGACTGGATCTGCCTCGTGCAGCACCTCCCATTGTTCCACGGTTGTAATGGGAACAGCTGAACCATATGGCGTGGCTACTATGTCCTGGTAGTGGTGGGCTGCGGCTGCTCTCGGTGGTTGTGGTGGGCCTGGAAGTATCCAGGTGGACCGGTCTCGCAGCTGGGGACATTCCCTTTTATAGTGTCCCCATTTCTGGCAGTGGTGACAGGGGCCAGAAGCGGGCTGGCGGAAACGGGGCTGTGCAGCGGGCGGTGGTGGTGGTGGCCCTGGACGTATCCAGGTGGACCGGTCCCGCAGCTGGGGACATTCCCTTTTATAGTGTCCCCATGTCTGGCAGTGGTGACAGGGGCCAGAAGCGGGCTGGCGGAAACGTGGCTGTGCAGCGGGCGGTGGTGGTGGTGGCAGTGTTCTCGGTGGGGCTGGGGTGTAGCTGGTTCCCCCAAAGGTTTTAAAAGGAGTCTCTGGTGTTACAGGTTTTTGCTGCCTGCGTGCATCTAGGTACTCATCTGCCTTCCTGGCAGCTTCGGTGACGGAGGTAGGGTTTCGGTCTCTTACCCACTCTTGTACCTCGCCAGTTACTCCCTCATAAAACTGCTCCAGCAGCATCATCTGTATCACATCCTCCATGGACCGTGCCTTGCTCGCTTGTACCCACCCAAGTGCTGCCCTTTGTAGCCTGCATGCCCATTCTGCGTGTGAGTCTTTTTCCACCTTCTTTAAGTCCCTGAATCTCCGCCGGTATGCTTCTGGTGTTATAGCATACCTGGCCAGAATAATTTCCTTTACTTTGTTATAGTTCCTTATTTCCTCATTAGGTACAGTACGATATGCCTCGGCTGCCCTCCCAGTTAGCCTTCCTGCCAAAATCGGTACCCAGTCCTCTGTGCTGATTCTATGCAGGGCACAAAGTCTTTCAAAATCCTGCAGGAAAGCGTCTATATCTTCCTCTGCCTCCACATACATTTTAAAAGCCTGGTATGGTATCTTAGGCTTACCTTCTTGTGGCATATTTATTGCAGAGCTGCGTTCTGGGGCTGTTTGTTTCCTCAACATAAATTCCTGGACTTCTGTCATGGTCCTTGAAATAATTTCTGTTGAAGGTTGTTCCCCATAAAAAGACAGCCGAAATTGTACCTGCCTCCGGAACTCCACTTGTTCCGAATTTTCTCCTGAATCCCCCTGTTCGGGAACCGAATCTCCGTCCATTCGGTACTCCTCCATCAGCTTAGTAATGAGTACCTCTTTCTTCTTATTGCTGGCTTGTATACCCCTTGCCTCCAGGAGGTCTTTTAGCGTGGAGCGTTTTTAGTGTGGCAAAATCAATCTCCATCCGTACTCCATTTATGCTTGTTCCTCTGTGAGTCTGGATCCCAGCGCTGCCAACCAATGTAGCGGAGAGGCAATATTCCCCAGGTTATCTCCGCTTATAATCCCAGTGAGGCTCAGGAACAAGTAAATGGTAAATCCACAGGCAAGGTTTCCAACAGGTAAAATCATAGCAATATCCCAACCGCAATCCCAATAACTGGACGACACACAGTTTCAGGAGCAGAACTACCTCTTTAATGACAGGGAATCTCCTTTTATGCCATGGTGCCCTCTGAAGGGCTACACCCACATAATTATCACAGCCAATTATCTACATGGTTCAACCCCCACGTCTCCTCCCCTCAGATAACAGGTAACACAATTAAAACAGACCCAATTTTAACCACATTCTGGATGTACCCCAAATACAGGGGGTACACCTTTAAGTCCCACACCATTCAATAGCTCTCACCCAGGGGAACAACATATACAAAAATGGCATGAATCAGACCAGGGGTTCAAAAGTTAGTAAAAGTATGTTTTTACACATAACACACAGACATTGCACATATCCCCCATACAATACACATATAGGACAATAGGTGAGTCACACCTCCCTGGCAACGTGGATACAATCAGACATTAATTAGATCATTCTTATCAGAGAATGAAAACACTTTGGAAAATGCAAGGATCCTTTACAACTTTCTTATCTCTTGAGTCTCTGTAATAGGATTATCTATTAGCCTAGGTCTGCAAAAGTCTGGCTAATATTCTACAGAGCATAAACCCAACATACATTTCTTTTAACACAAGTACAACATACAGTTATGCGAATGCAGCTTATTCACAGTAAATTGCAGGACAGCCCAGTGCCATCCGCTACACTGTGCTTACAAGAATCAAAGTGCAGCCAGTGCCTAAAAAGATCAATGTGTAGCCTGTGCCTACAAGAATCAAAGTGCAGCCTGTGCCTAATAGAATCAAAGTGCAGCAGGTGTATATAAAAAAACAATGTGCTGCCTGTGTCTATAAGAATCAAAGTGCAGCCGGTGACCACAAGAGTCAAAGTGTTGCCTGTGTCTTTAAGAACCAAAGTGGAACCTGTGCCTACAAGAACCAAAGTGTAGCTTGTACTTACAAAAACCAAAGTGCAGCCTGTGCCTATTAGAATTAAAGTGCAGCCTGTGTTTATAAGAATCAATGTGTATCCTGTGCCTATAAGAATCAAAGTGCAGTCTGTGCTTACAAGAATCAAAGTACAGCCTGTGCCCACAGGAATCAAAGTGTAGCCTGTGCCTATAAGAACCAAAGTGCACCCCGTGCCTACAAGAAACAAAGTGCAGCCTGTGCTTACAAGAACCAAAGTGTAACTTGTACTTACAAGAACCAAAGTGCAGCCTGTGCCTACAAGGATCAAAGTGTAGCCTGTACCTACAAGAATCAAAGCGAGGCTGTGCCTAATAGAATCAAAGTGCAGTGTGTATATAAGAAACAAAGTGAAGCCTGTCCCTTTAAGAATCAAAGTGCAGCCTGTGCTGATAAGGACCAAAGTACAACCTGTGCCTCCAAGAATTCAAGTGTTGCCTGTGTCTATAAGAACCAAAGTGGAACCTGTGCCTATAAGAATTCAAGTATAGCCTGTGCCTACAGGAATCAAAGTGTAGCCTTTGCCTAAAAGAACCAAAATAGAGCCTGTGCCTACAAGAACCAAAGTGTAGCTTTTACATACAAGAACCAAAGTGCAGCCGGTGCCTATCAGAATTAAAGTGCAGCCTGTGCTTACAAGAACCAAAGTGAAACTTGTACTTACAAGAACCAAAGTATAACCTGTACCTACAAGAATCAAAGCGAGGCTGTGCCTAATAGAATCAAAGTGCAGTGTGTAGATAAGAAACAAAGTGAAGCCTGTCCCTTTAAGAATCAAAGTGCAGCCTGTGCTGATAAGGACCAAAGTACAACCTGTGCCTACAAGAATTCAAGTGTTGCCTGTGTCTATAAGAACCAAAGTGGAACCTGTGCCTATAAGAATTCAAGTATAGCCTGTGCCTACAGGAATCAAAGTGTAGCCTTTGCCTAAAAGAACCAAAATGGAGCCTGTGCCTACAAGAACCAAAGTGTAGCTTGTACATACAAGAACCAAAGTGCAGCCTGTGCCTATCAGAATTAAAGTGCAGCTTGTGCTTACAAGAACCAAAGTGTAACTTGTACTTACAAGAACCAAAGTGTAGCCTGTACCTACAAGAATCAAAGCGAGGCTGTGCCTAATAGAATCAAAGTGCAGTGTATATATAAGAAACAAAGTGAAGCCTGTCCCTTTAAGAATCAAAGTGCAGCCTGTGCTGATAAGGACCAAAGTACAACCTGTGCCTACAAGAATTCAAGTGTTGCCTGTGTCTATAAGAACCAAAGTGGAACCTGTGCCTATAAGAATTCAAGTATAGCCTGTGCCTACAGGAATCAAAGTGTAGCCTTTGCCTAAAATACCAAAATGGAGCCTGTGCCTACAAGAACCAAAGTGTAGCTTGTACATACAAGAACCAAAGTGCAGCCTGTGCCTATCAGAATTAAAGTGCAGCCTGTGTTTATAAGAATCAATGTTTATCCTGTGCCTATAAGAATCAAAGTGCAGCCTGTGTCCACAAGAATCAAAGTGTAGCCTGTGCCTATAAGAACCAAAGTGCACCCCATTCCTACAAGAAACAAAGTGCAGCCTGTGCTTAGAAGAACCAAAGTGTAACTTGTACTTACAAGAACCAAAGTGCAGCCTGTGCCTACAAGGATCAAAGTGTAGCCTGTACCTACAAGAATCAAAGCGAGGCTGTGCCTAATAGAATCAAAGTGCAGTGTGTATATAAGAAACAAAGTGAAGCCTGTCCCTCTAAGAATCAAAGTGCTGCCTGTGCTGATAAGGACCAAAGTGGACCCTATGCCTATAAGAATTAAAGTATAGCCTGTGCTTACAAGAATCAAAGTGCAGCCTGTGCCTACAAGAAACAAAGTATACCTTTTACTTACAAGGACCAAAGTGCAGCCTATGCCTATAAGAATCAAAGTGCAGCTTGTGCTTACAAGAATCAAAGTACAGCCTGTGTCTATAAGAACCAAAGTGCAGCATGCGCCTATCAGAATCAAAGTGCAGCCTGTGCTTATAAGAATCAAAGTTCAGCTTATTCTTACAAGAACTGGAGTGTAACTTGTACTTACAAGAGCCAAAGTGCAGCCTGTGCCTACAAGAACCAAAGTGTAGCCTTTACCTATAAGAACCAAAGTTCCAAGCAATAACCTCTCTCCTCCTCTACATCGCCATCATTCCATTGGCCCCTCAATTCCTCTCAGTACAGTTTAAGTGAAGTTAAAGTATATTTTATTTGATCTAAATTATTGTTTTTTACGTATGTCGGTTTATATTTAAGGTTTTGTATAAAAATATAAGACCATCAGTTCAAACTAAAATGTTAAAATTCTGGGCTTTGATACATATTATTTCAATTTACATGCTAATTTGGAACTCAACCTGCCACATGGAGCAGATTAGGGTTGAGTACCAAGGTATCACTGTATATTTTTACAATCTAACATAATTTAGATTATCAAGTGTAGTTCATCATACAATATATATTTCAAATATATGATTATGTGTTTCTTTATTTTATAAGTTGCTATCCATGGTGGAAGGGAAGAACATGTTTAATTTGTTAATTAATATCAACTAGCCATTTTAGTCATCTTGTCCCCTAAATGTGGGTGGTATGAGAATCTAGTACATCTCTATGTATATATTTTATATATTTCTCTCTTTTTAGTTTATTCTAGACAGTAATGACTCTGATTGGGACAGGTACTGTTGGCACTAAATGGATTAATGAGCAAATTCACCACAGATCAAACATGTACAGTACACTTCATAGATAGACAGTGGAAAGGGTTTAAATCCTAAGAGCAGCAAGTAAGAGGGAAAAGGATTTGCCATTACCTTTAACAGCCTCTAAGTCTAGAGGGAGAAGTCCGACAAACACAAGTGTGTTTACAGCTTTTGGTTAAGAGCAAGAGTAATAAATCAGGGAGAAAAACAGGGCAGTGAATTAATTAGTGATCACAAAAAGCAAGCAGTGAATTGGAAGAAATGTTTGAAAATGTAGTCTTTTAGTTTGTATAAAAAGGATGTGAGTCAATACAAATATACAATTACTTAGGGCCCCATTCAAATGTGATTTGGCCAATTAAATAGGGCTCTATATAAGCACATAGCATATTTTCTTTACAGAAGTTTTTGGTTAGTGATCTTCTATCCAAAAGCAAGGTCTTCACTAACTAAAAACTTATGTAAAAAATATGCTCTGTGCTTATAGAGAGCCCTATTCAATTGGCCAAATACCATTTGAATGAGACCCTTAGAGTCTAATTTTCTGCTTAAATCTGACAGTGACCATAGAGTTGCCCTGATTCATAAATGTCTGTATTTTATTGTATATTTTAAAGCACCACTGCACAATGAAAATGTATATATTTTTGCAAACCAATAGCATAATTAATCAGGAAAATGTGATACAGCTTGTTTTTATTTAGGGCATAATAATTGCTTCTGCAGGACCCTGGAGGGATCCATGATACATTGGAGAAATTGTGTGTGAGATAAGGGTGTTCTCTTTTCTGGAAGACCTGTTGCTGCATTGAATTATGCACGGTGTCTGCTTCGGGACCAGTGAGGGAGAAGAGGCTTGGCGTCAATTTCAATATTATCCAGTTATCAAACAATGGCTCTGGACTTCTGTCTTTTCCTTTCTCCCACACCACTCCTTCCACTGATAACTTCAAACAGACACCCTAATCATCCAGTTTTCAGGATGTGATGTAACAAACACAAAATGTATTCCTGTACTCATAAACAGAGTCTTCAAAAAATCAGATTTTCCCCAAAAATGTTTTAAGTCCATGGCTTGCACAGTTGCTAATATTGTTAGTTTATTACATACTTGACAAGTGTCTTTTTTATTGAACTTTGGTGGTTCATTCATAACGTAGAAACATGAATAACAATAACACATTTTACATATAGATGAAAAAAAACTATTCCTACCAATAAAGAACCAAGATTTTATTTTATCTTACATATCACAACACCCCAAGCACCCCCAACACAAATGGACCAAATCTGCTTGAACTACTCTGTCACTTTATGGATAGTGAAAGTCCTACAATACTTTCTGAATATTCATCTTAGGGCCAGTTAGCATCCTTCTTAATAAGCAGCCCTCTTTGATGGCACTACTTCCTACATATCTAACTCTTCAATGTCTAACTGAGCTAGAACAGGAACAGATATGTGTCACACCAAGCAACATTTTTTGTGCTTTTCATATAAAATCTAATAATAACTGCATTGGTTCATTTGTGTTGTGGTTTGGGTTACATATATATTACCAGAAAACAGTAATAACCCCACTTACTCCAACATTGTCATGTTATATTGCAATAGGTGCTAATGTATTGTTTCTTGATAGAAATACAAGCAAGTTTTCAAAATTGGTTATGTTTAAAATGTATTTTAAATTCCTGATAGAAATTGGAATTGTAGGTCCACTTAACAATGTAAATGATTTTGTTTATGACACAGGCTTCATACAACTAGTTTGGTAGATTTGTAATTTAAAGTATACAGTATATCATACAAGCTTATTTTGTAGTGTTTACTGTTTGACTTTTCATTTCTATTATTGGGACATTTTGCCCACAGATGTGACATAAAGGTTTTTTATGTAGTTACTGACCAAACAGAAACATCTGGAATTAAAAATAATCAGAAGCGCCCTTAGTAAGAACGGACTGATTTTACATGTGTCTGAAGAACCCCCAGAGCCGGCTGCCAATGAGCCTGTCGATGTGCCATTTATTAAGGGATTAACAACTTGTCTTTGCTCTCAATTGGAGATAAGTGGCTCTTCTGGTATTATCTTTTCACACTGCACTGAGAAGGATGACAAAGAGAATACATGGGTGTCACGGCCTGTGGAATATCATTAGGTGTAATTTGTCTTACAGTAAAAGAAGAAAATACTACCAGTGGAGGATTACACCTAAGAAGGGGAGATTAAGAGTGCAATATGGAAAGGATTTGTGTCATTTAGTGCAAAATATTAGAAAAGGCAATGTCATATTCCACTATTCTCTATTTATATATATGACAGCAACCAGGCAGCTGTGTCCATGAGATCGTCTGTCTATCACCCTCTAGAGTTCTGGAAAGGTGCACCTTATATGGGAGCTAAATCACACATGATTGGTTTTAGCAACCTCTATATTTGTCATTAATCTGCTCCTGAGGGATGGACAAATACTAAATCGGATGCACATAGAATTTTTGGAATAAATATTTGATTTTTGATGACAATTATTACATTTTTGGATGAATATCTGAACCCCCTTCTTAATTCACTGCTGGATCTCAACCTTAGTGTTTTTTTTCGACCTGGTGGTGTTTAAAGAATGATAGGACATATCCAGCCGAAGTCATGTCCTACCCTACCTAGAGTCACCTGACATTCCTATTTTAATATCCTAATTGGGTTTGCAATAGGTAGATCTGCCAGGAGGTGAATGCCATTTCAGATTATAAAAGCACCTTCAAGACAAGCACTACTCTGAAATTACACCAACTAACCCTATAAATTCAACCTTCAGCTCTGTTAAGAGATTGCAAAGTAGTTCTTGTGAAAAGGTTGATCATATGAGTTCTGGAAAAGCACCTGCTTAAAAAAAGTGCTCATTTTTCATATTGGGAGCCTTACATTGGTCTTTGAATTGTGAAATTATTTATCATGTGTCTGACACCAATAGTTAAAGGAAATGATTAATTTTAGATTTAAAATGGTCCCTATAAGAGGATGACATCAGGGAATATTAGCCCATATACATCAATATTATTTACTGGATAATGACTTAAATCTGGTTAGCTTGTTTGGTGTTATTATGTTAAACTAGTTGTTTACCCGGCAGAAATGAAGGTATAATATTACATATGTCGCCCCCTCCCTCCCCTGTGTCTCTTTACCACCATCTCCCTCCCCTGTATCTCTTCGCCCGCTCCCTCCCCAGTGTCTCTTTCCCCTCTCCATCCCCTGTGTCTCGCCCCACCCTCTCCCTCCTCTTTGTCTCTTCCCCTCCTCACCTGTGTCTCTCCCCCACTCGTGTCTCTTCCTAGTTGTTTACCCTGCAGAAATGAAGGTATAATATTACATATGTCTCCCCCTCCCTCCTCTGTGTCTCTTTACCACCATCTCTCTTCCCTGTGTCTCTTCTTCCCTCTCCCTCCCCTGGGTCTCTTTCCCCTCTCCCTCCCCTGTGTCTCTTTCCCCTCTCCTCCCTCACCTGTGTCTCTTTCCGCCTCCTTCGTCTCCGGTGTCCCTTTCCCTCTCTGTCTCTTTCCCCCTTTCCCCTGTGTCTCTTTCCCCCTGTACCTCTTTGCCCCCTTCTCTCTCCCCTGTCCCTTTCCCCCTCTGTCTCTTCCCCCTTCTCCCTCCTCTATGTCTCTTTCCCCTTTCCCCCTCTGTCTCTTTCCCCCTTTCCCCTGTGTCTCTTTCCCCTGTGTCTCTTTCCCCCTCTTCCCCCTGTGTCTCTTTCCCCACTCCTCTCTCCTTTGTGTCCATTTCCCCCTCTGTCTCTGCCCCTCCTCCCTCCTCTATGTCTCTTTCCCCTTTCCCCTGTGTCTCTTTCCCCCTTTTCCCCCTGTGTCTCTTTCCCCCTTTTCCCCCTGTGTCTCTTCCCCCCCTCCTCTCTCCTCTGTGTCCATTTCCCCCTCTATCTCTCCCCCTCCTCCCTCCTCAATGTCTCTTTCCCCCTTTCTCCTGTGTTCCTTCCCTCCCCTTCACCATATGTGATCATTCTCAAAAAGGTTTGGAGTGATATACTTGTGTTTTTTATTTTGTAGATCTGCAAGGGTATATAAATGTCACCATAAAGCCAATCCAGATGTGGATCCCTTCTTCGCTGTGCTTAGGGAACTTAGCTGACCCTACTCACAATTCCCAAGAATACAGAAATGCATTTTTCTATTTAGCTTTTTCCCTTGTTTACAGTGTGATTGCATTGCATTTTAGAGCTAGACTATACATTTGGTTGGGATCAAATAGATATACCATGGGATATTTCTTCCTTGTGTATGAATTGGCTCAGTTAAGTTTCACTATGAGTGAGTTAAACACCCATAGGACAAACATAAAGACCAGAGCCCTATTCTATAAGAAGCTCGCAAATGCCTCTAACCCATAATTATTGCTGCAGTGTTTTTTTTCTCTAAATGCTTAGATATATTCTATTGATTCATAAGCCTGAACTTGTAAACCCTGCCTTTTTAAGTCTGATTTCAGGGGGCGTGATCATATGATCTGACAATATGTAAGCAAGCCCATAATTTCATTTGTAGACACAGTCAATAGTAAATGAAACCATCATCATGACATCAGTAAACATGGAAGTTACATGTAATCTGCAATCGAAGGCTAAGAATAAATTAGTGCCAATAAGTAATATTTGCAGATCAGGCTCACAATCAGGCACTCTATAAAATGCATTAGATCATCTATTTTAGTCCATAAGGCTTTCATGATATGTCTTAACCCCTTGAGTCCCAGGATCAATATTACTCCAAAATAACAGTAAAAAAATAATATTTTTTAATTTCATGTTTGTTTGAGACTGTTGTGCAATTAATTCTAATGTGTTTCCATGCCTTCCCAGTAGTATGTGTTTAATTGTATTTACAGCTTTAATAAGTTTTTGAAAAAGCCCTTGCGAGTCCTATTTAGTACTCGTAACATTTTTGACAGAAACTTGATACTTTTTTCAGTTGCGGGTTAAACTTTATTTGTGAGCTAGAGCAATGGGTCTAATAGAATATGGATTTTGTGTAACTTTAATCATTTAGGGCTTGTAATGTGCGGGCTGTGCTAAAACCAATGGAGTTCTAGGGCCAGTTTTGTGGCTTTGTCTGGCCCATAGTAATTATGGTCGGGTAACTCAGAATCAGATTGCGAACAGCTAATAGAATATATGGTAATATTAAGAGTGATTTTAAGTATGTATAATTTTACGAATTGGGCAATAGAATAGGGTCCATAGGTTTATACAAGTTATTGCTTTTCGTTAGTCAGAAGGTACCCAAAAAACTGTGGCTCCTGTTACAAACAGCATATTACAGCTTAAAGGAAAACTAAGCTATTTATATCTGCTGCTCCACAATTATATCTATTTAAATTACAATTATGTATATCTTTAATTTGTTATTGTTTGTATTTTATTTATGGAATGTTAAAGTGAACTGAGGTTGTTATTTTGAAATATTAGAAGATAGATTCCCCTCATACAAAACTGTTTTTATTTTGGGAAGGTATGGAAAATTATGAAAATATGTTCATTTCCCTAATTAAAAATATAATTTGTATATACCCATCTTCCTGTTAGACTGTTAATTCAAGTGTATAGGAAATGACTTGTGAAGTGAGGGGCAGAACAAGCTAACTGAAACCACTGTAGTTCTGTGGCAGACAAGTATTAAAATAACATCAGGTGACAGGATTCGCAATGCAGTCACAGTGAAAATAAAGATAAGATTTTTAGGGAACATAAAACCTAAATACACCGGTATTATACACATATTTAATAGTCGTTCTTGTAACTAACTGTCAGTTTTTCTATAAATGGGTCTATCATCCCAAAACAGTATATGTGATGAAACATTCGGTAGGTGAAGGAGTTAAACTACATCATGACCATGCTTTCACAACAGTTAAAGGACAACTGCAGTTCAAGAAAAAAGACCCTTGTGTGTCAAGTATGTACCAAAGTAAAAAAAAAAAAAAAAAAGTCAGAGGTGCTCATCAGAGAATGAACTAACCTTAATAAGTTAGTTCTATGGCCATGATAAGCTACTCTGAGAGCAACGTCTTTTAGCTCACTTGTGCCCTTCACAGGGAGAAATATCCTGTAGTATATCAGTCTGTTCCTACTCAAAAGAGTGAGCCAGCCCCGAAATACAAGGCAATTCTACCCTGAACAGGAGAAACAGCAAACACCAGACACGTTTCAGCCTTTATTGGGCCTCGTCAGTGAGATGAAGCTGATATCTCTCTAAGGCACAATGAGCAAGGGATCCACGTCTGGAGTCCCCATCACCCTTAGGGAGACTAATCCCTAAAGGTAATTTGCATAAACAAAACAAATAAGTCACAGGAGCTTATCAGAGAATGAACCAACCTTAATAGGTTAGTTCTATGGCCAATGATAACCCACTCTGAGAGCAACCTCTTTTATATCACTTGTGCCCTTCACAGGGAGAAATATCCTGTAGTATATCAGTCTGATCCCACTCACTAGAATGACCCAGACCCAAAAAACAAGGCAATTCTACTCTGAACAGGAAAAACAGACAAAGTAACAACATTAACAGCTGTGTAAGTCATGGACAAAAAGGTTTTGGGGAACATATGATGACTCTGTTTATGAGTACAGGAATCCATTTTGTGTTTGTTATATCACTTCCTCAGAAATGAATGATCATTGGTATAAGTGGATAGAGGCTGGGGAAGGAGGGAGCACAGAGCCTTTGTTAATATTATTGGATAAAATTGAAACCGACACCACACTCCTCCCCACTCATCGGCCCTTTAGCAGGCACCTTGCATCAGTCACTGCAACAATAGCTCTCCATAAATGTAAATGTCCCTCTCACGCACACAACTTCCACCTACATTTCATGGATTGGCCAAGGGCCCAACAGATCTTTTTTTCATTATTATTAGAAAGTAGCTGTATGACTCTTTTCCTGCTTAATCATGCTCTTAGTTAAACTCAAAGGGCCATATTCAATTGAGCGAATTTGAGATCTGGAAGCCTGCAAGCTTTTTTGCTATTCAATTGGCATCTTTTTGCGGGCTTGGAACGGCTTACGAGTTAGCTTAAATCGTCAGGAAATAAAATTATTTTTTATTTGTCATTTCAGGGTTAAATCGAGCTCAGGTATCAATGGGTTAATACATATCAGGCCACCCATATGGACTAGAACAGTATTGGCATTCATTTTCCTAATTCTTTATTTTTTAGTTTTGCGAGTCTGATTGCATATCGGACCCCCGAACCTAATTGATTGACATGTAACCTCCATGTTTTACTGCCGTAATAATGACAGTCCATTGGCTGATTCGAAATTGGCGGTTACAGGCTTACTGAATTGATCATGTTCCCGCCCAGAACTGCTCCGAACCAGTACATGGTTTACGCCCTTCAGCAATTGAATAGCATCGGAATTGGAGATGAACGGGAGCCCGCAACTCACTCGCAGACATTCGGCTGTCTGCGATCGAGTTACAGGCTTCGAAGTAAATATCGCCCAAAGTTTTCAAACAAATATTTCAAAGTGATAAGATAACAGAGTATCCTAAAACTATTATTTACAGACACGTGTTGAAAAGCAAAGTTTTACTTGAAAAGCACGTATGACCACAGAAAAACTAATTTTAATATAAACTATGTAAGTGAAATAATTTTCCAAAATCCTTATCTTTAACTTTCATGGCTCTGCGTCCATGAGAGACTAGAAGACCAAACTGTTTCTCAGCAGATAAGCACAGCTTTTCCTTGCATTTAGCCACCTTGTCCCCACTGAAACATGTAGGCGTTAGGCTGTGTGATTATCTTAATTTCATCCTGTCTTGCGGCTAGTCTGAAAGTAGTGTCATGCTGCTAAACAAGGGAGGAAACAAGTCACTCAAAATATCAAACCATAGAGAAATATTGATTTTTATACACAAAATGATGAGCAGGTTAAGGGTTTTAACAACACTAAAATGCTTCTCTACAGGAACTTTATTGACACGGTCCACCTGTTTCTTAGATGCTGTGGTCTCTTTAATTAAATTATAATTCACATTGCAACACTGTTAAAGGGCCAATTGTCTATAAAAATGTTATTAAAGGGGTTTTAAAAAAATATCCTTTTAAATATCTTACTTTGATAATGCAAATTAAGGATGTGAGAGGACTTTTCTGAAGTGTCCACTGCAGCATCAACAAGAGTAGATGGACAGGAGCAGCCCCACAGACACTTGATTGTTAAAGGAGTTGCAATTTTGGAAAAACTTCACTTTTGTGAAGTATGTAACAAACTAACAAAATTAGAAGCAATATAAATCATGAGTATAAAATATTTTTAGAGAAAAACTTAAATGTAATGGGACATGGAAGGTTTCTGGGTTTCACTAGGAATATAATATACCCATGTCTCTTTGAACTTGTAGGTACTTTATTTTATTAAGTCGTGCTTATAAACTCTTTTATTTCTGCCTACAATTATATAAGTTTTTACCTGTTTGGGTCTGCCCCCTGGAGCACATGCGTCTCATGAATACACATATTGTGATGTGCAGTGTTTCACATTAGCTTGTCAGTGACTTCTCTCAAGTAGCATGTTGCAGAATGTTGCCACTAATTGGTTGCTATGAGACACTGCACTTGTGTCTTTATGAGATGCAAAGGGGAAAAGCAGTTAGGATCTATTTGTATGAACTTAGGCAGGAAAATCAGAGCTTAAAAGCATTGCTTAAAACAATAAAGTACATAAAAGTAAGAAGATAAATAGATATATTATATTCCTAGGGAAATCCAGAAACCTTCCATGCCTATTTAATTGACTCCACTTGTGTTATGGGTGCTTTCATCTTGTATGTAGCCTGAGAGAGAGGGTTATCCTTGTGGGGATTGATCTTTACCTTGTATATGCTAATAGGTGAAGTTACAGTTTACAGTGACCCACTTTCAACAGCAATGAAAATAGACTTATCTGAATCCACAGTTCATCCTATTCATCTCAGGTGCCTAATCTTGGTAGGAACATAAGAAAAATTAAGCAAAATCACATATTATAATCGTCAAACTGCGATTCGTCGTCACGTTTGTGATCCTCGCGTAGTTAGGCGAGCTGTTGAAGCACAGAAGTCTTCCGAGCTCGGAGCACTTAGCCAATGAGCGCCAATGGCGCTTATCGCCTCTCAGGCGAGCAGTTGAAGCATTGAAACACGTGGGACTTAGCCTCCAAGCAGTTAGGAAACGCGGGATTGCCTTAGGATGCAAGCAGTTGAGGAACGCAGAACTTAGAAAGAAAAATTACGAGGTTGTAAAAAAACGAAGTTAACGGCTGAAGCGCGCAAATCGAAAAACACACACACAGCATGGTGGGACAGCCAGGATGTCTGGGAGTGCACATGGATTTAAGCCGAATTTGACAAGTTTCGGCATCCAAAAATCGTCTAAGCAAGAAAAAAAATGGCGCCGGAAATAAATGAAAATGAGGCTTTTACCCCAAAGCGCGCAAAACACAGGCAGGGATGTGTGACTTTGACAGGGACGTTCGAGGTACATTTTCTGCTGCCGTAAAATCCAAAGAGATTGTTAGCTCTTCAAGATATTGATTGCTGGACATTAGTTATAAATAGATAAAGTATATTAATTGGTTAATAATTTAATTCTTTTAATAATAATTAATTAATTTATTATAAAAAAAAGCACAATCTTATATCTTGACCGTACTTTACATG
Organism: Discoglossus pictus; assembly: GCA_027410445.1. Taxonomy (NCBI): domain Eukaryota; kingdom Metazoa; phylum Chordata; class Amphibia; order Anura; family Alytidae; genus Discoglossus; species Discoglossus pictus. Next base: position 297,517,768 of record CM050163.1, read on the forward strand.
AATGCTTAGCTCTTTATAATATATTTATTTATTTATTAATTAATTATTAATGTACATTAATTTATTATTTATTAATTAGCTATTTGTTATCTGCCTCTTCCATCCCCTTTAGATTGTAAGTAGAGAGTTTTCAATCTTGTAGAGTGCTTTGGGAAAAAGCACTTTCTACAAAGATTCTTAGCTCAAAACAGGACCCTCCATTTTTTGCAGTTTGTTAAAATGTATATTTTTCCTTGTTCATTTCCTCTGTATAGCGCTACGGAATATGTTGGCGAGTTACAAATAAAAGTAATAATAAATAATAATAATAATAATCATTATATAAAAAATATATATATACCGGCATTACTTTATGAATACATAAATGCTTACCTCTTCATAATATATTTATTCATTGACTAATTAATAAATGTACATTCATTTATTAATTATTAATTACTAATCATTAACAACAAAAAATATTAGACTGCTTTCACTTTCTGAATACATAAATGCTTATCTCTTTAAATTCTATGTATTCTTTTAAAAATTAATTATTAATGTACATTTATTTATTAATTAGTAATCATTATCAAAATAAAAATATTCTATATTGTACACTGCACTACAAAAAAAATATACATTTCATACAGCACTTATATATCTGGATTACTGCTCATTAACATACATTAATTTAGGAACTATTAATTATTAATAATTTAAATTAAAAAAAATATATATATATATCCTTTATAGTGCACTTATTTAAATCAGTTTATTATACTATGAGACCACAAAAACTGTATATTTCACAGTGCACAGACTTAACTCACTTTATTATGCTCTGACACCTCCAAAAAAAAGATATTTTACACTACAGTACAAAAAATGTTATATTTTACAGTGCACTTACTTAAATCAGTTTATTATGAGCTGAGACCTCAAAAATATATATTTGACACTGTAGAACAAAAACAAAAAACATTTATTCTGCACTTACTTAAATCACTTCATTATGCTCTGACACCTACAAAACTGTTTAATGCACCCAGCACTTACTTAAATCAGTTTATTATGCTCAAACACCCAGTGCACTTACTTAAATCAGTTCATTATGCTCTGACACCTCCAAAAGTGTTTAATGCACAGTACACTTACTTAAATCAGTTTATTCTGCTCAAAGACCCAGTGCACTTACTTAAATTAGTTAATTATGCTCTGACACCTCCAAAATTGTTCAATGCACAGTGCACTTATTTAACTCTTTTTATTATGCTATGAAACCACAAAACCTGTATATTTCACAGTGCGCATACTTAACTCAGTTTATTATGCTCTGACACCTCCCAAAAAAGTATTTAACACTACAGTACAAAAAAGGTATATTTTACAGTGTACTTACTTAAATCAATATTATTATGATCTGAGACCTCAAAATGTATATATATTTTACACTGTAGAACAAAAAAAATGTTATACTGCACTTATTTAAATCAGTTAATTATGCTCTGATACCTCCAAAAGTGTTTAATACACAGTGCACTTACTTAAATCAGTTCATTAGGCTTAAAGACCTCAAACACTGTATATTTCACAGTGCACTTAAATCAATTTCTTATGCTCTGGACCTTCAAAACATGGATATTTTACACCGCAGTACAAAAAATGTTTTACATTTTTGTGTTGCTGCTCATTCCTTGACAGGCATAGGACCGTCAAAGCAGTTAACTATTTAAATAACTTTACTAGAATATGACACCTGCTTTTTTGAATCTTTTATACTGCATTTATTTATGAATATATCGATGCTTAAGCCTTTATGTTTTGCATGTATGCCAACTAAACATGATACTTTAAATGATTAATTCATTATTTCAATCCAAATATTAAAAATGCTTTTCATGTCATTTTACAGTTTCCTCATCTGTGCAGCTGCCTGAAGACACAGAGTGAGTTCTGCAGGATTTCATCTGCAATAACACCAATTTTACAGGTATATGATTTAATGATGCCCTTCTTTAGGAAAACAGGATTAAGTATTTTTGTTTTGTATTCCTGACACTTTTGGATTAATAAATTCATGTATATTTATTTATTAATTACTTAATACTTAATTATACAAAAAAAAAATAACCTTAACTTATTTATCAATATATATATATATATATCCTTATCTCTTTAGGTTTTCATGTATGCCAATTAAAAATAACCCATTGATTGATTAATTAATTAATTTACAAATGTATTTCTGGTCATTTTAATGTTTCATTACTGCTCTTTATGTTTTCTATTGATGACAGGTAAAAACCATATGTACAATAAAAAAACACATTAGATCTTACACCTGTATTTAAAATTACAGATTATAATGGAGCACAACTCAGAAGACGTCAATGAACGTAAAAGAAGAATGGCAATGGTAACGGAAGCAAAGATGGAGATATGCCCATTCCCCGAGACTTCCCAGCGCTTAAGAGAAGAAGACAGACAGAGACTTTTAAATAAAAGAAAAATGAGTAAGAAGGCACAAACTGAGTGTGCTGGAGCTTCAAAGAAAAGAAAAAGTAAACCAAAAATGTCTGTCAAACATTGCCTAATGACCCAATATTGCCTCATGAAACAAATGTTTATACACATGACACCAATGTTGCGATACACACTGGTACTGATATCTATGTTGAGGAAGCTCACAACAGTGCTTTACAACAGTAGACACTCATTAATGAATGTGGTTTGTCAGTTTTGTGGGACCTATCATTTTCTGAAGGAAAGACCAACTGATGGAGAGTTTATTAGTTGCTGTCAGAAAGGAAATGTAAGACTTCCACAAAGACACACATTTCCTGAATATTTAGAAAGTATAATGAGCGATCCAACATTTTGAATTATACCATTTAAAAAAAAACAAAAAAAAACATCAGGTCTTATAACAGTGCAATTTAATTTGCTTCAATGGGTGCCACATTAGCATAAAATGTCCCAGGGCATGGTCCTTACTGTTTTAGAGTTCAAGGACAAATTTACCACCAAACTTCACATTTACACCCACAAGAAGGAGAGCAAAGGAAATTTGCACAGTTATATGTCTTAGATACAATGGAAGCTGTTGAACAACAGATGACACTTCCTGAAAATAAACAGTGTTTGCGCATAGTCTTTGAACAGCTGGATAAAATGATGGCCAACAACCCATACAGTAAAGCATACAAACAATTTGCAGAGGTTGAAAAAGAACAACAGCATCACGCTACATCAATTGGCAATGCCAAGAGTAAATATGATTTTGAAAAGAGATCGAAATACTGATCAAAGACGGTATAATATACCAACAGTAAATTAGGTTGCCATGGTCTTTAAAAATGAGGATGGTGAACCACCTTTTCAGCGGAATATAATAATTTACCCACGCAATGAAGACCAACCTTTTATAAACATCAATATATTAAGTTGTAATTTGGATCCAATGACATATCCCATTTTCTTTCCAAATGGTGAGCCAGGATGGGAACCAAAAATACAATTGCAAAGTTATCCCAATGCTAAAGTTCGCGTTAGGAACAATAATTCTATACTGGAATATAAAATGGCACAAACTGCTATTTGGGATCATTTTAATCCTATTTTATGTGGCAGCAAACTCACATAACAATGGATTATTGATTCTTATCTACAAGTCAAAGTAAATAATCTAAATGTTATCAAATTTCAACAAAACAAGCTTTGCATAGAACAAAATTGTGGATTGATGGATTACCAACAGAGACATTCCAGCTGGAAGAGCAATCATTTTGCCATCCACTTTCCAAGGATCTCCTCACAATATGCGAGAAAGATACAATGATGCCATGGCTATTGTGACTACATTTGGAAAACCAGATATATTCATTAAATTCACATGTAATCCACAATGGCCAGAGATCAAGGAAAATTTGAATCTTGGCCAAAATACTTCTGACCGACCAGATTTAGTGGCAAGAGTATTCAAAATAAAACTCAATTCATTAATACATGATATAACTAAAGCACCGTTATTTGGAAAATGTGTGGCCTGCCACATGCACATATACTTTTAATCCTGCAAGAAAAAGATAAATTGAATACTGCAGAGAGAGAGGATTCAGTGATTAGTGCTGAACTGCCACATTCAGAAAAATATTCAAAACTGTATGAGATTGTAACACACAGAATGATTCATGGTCCATGTGGACATATCAATCCAAATTCACCTTGTATGGAAAATAAAATAAAAAATGTACAAAAGAGTTCCCAAAACAATTTCAAATGAAAAATTATGCTAATTGTGACGGATACCCTTTGTATAAAAGAAGAGAAGGACAAACTGCTATTATCCGTGGCCAAAAGGTTGATAATAAACATAGTAGTTCTATACAATCCACATTTCCTGATGAAATACAATGCACACATAAATGTTGAAGCTTGCACTTCTATCAAATCCTTCAAATATGTGTATGAATATATATACAAAGGATATGATGTAGCAACTGTTGTTGTGCAAGGGGCACAAAATGAACAAGAAAATCCAAGTTTACATGAAGAACTTTCGAATTATTTAGATGCTCGCTATATGAGTGCTCCAGAAGCAATGTGGCGTCTTCTGAAATTTGAGATGCATGATCGGTCACATGCTGTGTGTCGATTAGCTGTAAATTTGCCACAAAGTCAATTTGTTTGCTTTACTGCAGGCAATGAAAGAAATGCCTTAGCCCAAAGTGAACATCGAGCAACAACACTTACTGCTTGGTTTCAATTAAATTGCCAGGACACTGAGGCCATACAATTTTTATACATTGAGATTACATATCACTATGTATTTGTAAATGGCCAATGGCGATAACGAAAAAAAAGATAATCTAAAAATTATCCCAAGAATATACACTGTAAGTCCAAGAGACATTGAACGTTTCAGGTAAATTTGCCACAAAGTCAATTTGTTTGCTTTACTGCAGGCAATGAAAGAAATGCCTTAGCCCAAAGTGAACATCGAGCAACAACACTTACTGCTTGGTTTCAATTAAATTGCCAGGACACTGAGGCCATACATTTTTTATACATTGAGATTACATATCACTATGTATTTGTAAATGGCCAATGGCGACAACGAAAAAAAAGATAATCAAAAAATTATCCCAAGAATATACACTGTAAGTCCAAGAGACATTGAACGTTTCAGTTTAAGATGACTTCTTTTACATATTCCCGGTGCACAAAGTTATGAACATTTATGCACAGTGAATGACATTGTTCATGATACTTTCCAATTAGCTGAAAGACATCAAAACTTCATAGCAGATGATACAGAATGGGAGAGGTGTCTGAATGAAGCAGCACTATGTCAAATGCCAAAGCAAATTTGAGAACAATTTGCATTCATTTGCATCTTTTGCAATGTACCTGATACATTAGCTTTGTGGGAAACATTTGAATTAAATATGTGTGAAGACTTATTGAAATGTTACAATGAGGCCATTGCACTCTTAAAAGCATTAATGGAAATTCAAGAAATACTTATTGCTCATTGATTAAATTGTGCAAGTTTTAATTTGCCTGATCCAGAACTTATAGATGAAATAAACTTTGAAGACTATGACACTGAGCTTCAAAACAAAAAAACACAATAAACACTTGCAACTACAGATGATGAAATGGTCAAAGACCGTTTATTTCTATCTAGATGGCCCTGGTGGATCAGGAAAAACTTATCTGTACAATTGTTTGATGAGTTACATTTGAGCACAGGGTCAAATAGCAATACCATTTGCTACAACTGCAATTGCTGCACTTTTGTTAGAAGGTGGTAGAACTGTGCATAGTGGATTTAAACTGCCAGTTCCCATTATAGAAACATCAGTGTCAGATATTCAAATTAATTCATTACAAGCCAAAACATTTAAACAAAGTAAATTAATTATAATAGATGGGGCAACAATGATGTTGTGTCATGCCCTGCAATGTATTGATCGATAATTAAAATAAGTTATGGATAATGATTTGCCATTTGGTGGAAAGGTGATGTTATTAGGAGATTTTAGGTAAACATTACTTGTTAAATACATTGTTGAAACATGTTGAATCATGTATAAAGACAAGTAAACTGTCTAAAATATTTACACACCTAAAATTAGAATTTATTATGAGATCTGAAGGCAAAAACAAATTCAATGATTGGGTAATTCAAATTGGAGAAGGAAAACATCCATAAATAAATAATCTACCTGATGATACCATAGAAATTCCATCATAAATAATTTGCAAAGAATCACTCATATCGGCAATCTTTCTAAATACTATTACTCAGACATTGCAAACAAAGTGATATTAACATCAGAAAATATTGATGCCTTGAATTGATGCCTTGAATCTAAATAACAACATTTTTAAATTCATCAGCACACCCAAAAAAATTATTACAGTGCAGATTCAGTTCTGGCTGATGATAAAGACAGTGAGTCTAACTTTAGTATAGAGTATATAAATTCTATAACACCATCTGGAATGCCACCACATGTTTTGCATTCGAAATAAGCCAATAATTGCCATGCTACTGAGAAATATGACTCCCAAAAAGGACTTTGTAATGGGAGCAGATTAATTGTGCAAGATTTAAAAGATAATTTCATACATGCAGAAACACGTTTTTATGCAAAGAATTGATTTGACTCCAAGTGAGAGTGGTTTGCCTTTTTTTCCTTCAAAGGAGACAATTTCCCATTATCATGGCATTTGCCATGACCATAAATAAATCCCAAGGAGAAACTTTAAAGTCTGTGGGTATTTTTCTTTACAGGAACCTGTATTTGTACATGCACAACCCTGTTCCTTTTTCAAGGTTCACAAATCCAGATGACATTAAAGTTTATATTGAAGAAAACCCAAGTCAGGGTAACTTATTAGAGGATGGACGCATTTTTACCAAAAACATTGTGTACTATGAGGTTCTGTTCTGAGAAGAGTGGGTTTTTTTTGAGGATGAAAATATAAAACACAAGTGGAAAAATAAAATAAACAGCGTATTGGAAGTGTTCTTTTGCCAGGTTTGGCCGCACAAAACATTTACTTTGTATTTTCTTACATTTCCAGGTTAAAGTTTATTATATTAAGTTACTGTTTGTAACGTTAGCATTGTATTTTACAAGGTGTGAAAAGTTGATTCATTGTATGTTATTAATGTTTCATGTTACCATAAGGATGATCAGTTATTGCAAAATTGAAATGTATAATTAAATACAGTCTTGATCCAGGGAGTAATCTGATCGCCAGTTACTGAGGTCAGGAAGGAATTTATTTTGTTTCCCCTTTTGACACATTTGGCTAAGTTGCAATGTTTTTTTTTTTCTGTTTGCCTTCCTCTGGATTCAATATTCAAGATTAATGCATTATCATAAAAATATACTTTAAATGTTATTACACTACGTTAATGTATGCACTGTTAGAATTGTATTTTACAAGGTTGCAAAAAATGTTTTATTGTATATAATTAAGGGTTCATGTCAGTAAGAGGATGATTATTTCTTGCTACATTGAAATGTATATTTAAATTGAGAGGATTGATCCAGGGACTAATCCGATCTCCAGTTAATGGGGTCAGGAAGGAATTCATTCCCCCCCCCCTCTTTGACACAATTAGATACGTTTCACAGTGGGGGAGGGGGCGGGGGGTTCTGTTTGCCTTCCTCTGGATTCAATACCTGTGGTGGTTTAAATACTTTAAATACAAGTTGCAGGTTACAAAGCATTGTGTAATGGTTTACTATACTCATTCATACTAAGTTGAACAGTTGTTATATTACACATGCATAACTATTTACAAATGTTAATATTGTTACAAAAGTTTACCAGTCATTGAAATTCAAGGTACATGTTAAAAAGCAATATGCAATAGTTTATAATACTGATTTATACAAAATTGATCCACTGTCATATTATTACTGCATAAGTTGTTGAAATACAAGTTGCATGTTAAAAAAAATGAATACATTTATTATAACTGTGGTACTTCTTTATAGAAAACTAAAAGGTTAAGAGTTGCAGAGATTCACATTGTGTGACAAACAGCTTTCCCAGCCTTAACATTTTATTGCCGTCATTTTTGACAGGCAAGTCGCTAGTTAAATATGATTTTTAAATTTACAGTTGCTTTTGATTATTTTAAACTTTCCAAAACAATTTGCACATGTTCACTCAAGATGTTCATTAGAGCATAATGCAAGAGTGATCCATGAGTGGTTTTAACAGACATTGAGGGTTTCTGGATTTTACTAGGTATGGATATCTATTTATTTAATTGTATGTACTTTATTTTATTAAGAAGCTATTATAAGCTCTTTTTACTGCCTAAAAATCAAACAAATAGGACCTGATTGTGTCTGCCCTCAGCAGCTCATGATTACACAAGACTGCTTTTATAAAATAAAGTAGATAGCAGTGAAGAAATATTATAAAAAAACAAGAAACCTTTCACATCGCTTTAAGGGAGGGTACACTGTAAATGTGCTTCAATGCTGAATACCAAAGTTATGTACACTGAGGCCTAACATAACAACTGGTGCCATATTTACAGTACAATGCACATGTGTGTGCACTCTCCAACCTCTATAGCACACGTCTATAATATATATAAGTGAATAGCAAGTTGGTTATACTAGGTGATACCTTTTTGGACATAAGATTTATTACAGTTTTGCTGTATAATATAAATAAGAACATGAAAATAGGTTTTAAACAAAGTAAAAATATGTATTAAATAAAATAATGATTAAACATATAATACAATTATGACTAAACACATATAGTTAATTAAACCAGCATTCTAAGTAAGGACAAAGCAGAAGGAAAATATATATTTTTTAAAATTATAATTAATGGTGTTTCTGGTCAAAATCCAATATTACCAGATAAATATTTTTTTCTGAATTAACATTTCATTTGGTCTGTAGGTATTTCATGTTTAGAAATATAATCAGTTTTACGAATTAGCGTTTCTAATATGGGTGCTGTATTTTTCCTCTAATTGGAGGCAATCAATCTACAAACTGCACAATTTATGTACAATATTAAAGCGACATTGAAAACATGTTTGTCTTTGTTATATCTGAATTTTATAATGTACCCCTGTTTCAAATTATGCTTACAAAGCAGAAACAAAACATATTCAAATATTTCCCTGATCTGGGAGCTTGCTCCTGTCAACCAATGAGCAGTAATATAGATGTATGAGTCATACTTGTCTGTCCATAAAACCTACAGACATACATATGCTCTGTACATTTCCTGTTAGTTGCAATGAGGTTTTACTTCATATTTTTTCGCGCAAATTACAACTTTGGTAAAACATAAAGCCTGCTCTTTTCAATGCATAAAAAAAGAATTGTGTGCCATGCCCCATTAACTTTTTAAAGCTTTATTAAGTTTAATTAAAAAATATACAAATAGAGATAAATTTACAATCCATTTGTAATTTTAGATCTAATAGATGCAGTATAAACTTGTCCCCCTATTTTTGGTCACAACCACCAGCAATAAAAAAATATTTTTTTATTCCCACGTTTTTTTGAGCAATGTCCATTTTCATTTTTGAAAATGTTCCACATTTTTGATGTTGGTAAGACCACTTGAGCATAGTAATGTATGAATTATCAATTATCTTTGATATGGAAGCATACTGAGCTCCTTTTTTCTAGGTAATACATTTAGAGGAAAAACTGGAAAAGATGAATTACAGAGCTTCTACTCCAAGCATCTACTAGCAGCTTGTTATTAAAGGACCAATACACAAAGAAAAAAATATGTGTTTGAAAACGGACTAAAATCAATTAATTACGAAACAGATCACACAGTAGAAGTTGCGGTAGCAATTTTAATCTTATCCTGCTCCCTCCTCCTACATCCCTCTTGCCACTAATAACTATGAACAAACAACCCCATTTGCCAGATCCAGATGTAATGTAAAAAACACAAAACTCATTCCTGTACTCAAACAGAGCATTCAAAAATTCATTTTTTTTTTAAAGGGAGCACACACACTTATATGTGAGTCAGGTGATCCCCTCTTTGAAAATATTTAATGAGGGCACTTATGCTCTTCCATCCATTTTGGTAACCATATAATAGCAGAATAATGCTAATGCAATTTGTGAGTGGCTATTAGCATTTTTTTGGGCATTAAAATAGACTTTTCTGCACCAAACATTTTAAAGATGGCTGGTCCCTCTTTAAGATAGTGGATCATAAGGCATTAGAACTGTCTTGATATTGGTGAGGACCTTAATAATGGTAAATACTTATAAGTTACATATACACAGATAAAATGACAATTTCAACTTGTATTTTCAATGGCTGACTGTTAATTGGAAAAATAGGTAAATAGATATAAGTTTTAGTGTTTTAGAAAGGTGAATTGATTCTAAAAAAGGCAGATTTTAGTTATTATTTTTTTAAGAACAAAAAATTCAATATCAATGTCAGAACTTTTACAACGAATAAAATCCAATCTTATACGGCTATTATCAGCTAATATAATAATCTTATTATATCCTTTCTTTTGTATCCAATGTATTAATATTTTATATGCTCTATACATATAAATATATATATATATATATATATATATATATAATGCTACTGACCTGAAAAAGAGAGGAATGCTCTCAAAAGCTAGTCATGAAAACTATGAATATGTTTGTCCAATGAAAAGGTATCACTATATGCTTCATTACTCTGATTATTTATATATATATATATATATATATATATATATATATATATACAGTCAGGTCCATAAATATTGGTACATCGACACAGTTCCAATCTTTTTGGCTCTATACACCACCACAATGGATTTGAAATTAAACTAACAAGATGTGCTTTAACTGCAGACTTTCAGCTTTAATTTGAGGGTATTTACATCCAAATCAGGTGAACGGTGAACGGTGTAGCAACAGTTTGTATATGTGCCTCCCACTTTTTAAGGGACCAAAAGTAATGGGACAATTGGCTGCTCAGCTGTTCCATGGCCAGGTGTGTGTTATTCCCTCATTATCCCATTTACAAAGAGCAGATACAAGCTCCAGTGTTCATTTCAAGTGTGCTATTTGCATTTGTTGCTGTTGACTCTCAATATGAGATCCAAAGAGCTGTCACTATCAGTGAAGCAAGCCATCATTAGGCTGAAAAAACAAAACAAACCCATCAGAGAGAAAACAAAGAAGCAATTTGCATATATGATATTGCTACAAAATAGAAGCGCTCTATATTTTACCTACTGTGTATACATATATATGTATGAACTATATTCGATGTGTTTACATACAGTTCCTCTAGAGAGATGCACAAATGGAAATTGGAGTGAATATCCATCCATACAAGTCCAAAACCACAATAATAGAGATGCCAGAGGTGTGCAGCTTCTTCACAGGACACCGTTCCCACCGTGTCCAAGTAACTGGTAAAGATAAAAAGAGGGGTAGGGGAAAGACAGCGCGCCACCTCCTAGTGCAACATGAGTGTATAATCACGTCAAAACAACAGTCATATATTGTTTCACTCACATGTGGTGACCCCAAGGTTATGAGGTATCTGTATGGTTTAAACAGGATAGCTCTGGAAGCACCCAATGTCCAATCCTTAGATCTCCATCCGTAGCTCAGGATACGATCCAGATGGTTTGATAGCAGGTACAGTTGGATCACCAATGCTATTTGGTACACTATTATATAGTGTCTACAGAATAAAATGTGATTCCAACTCCTTATGTCTACTATAGGAGACAATTGAAACACACTAATACAAACAATAGTGTGTTTATCATGTGTTTATTGCACCATATAACCCTCAATACATGCCATATATGGCCAATAGGGATAGGCACATTAAAATGAATAAAATCAATGATCTAAAAACATAAAAAATATCAAACGCGTTTCGCCCAAAGGCTTCCTCAGTGATATAAAACCCTTTGGTGAGAGCAGAAAGGGTTTGATGTTGGTTAGTGCTGATGAGCAGTACTTATACACATATTTTTACACTGTTTATGTTTTTATATCACTGAGGAAGCCTTTGGGTGAAACGCGTTTGATATTTTTTATGTTTTTAGATCATTGATTTTATTCATTTTAATGTGCCTATCCCTATTGGCCATATATGGCATGCATTGAGGGTTATATGGTGCAATAAACACATGATAAACACACTATTGTTTGTATTAGTGTGTTTTAATTGTCTCCTATAGTAGACATAAGGAGTTGGAATCACATTTTATTCTGTAGACACTATATAATAGTGTACCAAATAGCATTGGTGATCCAACTGTACCTGCTATCAAACCATCTGGATCGTATCCTGAGCTACGGATGGAGATCTAAGGATTGGACATTGGGTACTTCCAGAGCTATCCTGTTTAAACCATACAGATACCTCATAACCTTGGGGTCACCACATGTGAGTGAAACAATATATGACTGTTGTTTTGACGTGATTATACACTCATGTTGCACTAGGAGGTGGCGCGCTGTCTTTCCCCTACCCCTCTTTTTATCTTTACCAAACCCATCAGAGAGATAGCAAAAACATTAGGTGTAGCCAAATCAACTGTTTGGAACATACTTAAAAAAAAAGAACGCACCAGTGAGCTCAGCAACACCAAAAGACCCGGAAGACCACGGAAAACAACTGTGGGGGATGACCGAATAATTATTTCCCTGGTGAAGAAAACACCATTCACAACAGTTGGCCAGATCAAGAACACTCTCCAGGAGGTAGGTGTATGTGTGTCAAAGTCAACAATCAAGTGAAGACTTCACCAGAGTTAATACAGAGGGTTCACCACAAGATGTAAACCATTGGTGAGCCTCAAAAACAGGAAGGCCAGATTAGAGTTTTCCAAACAACACCTAAAAAAGCCTTCACAGTTCTGGAACAACATCCTATGAGACCAAGATCAACTTGTACCAGAGTGATGGGAAGAGAAGAGTATGGAGACGGAAAGGAACTGCTCATGATCCAAAGCATACCACCTCATCAGTGAAGCATGGTGGTGGTAGTGTCATGGCGTGGGCATGTATGGCTGCCAATGGAACTGGTTCTCTTGTATTTATTGATGATGTGACTGCTGACAAAAGCAGCAGGATGAATTCTGAAGTGTTTCGGGCAATATTATCTGCTCATATTCAGCCAAATGCTTCAGAACTCATTGGACGGCGCTTCACAGTGCAGATGGACAATGACCCGAAGCATACTGCAAAAGCAACCAAAGAGTTTTTTAAGGGAAAGAAGTGGAATGTTAGGCAATGGCCAAGTCAATCACCTGATCTGAATCCGATTGAGCATGCATTTCACTTGCTGAAGACAAAACTGAAGGGAAAATGCCCCAAGAACAAGCAGGAACTGAAGACAGTTGCAATAGAGGTCTGGCAGAGCATCACCAGGAATGAAACCCAGTGTCTGGTGATGTCTATGCGTTCCAGACTTCAGGCTGTAATTGACTGCAAAGGATTTGCAACCAAGTATTAAAAAGTGAAAGTTTGTTTTATGACTGTTAATCTGTCCCATTACTTTTGGTCCTTTAAAAAGTGGGAGGCACATATACAAACTGTTGTAATTCCTACACCGTTCACCTGATTTGGATGTAAATACCCTCAAATTAAAGCTGAAAGTCTGCAGTTAAAGCACATCTTGTTCATTTCATTTCAAATTCATTGTGGTGGTGTATAGAGCCAAAAAGATTAGAATGATGTCGATGTCCCAATATTTATGGACCTGACTGTATATACGCATGCATTTACATTTTGGAAAATATCTATGTAAAGATAAATGTGTTTCTTGGTATACATAACTGCCACTCCTTATCAATAACCTGCTAACCATGTCTTGTTTATTGTTTTATTTACGATCAATAAGTTCAAAGTTTATTGAACTAATTCAATTATAGTTTTTGTTGTAATTTGAGAATTCAAGAGCACCCTCTGGTGTTCTAAAACATAACTGAGACTTAATAAGTCTCTACAAAAGAATACATCCTATTAAGAGTTAAATATTTTGTGACATAATTAGGATTTCTGATTGGTTGCTAAATACATAGCCTGACTGAAATTTCTGATAAGCAAATTAAGTTTTGGGTATAATTAGAGGAAGCTCCCTGATCTAAGAGAGAACATTGGACCAAGAACATCTAAGGAAAAAGTACACATACCCTCACACTTCTCAAAAATACAGACGCCTGGACAGACACCCCAGGGAGAAACTTTTCTTGAGAAAAAACATTCTAACGATATAAGAATTGGTGTTTTTAAATAATTAAAAATGCATTCTACCAAGAAACTTCCACAGCTCACTAACAAAAAAATGTATACACTTACATACCAAGAACTTCTGAAATATCAGAATATGATGAAATCAAGTACAAAAAACAGGTATGATATAAAGTCTAATATTTCTTTAAATGTTATTTCTTTTTCATTACAATCATGGAAATATTTTGGTGATATAATATAAAATAGATTGCTATATCAAGATGTATCTGATATATACAATGTACCATATAATTTGTGAATTATAGGTGTAACGGAACCTATCACTGTTTTACCCTGTTTTATGATTATTATGGTTAAAATATGATCCTACTATTATACTGCATGTATGTTGGTTGATGCTCTGCAGAATATTGTCCCAGACATTTGCAGCTTCTTGGCATGGGAGATAATCCTGTTACAGCGACTCCGCATAAGATAAAGGAAGTCTATTGTATACAGTGTTTTCATTCTCAGATAAGAACAAAGAAGTGTAATTGAATCAATGTCTGATTGTATCAAAGTTGCCAGGGAGCCCCCTATTGTTCTCTTTATGGGTATTGTGCGGCCAAATATGGACATGTGTATTGCCTGTGGGAAGAGATGGGTATAAATATTTCTGCAATAACAAAATAAAGTCAGTATTCATTTGACTCCCAAATTGTGTGTCGTCCAATATGGGAGGTCGGGAATGGTGAGACTGTAGTACTTCTTGGGTATTTTACCGTATACCAGCGGAGATATTGGACTGCGTGTTCTAGCTCCGTTACATTTGATGGCAGCGACGGGATTCAAACCTCACAGCAGACCGTTGTTCGGCAGTTACAGCCATTTGGGAAATTTGCTATTTCGTATGGAACCGAAAGGAAAGGGTATGTGAATAGACCCGAACGGATAGTGAATGGATACAGACTATACCAACTTGAAACGGGCCACGCTAAAAGAGCTATTGGAAGCAAGGGGAATTATTGCCAGCAATAAAACCAAAGCTACTCTTATTGTTGAACTCATGGAGGGAGACCGGGCAGCTGCTGCAGCACCTCTTACGGACAGCACACAGAATGAGTTTGGAAGAGAACTCCAATGCAGACTGGCCTATTTCCCAGGTACGCCTCCCACAGAAACCTTGGAAAGGATTATGTCAGATGTCCACGAATACATAATGGGAAAGCAGCGGGCAGACTGGAGGTCCAGAGAGGGGTCCCTAATCACACCACACATAGTACCGGGGAAGCCTAAACTCCCGTACCATGCTTTTAAAAACTATGTGGAGACCGAAGACATTGATGGCTACTTGCATGACTTTGAGAGGTTATGCCAATTACATGAGATCAACGCCGCCGACCAGGTAACCCTGTTGGTGAGTAAGCTAGCGGGCCGGGCAGCAGAAGCCTACCGCACCATGCCAGACGAGGATAGCAGAGACTACCAGAAAGTAAAGCAGGCGATCCTGGACAGGTACGCAATTACCCCGGAGGCATACCAGCAGCGGTTCCGAGAAAGCCGAAAGACGGAGAAAGATACTCACATGGAGTGGGCGCACCGCTTAACTAGGGCGGGCAAAGGTTGGGTACAAGCCGCACAAGCAACCACAGTGGAGGACATGCTACAATTACTGCTACTGGAGCAATTCTTCCAGGGGTTAACCCCGGATTTACAAAACTGGCTGAGAGATCGGAAACCGCGCATCTTAACTGAAGCCGCCAGGGGGGCAGATGAGTACCAAGATGCCAGGAGGGCACAGCAGGCACAGGCACGGTCCATCTTGGGAGCTGCTAACCGACCGCCCACCATTAACCCCACCCCAGCACTGCGTCCGGGTGGTGGGAACTACCAAACCCCTCCACGGTACAACAATGCCCGATCTTTCATCAGGTGCCACACGTGTAACCAGCAGGGTCACATGCAAAGAGACTGTCCCAGAAACAGAAACCGCTCCACGTGGAATACTCCAACCAATTCCCCTGCAAACCGGGCAGCAGTACACTGCTACCAGAGTGAGCCTCGACAACCTTTCTTCGGGACCCAGTCGAATGAAGAATCTTTGGGCACCCTCCACGAGATTAACCCAGTACAAGCAGCTGCAGACAACCGACAGGGACACCGCCAAGGGGTACATGTAAAGGGAAAACGCCTTCAGGGTCTGCGCGATTCTGGGGCCACCATAACCCTGGTTCGCAATCACCTAGTCCCCAAGCACCAGCTCACTGGAGAATATGTGGCAGTCCGGGTGGCAGGGGGGGGCGATTTACAAAATTTCCACTGCTAAAGTACATTTGGATTGGGGAGCGGGGTCGGGGAATGTGGAAGTGGGCCTCATGCAGGACTTACCAGCTGATGTCATCCTGGGTAATGACTTGGGGGAGCTGACCTCCGCTTTTGTTTCTCCGCACCCCGCACAGGAAGCGCTACCCGTGGTAACACGGCAGCAGGCCCGCACCACCGCATCTTCTGAACACTCTGAGGCTCCGGTAAGTAATAGTACTGACCCACCTTTCATCCCCTGGGCTCCCCCCTTAGAGTTTGGTACTGAAGTAGTCACTGACCCGTCCCTGCAGGTATACCGGGATAGGGTTACACAGAATCAGGCAGGGTTGGAGGGGGAAAGATACGCTTGGGAGAAAGGATTATTGTATAGATTTGCTGAGAAGGTAGTAGCAGGATCTGTACCCGTGACCCTCACACAATTAGTCGTGCCCCGAAAGTACAGGCAAGAATTACTACTTATTGCCCATGACATCCCTTTATCAGGACATCTAGGTGTCAGTAGGACGAAGCATCGTTTGACCCAAAACTTATTTTGGCCAGGGGTCTCCAAAGACATTCGGCAGTATTGCCAAACTTGTGACACATGCCAGAGAGTAGGGAAGAGAGGGGACCGGTACAAGGCAAAAATGCACTCCCTACCCATAATAGATGAGCCCTTCAGCAGAGTGGCAGTAGATATAATCGGACCCCTAGCAAAACCCAGCCCGTCAGGGAAGAAGTATATACTAACCGTAGTAGACTATGCCACCAGGTACTCAGAGGCCGTAGCCCTAACTAATATCCATGCGGAGACTATAGTAGATGCCCTAATCCGGATATTCTCTAGAATGGGGTTCCCCAAAGAGATTATCTCAGATCGGGGTACCCAATTCACGGCCGAAGTCACTCATCAGTTATGGAGAACATGTGGGGTGAAACCTATTGTAAACTCAGCGTATCACCCCCAGTCCAATGGGCTCTGTGAACGGTTCAACGGAACATTAAAGCAAATGCTCCGTACCTTCATGGATACCCAGAAGAACTGGGAAAGGTTTCTTCCCCATCTGCTCTTCGCGTACCGAGAGGTACCCCAGGAGTCCACGGGGTTCTCGCCATTCGAATTACTATTCGGAAGGAGAGTGCGGGGTCCCTTAGACCTCATTAGGGAACACTGGGAGGGAACGGTCACCAGTAACGGTACCCCTATCGTCCCATATGTACTAGAGTTCAGGGAACGCTTGGAGACCCTAATCCAGACGGTACGGTCTAATCTCCAGGCGGCCCAGCAACGACAGCGCAGATGGTACGATAAGGGAGCCAGAGACCGCAGTTTTCAAATAGGACAAAAGGTGTTAATCTTGAAGCCAGTTCAAAATGACAAACTGCAGGCCTCCTGGCAAGGCCCTTATAAGGTGGTGGAACAGGTATGTGACACCACCTATATAATTGCCCCATGTACAGGAGCAGGCGGTAGACGCATGCTCCACGTTAACATGCTGAAACCCTATCACGAGCGGACCGAAGAAGTAACTGCCATATGTGCCTCGGCCGCCGAGGACCCGAATAATCTACCCCTACCAGACCCATTAGCCCAAGGGGGGGCCAACACAGAATTAGGGGAAGTACAGCTAGGAGACAGGCTGAGCACTAGAGAGCGAGCTCAAATACTAGAGCTGATCCGGGAAAAAGGGGATACATTCTCCAACCAGCCCGGGTATACCCCGCTGGCTACACACAGGGTAGAAACCCCAGGGCAACACCCTCTTCGACAAACCCCCTACCGCATACCCGAATCCGTAAAAGATCATATGCGGAAGGAGATTGACGAAATGTTACAACTAGGAGTGATAGAACACTCAGATAGCCCATGGGCCTCTCCGGTAGTGCTGGTACCGAAGCGGGATGGAACCACCCGCTTCTGCGTCGACTACCGGAAACTTAATGATAAAACAATTTCAGATGCCTATCCCATGCCCCGAATCGATGAGCTATTAGATAAAATGGCCAGGGGCCAGTACCTCACCACCATAGACTTGTGCAAAGGGTACTGGCAGATCCCACTAGCCGAGGATGCCATCCCAAAGTCCGCATTCGTCACCCCGTTTGGGCTATACCAATTCAAGGTGATGCAGAATGCGCCGGCTACGTTTCTGCGGATGGTGGACCGGTTACTGGACGGATCCCAGGAGTATGCTTGCGCCTATTTAGATGACATAGCAATATTTAGCAACTCCTGGGACGAGCACTTGACCCATATAGGAGCCATCCTCGACCGCATCAGGGAGGCAGGTCTCACGTTAAAACCCAGCAAGTGCCACGTAGGGATGGCCGAAGTGCAGTACTTAGGCCACAGGGTGGGTAGTGGGCGGCAAAAGCCAGAACCCGCTAAGATAGAGGCCGTAGCTAAGTGGCCAACCCCTCACACGAAAACTCAGGTTTTAGCTTTTCTAGGGACCGCCGGGTATTACCGTAAATTTGTACCTGATTATAGTGCCCTAGCCAAGCCCCTTACTGACCTCACCAAAAAGAACTTACCCAAAGTAGTGACCTGGAGCCCAGAGTGTGAGAAGGCATTCCAAGAACTGAAATCTGCCCTAATTCATGCCCCTGTACTGGCCGCTCCCGATCCAACTAAACGCTTTCTCGTTCATACAGATGCTTCTATGTTTGGATTGGGAGCAGTGCTGAGCCAAGTTGGGGCCGATGGCGGCGAGCATCCAGTCGCTTACTTAAGTCAGAAACTGCAACCCAGGGAAGTAAGCTATGCCGCCATCGAAAAGGAATGCCTGGCGGTGGTGTGGGCCCTCAAGAAACTACAGCCCTACTTATATGGCCAACAATTTGCCTTGCTCACAGATCACAACCCGTTGGTGTGGCTAAACCGGGTGTCAGGGGACAACGCTAGACTACTGAGATGGAGCTTGGCACTACAACCATTTGATTTCACCATCCAGTATCGCCCAGGGAAACAAAATGGTAACGCCGACGGGTTGTCCAGACAGACAGAACTCGAGAAATGATCTGTGAGCACTCCTCCGGACATCCCCAAGCAGATCCGTTGGGATCAGACCGTGTATGCCGGCTTATGGTCACGGGGGAGGTGTGTAACGGAACCTATCACTGTTTTACCCTGTTTTATGATTATTATGGTTAAAATATGATCCTACTATTAAACTGCATGTATGTTGGTTGATGCTCTGCAGAATATTGTCCCAGACATTTGCAGCTTCTTGGCATGGGAGATAATCCTGTTACAGCGACTCCGCATAAGATAAAGGAAGTCTATTGTATACAGTGTTTTCATTCTCAGATAAGAACAAAGAAGTGTAATTGAATCAATGTCTGATTGTATCAAAGTTGCCAGGGAGCCCCCTATTGTTCTCTTTATGGGTATTGTGCGGCCAAATATGGACATGTGTATTGCCTGTGGGAAGAGATGGGTATAAATATTTCTGCAATAACAAAATAAAGTCAGTATTCATTTGACTCCCAAATTGTGTGTCGTCCAATATGGGAGGTCGGGAATGGTGAGACTGTAGTACTTCTTGGGTATTTTACCGTATACCAGCGGAGATATTGGACTGCGTGTTCCAGCTCCGTTACAATAGGTCAACGTATAATTTGCAAATTAATTTTATAAATACTACAACTATATCAGCAATTTCATTTATACGAAAATTTATTATAATGAAAAACATTTTCTCTTCTGAATTAGAAATAATACTATAATTCAACTGTAAAATCATATGATATTAAAATGGTACGATATCTTAAAGAAATATTTGTAAACATACCAAAATAATCAAAACTATCTCCAATGTAATAATTACCATATTACCATATTTAATTATTAAGCATGTCTTATATATAATTATGTGGACAATGTGATAATAACAAACATTTTATAATTGATGTACCTTGATATATATCTGTTTCAATTGTTTAAAATAACTTATTATATTAAAATATACTGAATTATTATTTTTATTCCTTTATAATAAATATATTCTCACATAATACAGTTCTGTTTATTTCATGAGGCCAATGCTCTAAATATATCACGTAGTAAGAATTTGGAATTAGTTGAAATTGGCAAATATGTAAAATATGTAGTTTTTATTTAATATTAATAAAGGTTATTAATATTGATAATATCACCATATTAATTGCCAAAACCCCACGACATCATCAACAAAATAGTTCTTTATGTTGCATTCTGACTCATTGTTTTTTCCATTTCAGGGAACAGCCACCAATATTTGGTATGTTTCGAATGTACAGGCTCTACTGAAAAAAAAAAAATTCACAGAAACATCACTGAAATGCTTAAGATCGTGCAAGGTCAGCTCCACCAATATATGGACCCGAGAACTACCAGATGTGCAAGCCGGGTTCTGAAGAGACAGAGGCACAAGAGATCAAGTTGCCAATATCCGCTGGATAATAGAGAAAGCAAGAGAGTTCCAGAAAATAATTTACTTCTGTTTCATAGACTATTATTAAGCCTTTGGCTGTGTGGATCACAACAACACGTGGCTTGAAGAAATGAGTGTGCTAGACCATCTCACTCACCTCTTGAGGAATCTGTATATGGACCAAGAACCCAACATCTGAAATGAACATGGGACAACCAAATGGTTCAAGATCAGAAAAGGAGTGCAACAAAGTTGTATATTGTCACCCTATTTATTCAACTTATACTCGGAATACATCATGTGTAAGGTTGGGCTGGACAAATCCAAAGCAATAATTAATATTGCTGGGAGAAATATCAACAGCCTTAGTTATGGGGATGATACTACTCTGATGGCTGAAAGAAGAGGGAAAAGCTGGCATGCTGCTCAATTGCTCAATGTTAAAAAGATGAAGATCATGGCAAACAGCAGTTTCAATTCCTGCCAAATAGATGGGGAACAAGTGGAGGCAGTGATTTTATATTCCTGGGCTCCAAGATTAAATTAAAAGACATTTGCTTCTGGTGAGGAAAGCTATGGCAAGTCTGGACAAGCTATTAAAAAGTGAATATATTACACTATCAACAAAGGTTCACATTGTTAGAACTATGGTATTCCCAGTAGAAATATACAGATGTAAGCGCCTTAGAGTTCATTGGACTGCAAGAAGATCAAATAAATCAATACTACAATAAATAAAGCCTAACTGTTCACTGATCATCATGAGGCTAAAACTAATTTTTGGGGTGGGTGCTGGATGGATCAGGTCATTGAAGTAATGAACATGAGCTTGATGAAGTTCAGAGTGTCAGTGGCTGACAGCTGTGCCTGTAGTGCTGTGGTCCATAGAGTCACAGAGAATTTTACATGAATGAACAACTGAACAACAACAACAGCACAATATTGTTCTTTTGAATTCATTTTTAAAATGAAAAATGATGGGTTTATTCATACACTTTTGGTGTTGTGAAAAGATACTAATATTCAACTACTTTGAATGTTGAGGTTTAGAAAATATACATACACTGGGGGGAAATGGCCATTATTTTTTCTCTATATTAAGGAAAAAACTGAAATTTCTCTCTATTTTCCCTCTATATTAAGAAGTGAATTTTTCAATAGCAGTGTATTTCAATACATACAGCCTTATTAAATTGCGATTCGGTAAATTTAAAAGGGCTCTATTTAAGCACACAACATATTTTTTTACAGAAGTTTTTAGTTAGTGAAGAGCTTGCTTTTGGATAGAAGTTCACTAACTAAAAACTTCTGGAAAAAAAAATATGCTGTGTGCTTAAATAGAGCCCTTTTAAATTTACTGAATCGCAATTTAATAAGGCTGATAGCTTTGCAAAAACGGCAAAGGACTTCAGGGCTATACAAATAGACACCAAGTCTCTGTATTTAAGCTGTATTCACATAACATTTGCAAAAGAGAGAGCCTCTATTACACTACACCCAGGCCTGGATTTATATCTGAGGCGTCTTGGAAAAAGGAGATCGCCAATGATACTGGATGGGCTGTATACCTCCCCAGGCCTCCTGGGGTTGGTAGGAGGGCCACATGACCTGGCAGGCCCGGGAGTATGGGAGAGAGGGGGTGGCTAGCTGGGGGCGGAGCCACTAATAGGAGTTGGCGCCATTTGGCCATTATGCCCCCAGCTAGCCAAGTAATAAGATGGCCTGGGTAGCAGCTCCAGTATATTAACTCACTTACTGTCCTTCTGTCCCTTCACTCTCTTTCCCCATCGGGAGTGCAGATCGTGGGAGCCTAGAGGGAGGCAGAGGCCACAGCTGCAGCTGAAGCACAGGTGCTGTGGGGCATCCCTGGATGCCCCCCAGGATCCGGACGGCGCACAGGGCCATCGGGTGGCGCCGCTGTCCCAGGGTATGCCACACAGCGCGTGGGCGTTTGGCTGCCCGCAGAGAGCCAGAGAGAGACTAAGCCTTGAGGTCAGGGGAGGAGTGGGGGGCCGCCTGGAGGTCCGGCTGGAGCATTGGCAGATGAGAAGCAGCATTGGGTTGTAGCTCGCGTCGAGGCTCCCGGGCAGGTGAGGCATCACCCCTCCTCCCCCAACCTCACCTCACGTTGACAGTTTGACCCGCCAAGGGGATTTAGCCTGCATCCAAGCCATCGTAGGGGTGCGGCGAGGGCCTCTCTCTCCCCCCCTTTTATTAACCCGTTGCGGACTTTGGCTGGCGCAGGAAGGTTGGTGAGGGCCGGGATTGAAAGCTGCCAGGCATTGGACCGGCAGCTGCTCAGGGACAGGGGGCTGGCCTACAACGCTGCTTGGTGTAAGTGTGTGCATAGCGAGTAGCTCCAGGCTGCTACCGGAGTCCACGGGTGGCTGCGGGGTTATGCTGGAGTTCCTCAGGTTCAAGAGAGGAGGGGGTGCGCAGGCAGACCATAGCTACACTGGGTTGCCGGCAGCCTGTATTACATTATGGTATTAATTTGCAAGCTGAGTTTGCCACACTTTCAGTAAAACAAACCACAAACCTCACATTTAAGCCGTTCTATGGTTAAATCTTTCCTCAAATAGTTGCAGGACTTTTATTATATAGAACACTGTATGGGGCCTCCATAGCTTCCTGTGATCCATGCAATGTTTAGTACCAGCCCCCCCCCCCCCCCAATCTAAATAAGAACATTGCTGTAGAGCATCTTACGTTTAGATATACATACATTTATGTATCTGGCCCTTGCTAGGGTAGAGTGTTGCATAATATTATTAGGATTATAACTCTATGCACGATCGGGTCAGTACTGGGCCTGTGGACTTACTAAGAATCCCAAGCCACCGTAGAGGGAACGGGCACTCCCCTTAGAATATTGGCTATGTATTCTTGGGGTTAGGCCTATAGGTCTTGTTTAGTCAGGTCGTCCGTATTATGCTCAGGAGTCTGTCTGTAATCGTATTATGTTAATAAGGTCCCAAAAAATGGTAGGGTCAGTTTTCGGTAGGGTCAGTCGGTTGTGGTACACCCAATACCTGAATAAGCATGCATGGCAGTTGCCAATGTGGCGACACGCAGTTAGGGTTAGTTTAGTTTCGGCAGAAGCCTATGATCCCCAGGCTAAGGTTAGTACAATGCCCTAGTCACAGTAGGGTGCACGTGGGCGACATAGTATGTTCCGTTACGACAACGGATTTCTAATGTGTCATCGTGCTAGTGAGTGATTATAGAGTACAAGGAGCAGCTAGTGTTAAAATGTAGCCGTAGCAGCATCAGGTAACCCGTGGTGACTGTGGGCCCCGCTAATTTGTCCTTGTTTAGAGATAGTGGATTTTATGCCACGTGGTCGGGTCAGCCCGTAATCCATTCTTATGCCGCGCTGTTAGCCTGTAAGCTTTGAAACAGCAGTACGCGGATAGGTTTCCCAGCCGGTTTATAATCCAACTTTAGCTTTGCAAAAAAGCTGTGCAAAACAGCAGGTGTAAGCCAAAGGAAGCCAGTTTTAAGAGGGGCTAAGGTTAGAAGAGAGAGGCATTCGTGGGTACACGCGCCCCTTATGAATTGCACATCAGTCCAATCAAAAATTAAGCACGGGAAGTCAGCGGGGGGGGGCTCAGAATGGCTTCAGGCTTCGAAAAGGGCAGAGTTACAGGGTTATAATGAAAAAAGTTTGAGCTCGGGTAGTGGCGAGTTAGGAGCCTGGGTCGAAAGCCAGTAGCCCAGGGGGCGGCATTTATAATTCCAAGGCTATGGGTGTAAGTACAGGGTGCGGACGGGCCCACGTTAGACATGCTGGGTAGTGGCTTGTGTATGCTTGGGGGCCGATGGCCTTACATACTCAATGTCAGTTTGATGGCCGGTCCTATGGTGTTATCATTTTAGGTCTCGGGTTAGGTCCTGGGAGGGTCATCAAGTATAGTGCATAGTCACGTGGTAGAAAGCCGCTGCCCATTTGGGGGGTAGACAGTTATCCATAATACTAATGGCGTGTTTCAGTGTAGATTATATGTTGGGCATTGGTGGGGCGCTGTGGCGTGCAGGGGCGGTGGTCATTCACCAGTTAAGGGTTTTCGCCTTGGCCCCGTGGTAAGGGACAGGCAGTGTGTACCCGATTTGGGGTGTGGTTTCCGGGTTGGTTGGATGTCCCTCGGAGCACTGCATTGCTACGGGCAGAAAAGGTGGAAGTCAAATTTTTTCTCCACGTTCCGTCCCCACCCATGGTGTCAGAGTTGGTTATGCTTGGGCGCAGTTCCGGTAATGGAGCTTATCGTTTAAAAGAAGACAGGTACCAGGTTTCAAGACAGGTGGCTGTCTGGTCCTGTTTAATGGTTTACGTAAAAAATTGATGGCCTAATGGGTAGGACAGTTTGGTTCGCCCGGCGGGCACGGTGGTCCGCGAGTGGAACAGGCAAGGTTGAGGTTTCTCGGTTAAGGCCGGGAGGAGGGTCCCCCGAAGGTGAGACGGGTAGGAGCCGCAGCCTTTCAAAACGGGCCAGGCTGAAGGACCTGACGTAGGAAGTATCCGTATTGCAAGTGGAGCAAGGTGTCACAGGAGGTATGGCAAAGGGATGGAAGGCAAGTGGTAGCCTTTCCCAAGGGTTGGAGATACCACTGTGGGGAAAGAGGTCTGTGGAAAGCATGAGGCTTTGTGGTTCTGTACATCCATCTCTCCTTTCAGCAGGTAAGCTGATGGTGAGAGGTTGGCCTAAACAGACAAGGCGCTGGTGACCTCCCGGTTAGTTGGTCGTGGGATCCTAAGGTGATCAGGTGACCATGTGGCCGAGATGGTCCGAGGGGAACCAGGTGGAAAAGGGAGGTAGTTACAGTGTCCGAGGTACACTGATCGCTTTCCTTTTGTGGTAATACGGTTCTTGGACCTCAACGCGTGAGTTGGTTGGTGTCGTTCCTTATGGGGAAAAGGTGGTTCCCTATGACGACGATTCTGCAACTGGGTGACGTGATCAGAGCTGGGTACACTCCGTGGTGCAACATAGTACCCACTGGCTTTGTGCATGAACAGACACGGTAACAGCCCCACGGGCCGTGTTGCCCCGGGGCTTGGAGAAGGGAAAGTCGTAGTAATTGATGGATATTTGGACATCGGACCAAGCAGGCACTTCGCCTTAAGGTGCCGATCCATGGCCCCAGCTTGGGGTGTGTGACCCAGGTCAGATGGAAGTACGATCCATCTGTTATGGAGATGGGAATGTCATCAGTGGGATGAGCAGGTGGTGAGTGGCACTAGTGTCGCCTAACTTGGAAGTGCTCCATGCGGTGGTAACATCCCTGGTAATACACCCGGATAACCACAGGTTTTATCGAGGGTAGAAAAGGATCAAGCTTCGTAACCGCTGCCAAATGGGCTAGCTTAGAGGATCGGTTGGTGAAGGGCCAAGTAAGGCCTGTAGGAGAAGTAAATAGGCAAGCCCAGAAGTAGTTTTCTGGAATAATGATAAGCTAAGGGCTGCCGGCTTAATTATTCATGATTTTAGCTGGTCGAGGTCATGAGTATGTAGAGTTTTAGTGTTAGGGACTTGGGAGGTAGGCGGCTGGCCATGGCGTTATTTGGGGGAGTCGTATGCCACAAAGGTACTCTGCAGCCTTCTCCGTGGGGGTGGTGAGGGGAGTCGCCGGGACAGTGGTAAAGTGGGTGTGATCCTACCCTACGGGGGTACGGATGTTCCATCACGGTAGGCCCTGGACGAGGGTTCACGGCGGAGAGTGTACTGTCTCGGGTCAGGCTCCTCCCCTCACTTGTTTATATTTACTTAATTAATGGGATTGTTGTTATTATGTGATTTTGGGTTTACCAATAAACGCTTGTATGTATATAACTATATAACCATTTGCAGGTTGCTACTCACAAGTGAGGTGAAAACATTTAATTTCTTGAGTTTATATGATTAAACAACAGGTATATATATATATATGTATATATATATATATATATATATATATATATATATATAATATATATATATATATATATATATAATTATCCATTCACACATATATCTTTATATGCTCGACATAGTATAATTTAGAAAACTAATTAAATCATTGTCCTGTTAAGGTAGTATTTACCATATTTTTCTGAAAGCTAGAAGGCTTCAATTATTATTTTTTATTTTATATGAAATGATAGTGTTTATACTCACAATTATAATGAAGAATATATCTGTATACTTGCCGTTCCGTAAAATACAAATCATCTGCATATAAATGTATATTTACCATTCACAAAAACACAAATCTTCTGCAAATGCATATTACTTAATTATATTCACCATTCACATAATAAATTGAATTTTAATAGAAGTCTTGAGGTAAAAATTATTTTTATTTTTTTTGCTTTTATGATAATACAAAGAATGCGTTGAATAGGGAATATAATTAAATAGAAGGCATTTGCAGTTGATTTGTATCATAATACATATACAAATACACTGCACAGGTATATTGTAATAAATGATAGTATTATTCACTGCTCCTGTGCAGTTATAATTACTCTGTTCATCACACATACTCATTTGCAAGCTCTTGAATTAAGAAAACGAGTGGAGAGTTGGTAAAGGCTTTGTGGACCTCTTTACAATAAGGCAGTCTTAGTGAATGGAACAACAACATATGGCTTGTGTAGATATTTCACAGAAAAACTATTTAAATGTACTGCAGCAAAATGTTAAAACAGACTCAGCAAACAAATTAAGTACCTCTTAACAAAAACATTTTTGGGCAGGGCTAGCAACTAGTTTTATGCTTGGTGGGAAGGGGTAGATCAAAAAGTTGGGGATTCCAACTTGAACAGCTACAGCCCTATTAAATTCCTCCAACGTGAAAACCCCTTAGCCCGTAATGGAGCCCGCTAGACTTACTGCTATTAAAATGGCCTTGTACAGCTACCCACAAACTATTTACGGGTTACATGCGGAAAAACCCTACGGGCTGTCGAAATCAGAACTCCGTTGCCACAAAGCCTTTGATCTGTCAAGCCCGTAATTGTTACGTTCGCAAATCGATACAAATCCACTGGCGTTTAAACCCTAAACCCGCAAATAAAGCCAAAAAGCCTACGGGTACTAGAGAGAACCCGCAAGTGGGTTAAAGTCCTATCCGTAGCACTGTAAATGCAAATATATACACACTACTGTACTTAATATTAAAGGGATATTAGGTATTAGAATTAATAGCACGACATTCTCAAGCTCGCAAATCTGCAATATAAAATACTTTTTTTAATGTTTCATTTCCTTGTTATATCGATCCCGGCAAACAATGTGTAATACATATAATGGAACTCGCATGTAATAGAATATTATATTTACTGATTATTAATATTGCATTATTTCAGGAATGCAGGTCCGATCGTAACTCGTAATTCAAACCCGTAGGGGATTGAAATCTAACCTCCATTTTTCAGTGACGTAATTATGACAATTTCTTTTACTAGTGGCTCCATCTAAACCCATAACTATGGGTTTGACTAATTGATCATGTTCATGGGCGCACATACAACGTGTGCAAGAACGGTTTACGGGTTTCTATGACGGCCACGTCTGTTGCGGGCTTGGCTAATTTAATAGCTCTGTAACTCAGCCGAATTTCAAGTCCGCAGGCTTTGTGGGTGTACTGGTGCTGCTAAGGGCTTAGAATTTAATATGGCCCCTAGTCTGTCTGTGGCTTGAATTCTATTGTCATGACCCAGGCGTGATTCATTTAGGCTTAGAGGGAAATAATGGACACGACGTGAGTAGGAGAAAACGGGCCACAGCTTTTATTAATAAATAACCACATAACATAACATAACTTACTGTATTTAATTTACATAATCTTGCCATGGGGAGGAGCCCGGCCACAGACAGTGACCTCATGCCTTAGGCCCTGCCCAAAGCCCCAATGCTTATACTAGTGGGCCGGGCAACTCATCTCCCGCCCCAGAGCGAGTGAGGAACCCCTCTTGAGACTGCGATCCCCCCCTGCTGTCCATTAAAGCAAAGACCCGCGCAACCTGAACTCCAGCATGAGTAACTCTAGCCCGATTTCGGTTAGTTGTACTTTATCCCTACTAAAGAACTCGTTGGCCCCAATCGGTTCAAATTCTTTTAATCGGATGGTGACGAAACCCAGCTTCCTAACTAAACTTGCCAACTGTTGGTTGATCTTCTGACGAGATCTGTCCAGCCCGACAGGATCCCGAGCATTTCTCCATTAACGTCTTTTTATCATCTCGGACCATATTATAAACACGCTCCGGGAACTTCTTTAACCAACTTTCCACTTCTAGTTTCATGTCCCTCAACATCCTCCGCAAGGGGAACAACCCCAAGTCGTTCCCGCCGACATGCATTAGTAATAAGCTTGGCTGACCATAACACTGGGCATACGTGTCCAGTAGCCCGTTTACTTGGGCCCACCGCAGGCCTCGAATTCCAAACCACCGCACGTGCAAGTCCGTAACAGGAAAACCCAGTTGTGCCTTGTCCTCGTTAACTGCGGCTAACCTGTGGGCCCAGTACACGTACGAGTGGCCAACGATCCACAGTTGCTTCTGTCCTCCTGAAAGCAGAAAGCAACATCCATTAGACTACTGTTCTGGGACGCACGTAGGACCGAAATCGCTCCTACTCCTCTACAGATACTCTTCACCGCGGCATCGGGCAAGCCTAACCTGGCTGCTTCTGTAGCGGCCCCAATTCGGAAAGAGTGCGTCACGAACTCTGACTGCTCTAAACCCAAACGTTGTAGTGCACCTTTTAGCACCCTCTAAAATTGATAACGGGATAAAGCCGTACCATCGGCATGAATCAACAGCGAACTCCGTCCCGCCGGTCGCTGGTTGAGATACTCCTCCACACACACATAGGGTCAACACTCCGTGCAAACTCGGTGCAGTACCACCTCTTTCCCTTTACCAATTTGGTCCGTCTTAGACCTCCACAACCATAGTACTACCGTGCCTTCCCTCAGACAGGTATCCACCAACTGCAATCCCCCAGAACTGTGTCTACTGTCCACGACTAACTCCCCTATACGAAACGCTCCAAAGAACGCCAGGGAAAAAGCCGTACGGAAAAGCAGAGATTCAAAGGGGGTCCTGCAAGTTACCAACAACACCTGCGCCAGTCGCAGCAACAGAGAAAAAGTAATCGGCCGCCTGGTATCTGGCCTGCGATCACCGTTAAACATCCTGCGTACCACCTTACGCACTATAAACTCCTTTGTAAGGTCCCTCTGCCCTGCCAGCTTAAACATGAAAGCCAGAGCCGTGACCTGTCGCCCTACTACGGCTTTTGATTCGCCTTCCTCGGCGCACCGCAGCAGGAACCAAAGCAGAATCCCTAGGGTCTTATCCTCCGACGTAGTCCCACCGGCCACTGTAACCAAGTCATTCCATTTTGCCCACACACGTCTGTTCGCAGCCCATGTAGCCGGGGCAACAGACTGTCTGATGAGTCTCGTTACCTGGACGCTCCGCGGGGCCAATCCCCTGAACCCGTTTTCCTGGAACCGAGAAAGGGCATCAGCAATACCGTTCTCCAACCCCGGCACGTGCCTGGCCTGGAACCATATGTTCAGGCGGAGGCAGCATAGCACCAAGTGACAAAGTAGTCGGACTACCGGTATGGATGTTGACGTGAGGTTATTTACCGCTTGAACCACCCCCATGTTATCTGTAAAGAATAACACTCGCCGGTTACGAAACTCTGAGCCCCATATGTGCACCACCGCCACTTTGGGAAATAGCTAGAGGAACGCCAGGTTCTTTGTAAGACCTGCCACCACCCATTCTTTTGACCATGCCGCAGCGCACCACCTCCCTTGGAAATAAGCGTTGCAACCAACGGACACGAGGAAAACCGACCATACCCTTGCGTCATCCCGCATGGCCCTCAAAACTTTGATAAAATGATGCGGCATCAGGACGCCTGCAGTAACAAGCGACATTCGCCTACAAAATATCCTCCCCATGGGGATAATCCTGCAGGCGAAGTTCAACTTCCCTATGATGGATTGCAACCGTCATAGTGACACCCTGTATGCTCCTTCCAACACGCCGAGTTCCGCTCGCATATCCGCCACTTCTTCCAGGGGAAGACTGCATTCCATTTTCATGGAATCGATCTGAATCCCCAGGAAGGTCAACTTTGTTGTGGGGCCCTCGGTTTTGTTCTGGGTCAATGGTACTCCAAAATCTTGACAGATTCTGGTGAACACCTCCAGAATGAAACGGCAAGTATCCTGTCCTGCCGGACCGACGAACAAAGAATCGTCCAGGTAGTGCGTTATGCTCCTATCCCCTGCTTCTGAGCGCGCAACCCACTAGAGGAATATACTAAACGCCTCAGAGAAAGCACATGCTATTGAGCATGGGTAAGCATAGGTCAACGAAATAGCTGCCATCAACATAACAGCCCAAGAGCCTCTGTGATGGGAAAGATGCTGAATAAACCTAAACTTGCCCTTTTCCTTCTTTGGGACAACGCCAAGGGGGGAGACCACCCACTCCTGTATAGGGGGGGACGCAAATGGACCCGCCATCCTACCCAGCTGGACCTCAGTTTGAACTTTCTTCGACGCTACCCCTGGGAATTCCCTTACTGATCGCAAGTTCGATGTCTTGTACACCCGCAACTCAGTGTCGCATGGGATACGGAACCCCTCCTGGAAACCCGCTTCCAAGAGGTGAGCTGCGGCTTTGTTGCCCGGCCCTCTACCGTAGCGTTTTAGCCACGGCAGCATGGCGGGGAGGCATATGTGAGTCCTGCCCTTTTGCAGGGGGCTCTCCTGTTCTATTCCCTTCCTTGGGTCTGGCACATCTAGCGAGGGAGTGTTCGCCACCTTTACCCGGCAGTAGAGGAGTGTTTCTAGTCCTTTGACGCGGCCGTGACCCTTTGGGCAAAGTGATTGGTGGTGGCCGGAGTTCTAGGCCCTCGCCCTCACAGCCCGTGGGCCCGGCTCTCTCCTGCCTGGGGGGTATGGGGTCCTGGCTCTCCTAACCGATATCCCTTTTTGATCTTCTGGCCTTGCTCTCAGCTGGACGGGAGTCTGATGGCTATGTACCGATGGGATGGGGTGATAGCCCGCTGGCACCTCTATTGTTTCCTAGGCCACCAGCCACTACAGGCTGAGCATGTGCGATGTATGTAGGGCCTACTGCAGAAGGCATGGGTGGTCCCAGTCTGTCCTGCACCCACCTGACCCCTTGGCTTAAGGCCCGAGTCCTAACTTCAGCCAGTAAAGCCTCTATGTCCTCAGCATCCATACTGGTCCCAAGCAAAACACACACCCAAAAAACGGAAAACAAAAACGAACAGGAAATTACAAAAAACACACACACAGAACACTTTCACACTTCCCCTTATGTGCTGTATAGCTGGAGTATGGTTCTCTATTTCAACCTCCTACTTTAACTTATTTGCTCA
This sequence comes from Discoglossus pictus, assembly GCA_027410445.1. Classification (NCBI taxonomy): domain Eukaryota; kingdom Metazoa; phylum Chordata; class Amphibia; order Anura; family Alytidae; genus Discoglossus; species Discoglossus pictus. The sequence continues at coordinate 297,550,129 of CM050163.1, forward strand.
GGAGCCCCTCAGACCTCCGTCCGTTTCTGCTGGAGACCGCGCTGCTACTGCCAGAAGGGCTAATCACTGGCGTAAGTCCCGCCCCCTGATGCCACGCGATTGGCTGACGCCTTGCAGGCTCCGCTGGGTCGTGACGCTATGTGCTGACCCAGGGAGCCTGTGCAGCCTTTGCGTCAATCAAGAGGCTATTTACAGTGGCAGTGTTTTAACAGAACTATAGAGCATATATTTGAATATACAGATCACCCCATTCCTCCCGTGTCAAATTCTGTTTAGAAAAAAGGGAAAATGTCTGCTGCCATTAAAGTAAAACAGAATACAATAGTTAAAAATGAAAGGCTATATTTACATGCAGACTCCTTGCTTTAGGAAATGCAACCATATCTCTCCAGAAATGTAAATGTCCCTCTCACACACGCAACTTTTACCTATGTATCATGGATTCCGCCAGGGCCCAGCAGGGACATCAAAATGTATTTTCTAATAAAAAATTAGTTTGACGACTTTTTTCCTGCTTGGTTATGCTCTTAGTTACACTAAAAATATTCAAATAAGGGGGGCGTGTCCGACCGTCAGCAGATATGGCCGCATGTTAGATCGGCTCCGGCAGAGTAGGCAATAAAATAGCAGGGACACGAGCACAAACGAAGATGGTAAACCCCAGACGGACCCAGAGCGCTCACACAAGCAGCGGGAAGGTACCCGCCGAGAAACCGGGCTCGGTTTCTAAACTTTTTAAAGAGTACGCCGTCCGCACAACGGAACACAGTGAAGCAAATATGGCGCCGATGGCGGAGAGCGCTTCTCTAACCCATCCAGCCCTGCAGCATCGGAGGCATCAGTAGCCTCAGCGGACCCAGAGTTAAAGGAACTGCTTAAGAACTTGCCTTCTAAGGCAGATCTCACTACTATGCTGCAAAAATTAGAATCTTCATTCCAGCACAAGATGGAGGTACTGGGCGCAGACATCAGGAAGGTAGGCCTCCGTGTACAGGACCTAGAGGGAGATAGGGGATGTGTGCAGACCCAAATTACAGCCCTCTCAGATCGTTTAGATGCCCATGACGCCCAAATGTCACAGCTTCAGAGATCACTGGATGATATAGACAATAGGGGGCGCAGAAATAACCTAAGGATAAAGGGCCTACCCGAAACAGAGGCTGAAAACATTCATGCAGCCCTGCAAGAACTATTTAATTTAATTCTAGAGAAACCACCATCAGCACCGATCCAATTTGACAGAGCGCACCGCTCACTTAGACCCAAAAGTAACAATGGTGATACCCCAAGGGATATCATATGTCGATTACATTACTTCACAGATAAGGATCGTATACTAAAGATGCTGAGAAACACTGAGTCGCCACTGCTGTTCCACGGGCACGAGATACAGATTTACCAAGACCTCTCATGTATCACTCTTCAAGCACGGCGACACCTGAAGCCAATTACAGACCAACTGCGGGCCAGAAACATCAAATACAGATGGGGCTTCCCCTTGGCCCTTATCGTCACACTTAAAGGGACCAACCACATCATATCAGAACACAGAGACGTGCCACCATATATCAGGGCACTGAAACTCAAAGAGGTGCGCATTATGGACTGGTACGCCACGGACACAGCGCAGACCCACATGAGACTTCCTAGGGAACAAAGAAAACGCTCACCCCCTAAGAGGCAAAGAATGAACTCCACAGATGACCACAGAAGGGGTGCCCACTCACCGGCTCTGGGAACATTAAGAAGCCATGACAATGGCTAGGGCCACCCCCCCCCCCCGGGTGCATAAAGGCCTTAACCAAGCAACCAATGCAGAAAGGAAATTTAACCCCGGATCAGAACGTTATCCCCGTTCTGAGACCTAGCCTCCAACCTACCATTACAGAATACCTAGTAAGGTAACAAAGGAACTTTTGCTTTTATCTAGTCCCAAACGATTAAGACATTCGCAAGTGCCTGCTTGCCCACCGACACGTGCGAACCACAAAAAACTTTTACAGACACAACGCATACTGACTTGGAGCCGGCGACTCCAGCTGATTTGTCCATAGCAGTTAAACGGCCCTCTCACTTAGGATACGTTTGGATTTACACGTTATTCGGACAAGGTAACCCACGCCCCCTGCTGTCTCTGGCAGGGTGTAAGACCAGAGTTGTATTTAAGTTTATGTTTATACTTGTTTATGTTTTTGTTTAAGTTTAAGCTTTTGACCTGATAATTATCGGTGTACTTTCTATTTGCAGTAGAGGTTTCCTACGAAACGACCTTGTGGTGACATTGCAGTACATGATCGCTGTTGCCCGCAGCCCGGACGAGGGGGATCCACCCAAGACTAGTGGGAAACAGACCACATTACAAAGTAGGTGCTCACACGCACACACCACCATGCCACACACAAATGGCCCTTAAGGTCGCCTCCCTCAACGTTAAGGGACTTAATACCCCGAACAAACGTAGACTACTGTTGAGAGACCTGAAATCACGCAAAATAGAGATTGCACTTATACAAGAAACCCACATCTCTAAGACAGCGTCAATTTCCCTGAAAGACAGACATTTCCCACAGACCCATGAGGCCAGAGCGCTCAACAAGCGCGCCGGAGTGGCAATACTGGTACACAAAAACTGCCCACTCCACGTCACGGAGACACTAGCTGACCCGGAGGGCCGCTACAACAGGCACTATACATAGCATGAAAATAAGAATCATTGACGTATACGCTCCTAACATACCAGACCCAAAGTATTGGGACACTCTCACAACAATCATAAATGCCGGTGGGGGAGGGATAACACTAGTGGGGGGCGACTTTAACGCTGTTCCATGTCCAGCGCTGGACAGAAGCTCGAAAACAGGCTCACCTAGGTCCCATGGGAGAGGTGCGCAGGACAAGCTCTTGCACACATTCCTTACAGCCACGCAACTCCTAGACACCTGGAGGCTCCAACACCCAGACACGGGATTACACGTTCTATTCGAAACCACATGGAACGTACTCAAGGATAGACCACATTTTCCTCAAAGGGGTAGGGATGTCCAAACTCATACATGCTGATATAGGGAGTATTACATGGTCGGACCATGCAGACGTATCAGTCACATTGGACAAACTCAAATATTCCACCACTTGGTCATGGCGCCTTAACAAAAGCCTGTTAAATAGCGACATCATATGCGAGGACACACTTACTATCCTCACAGAATACTTCACACATAACACCACGCCAGAAGTCGGCCCAGTATCGTTATGGGCAGCTCATAAAGCGGTTCTGAGAGGACACTTCATTAGAGCAGCAATGCACAAAAAAAAGAGCAACACACAGGCACTGATAGAATTACAGAATGCCCTGAGAAAAGCGGAACAACAGCATAAACACAATCCCACTGCAAAAAAACTAGCAGAAATCTCGGCATTGAGGCACTCGATCAGGAGTGTGCTGCTTGAGGGGGTGGCACATTCCATTCAGAGGTCTAGGCGACTGTTCTATGAAAAGTCCAACAAAATGGACTCTCTATTGGCCAGAGCACTACGCCCCCGGAGGGACCACAAACCCATCACGAAAATATGCACACTCACTCAAGAAATCGCAACGACCCCCCAAGAAATAAACAGGGTGTTTACAGAATTTTATTCAAACCTATATGGGCAGACACACCTTGCACTAAATACGCCAGAACAAATACGCACCTCACTGCGTACACTTCTCACTGGCATTAAACTCTCTGAGATGACTAATACAGATATCACAGTCCTACAAGATCCGATCACACAACAGGAAGTAGAACAAGCAATAGTGATCTTAAAAGGGAACAAAGCCCCAGGCCCCGATGGGTACGACATAGGTTATTACAAGAAATTCAAAGTAGAATTGGCCCCTCATCTCACCGCCTTATATAATCACTTCATGACGGGCGGAGGACCCGACGCAGATATGGCATTGGCCAACATTATGCTTATTCCAAAAGCAGGGAAAGATACTGATTCGGCTGCAAATTATAGACCCATCTCCCTGATCAATTCTGACCTCAAAATATATGCAAAAATCCTGGCGGCCTGGTTAGCGCCGATGCTCACACGTCTAATCCACCCTGATCAGGTAGGGTTCATACCAGGTAGACAATTGTACGAAAATACACGTAGGGGGGCGGTGCTCACATGGTACATGCAGGTGTCAGAGCAGCCTTCACTGGCCTTATCCCTGGATGCGGAGAAGGCCTTTGATAGGGTGCAATGGCCATATCTGTTTGGCCTGCTGGAGGAGTGGGGCTTCCCGGAGGCATACATCCAGGCCATACGCGCCTTATATACCAACCTGAGAGCCCAAACCCTAATAACAGGGGCTGCTAAGACCCCATTCCACCTTCACAACGGCACACGACAGGGATGTCCTCTTTCCCCACTTTTGTTCGCTATTTCCCTAGAACCGCTTTTACAAGCCATACGCCAACACCCACACATACACGGAATAAGGGTAGCGGGAAAAACCTTCAAAGTATCTGCATATGCAGACGACGTACTGCTGACTCTTACGGACCCCTTGACCTCCATGGAACATTTGACACAACTTTTAGAGAACTATGGAACCCTAGCGGGCTACAGAGTGAACTTCACCAAATCCATGGCACTACCATTTCACCTCCCGGCTCAAGACAGGGTTACAATACAGGTTAGACATCATCTGCCCACCACAACCGACAACATACCCTATTTAGGGATCAAACTTACGGCGAATTACGAACATTTACATGACACTTACTACTCCCCATTGATTCGGTCACTCATAAGGGATCTGGAACAGTGGACAGACAAACCCATCTCGTGGTTAGGTAGGCTCCACTCAGTTAAAATGAACATTCTTCCTAGAATATTGTTCCTGTTCCAGGCCCTGCCCACTCCGATCAAAAGAAGTGACCTAGCCACACTCCAAAAAGCAATAGACATGTTCATTTGGCAAAAGAATCGGCCCAGAATAGCAAGAAAACTCCTATACCGCCCCAAGGACAGAGGGGGGCTAGGATTACCGAATCTGTACATATACTATCTAGCGGCGCAGACAGCACAAATGGCATACTGGCACTCCACACCAGACGCCCGACGGTGGGTAGAACTCGAGTCATCACTAATGGGGCAAGATTTACCTCAATTTTACCCCTGGTTACATAAAGCACACAGAACACTCCCCAGAGTAACCTGCCCAGCAATAACAAACTCCCTGAGAATCTGGGACCAAATAGCAGCCAAGTACTCTTTAAGCAGGTTCGCCTCTCCAATGTCTACAGTACTTCGAAACCGATCCTTCCAACCGGGTATGACAGCAGGTGACTTTAGTGGTCTTGAGAGAGCAGGTATTCAGTGATACTGCCATTTATACAAAAACGATCAAATAGTTACCTATGACCAGCTCAGGGAACAATACCCCCTAACAACCAGAGACTTCTTCCGCTACTTCCAATTACGAGACTTCGCTAGCTCAAAAGAAGTCAAAGAGACAGCCATTCTCCCCCTTACCTGGTTTGAGAATATGTGCTACCAAGAAACACACCCCAAAGGACTTATATCATTATTGTACTCTCATCTTAGCGGGGAGGCCAAAGAATGGGGGGAATTACGATACGTAGAGCAATGGGAGACAGACTTGGGTGAGAAGTTAGAGGGTTCCGATTGGCAGGATATATGGGAGGCTACAGCCAGATCATCAATATGTGTCACCCTCCAGGAACAATCATTCAAAACACTCCTTAGATTGTACACTACACCATTGAAACAATTCCGCATGCAGATCACTTCCACAGATCTATGCTGGCACGGTTGCGGGGAAAGTGGCACCTATGTACACATGTGGTGGAAGTGCACTGTAGTACAGGCATACTGGGTTCAAATCATCAACATTAGCGCAAACATACTGCAGAGACCGTTACAGTTAGACCCCTGGGCATGCCTGCTCTCCAGACCAACAGTAGAACTCCCACGTCCAGAGCAACAATTATTGAACATGATCTACTTAGAGGCACGTAGGGCGCTAGCTCAGAAGTGGCGATGTCCGGAATTGCCCTCGGTAGCTCTGGTCCTTGCAAAGATAAAAGACAATTATCTTATGGACAGATTAACCTCCTTAGTTAGACACACCACTAAAAAATTTAACAGAATTTGGGAGTTGTGGGAACAATACCAAGACAAGTTAAACATGCACTTACAAGGGGAAGGTGGTAGGGGGACACAAGAAGACCCTCGTCCGGGCTGCGAGCATGGATGCATCGATCTACCATATCACTAAGCGAAATGGTTAGTTTTATTTATGTTATACCTATCGATTTGGTTAGAATTGTTGAATAATGTTTAGTTAATTATTATCTAAAACCATACCAATCAAAGTAACATATGTACTCAAATTGATAGCCACATAGGGTTGCTGTGATAGAAGCATAGAATAGCAAATAAACCACTGAGCTGATTGGAAGCGTTAATAACCATGTTTATAATGTGTAGAGTATTGTTTTTTCATACTTTGCATAGTATGTACCTCTATTAAGGCTTATGCGTAAGCCTGGATCTTGACGGGTCTATGCATATGTACAGTGGCTTCTGCGCAAGCCTTAGCTTTATCACAAAACTGCACTTTAAGGTTGGCTATGGGAAAATAAAGAAGTTATTAATAAATTAAAAAAAAAAAAAATCCTCGATGGGGAGCAAGTTATATGGAATCTATAAAGTGGCTTGTCATAGGGGCTGATGCAAAGGTTTTTGTTCATAAGTATGCCTCTTATTATTGTGGCTTCTGCGCAAGCCTCTAAAATGTATTAGCCTTGCATTGCCTATCGTGTGCAAAAATAAAGAATTTAAAAAAAAAAAAATATTCAAATAAATAGCATGACTTGCATTACTTACTGATACTAAAAAAAAAATTAGAAATTACAGAAAGATGCTCCATGTCTGAGAGGGACGTGTGGTCACTGCTGGTGTTTCTACAGCCGAAAGCTGAGATGTGCTATGATCTTTAAATGACCCTCTCTGTGTTTTGACAATCAGCAGGTGATGAAAAAACTGCTTATTTAAACTGAGTATGATTTTATAATGGGGGGCTCTCTGCTGGCTCTCTGGACAAGGGAATTCAGGAATACAGAAATACAAATAAGGGTACTGATGTAATCTGAGTTTAATATTCACCTTTAACATAAATGTCCTACATTTATAGTTCTATATTCATGCAGAGAGCTAATTTCGGATAAAAGCCTAACCAGTTTGATGATTACAATCTGTTGCACACCCTAAATAATGTAATACAGTACATGCCACTAATTTATATTCGTTTTGCTAGTTTAACTTGTACGTGGCTTATGTATATTACATTGTGTGTGCGTTAATTTTTAAGTGTTTCGATAAATAAGGCAATGCTTAATAGTCTTCTTTCTGCACAGACATTCAAGCCAGAGGCGATGCAATTGAGACTCAGCAGATACAGTATGACACAAAAGTGAGTACACCCCTCACATTTTTGTAAATATTTTATTACTAGCGACTTGCCTGTCAAAAATGAAGGCAATAAAGTTTGAAGACTGGCATTGCTGTTTGTCACACAATGCAAGGTTCTTGCCCCTCGAACTTGAGGGCCTCGCCAACCCACAACTTTTGTGTCCCACTTTGCCTCTCATTGCAGGGGTCGGCCAACCTTTGGCACTCATTGCAAGCCTCTCCCCACTCTCTCCCTCCCTTGGCTCTTTGCCCTCTCTCCCTTCCCTGATTCCCCCCCCCCATCTCCCTCCCTGTGTCTGTCCCCCCTCTCTCACCCCTGTGTCTCTTTCTCTCCCCTGTTTCCCTTTACATCCTCCCCCCCCCCCCCCCCCCGTGCTCCTGTTTGCATTTACAGGTTTGAAACCATTTGCGGGCTTGGGAAATTAAACCAGTTAAATATCAAATTAGCTTGCAACCTCACTTACAGTATACCTGCCTCTCCCCCTGTGCTGTTTGTGAAGTTGTAAGTTATTTTTTTAATTAATTGGCGTCTTTTGGCGGTCTCTCTTTGAGCTGTCTGCGTGTGCTCTCTCGCTGTACCCCTCCCTCTCTGTGTTGATTTCTGTGCTCTCTCTCTGTGTCACTCTCTCTCTCTGTGCTCTCTGTTTTGGCACTCTCTCTGCGCTCTCTCTCTCTCTCGCTCTTTGTGTGTGCTGTATGTGTGTACTCTCTCTCTGTGTCAATGTGTGTGCGCTCTCTTTGTATACACTCTCTCTGTGGCTCTCTATCTCTCTGTGGCTCTCTCTCTGTGCACTCTCTTTCTCTGCTCTCTCTCCGTACACTCTCTCTGTGCGCTCTCTCTCGCTCTCTGTGTGCACTGTCTGTGTGTGATCTCTTTGTGTGCACTCTCTCTCTGTAACCCTCCCTCTCTGTACCTGTCTCTCTCTCTGTACTGGTCTCTCTCTCTCTCTGTACCTGTCTCTCTCTCTCTCTCTGTACCTGTCTCTCTCTCTCTCTCTCTCTCTCTCTCTCTGTACCTGTCTCTCTCTCTCTCTCTCTCTCTCTCTCTGTACCTGTCTCTCTTACTCTGGACCTCTCTCCCTCCTTCTCTCTCTCACTTTCTCTGAAATGCAAATGGCCGCCATGCTTCTGTTAAGATCAGGTGTTAGGCCCACCCCCACTTGCGTTTTTGTGTATATTTGTTTTTGTATGCTAATGAAATAATTAATACATTAATAAATGAATATACTTTACCTATTTGTAAATAATATATGCAGGAAGCATTGTGCTGAAGAGCTGACAATCTGTTTTGATGTTCCTGCAGCATACAATGTCGGTTTGCACTGTTGTGGAGCTGAGGTGTAAGTGTCAGCAATGTGTGCAGTGTGTAGTGTAAATAGGCTGCGTGCGCGAGTGAAAGCCGTTAGGGTAGCTGTGTACTTCCGCATTGTGTAAGTTAGTGTTGTAAAATGGTGGCGAATGTGTATATGGTACGCGGCTGTGGCTGATGTAGCGTCCTTGGTAATAGTGTATCTTGGACCTCGTATGACTTTTTGGAAAACCTGTATGTTTTTGGTGGTGTTTTGTGTGCTTACGGTTGTGTAGCCTCATTTTCGTTTTTTTCGGCGCCCATTTTTTCTCTCGCTTAGGGGATTTTCGTGTGTTTAAACTCTGGAATTTGGACTTAAATTGAGGTGTAGCTTCACTTGCAGAGGTCCTGGGTGCCCCCCCCCCCCCCAGCTGTGGGTAAGCTTTTTATGTATTTTTTGTGTGTATTTATTGTGTTTTTAATGTTTTTATGTGCGCATGGTTTGGGCGTTAAGGTCGTATTTTTGCAAGGTCGTAATGTTTTTTTTCTATGTCCCCCGTGTCGAATTTTTTGATGTTAAGTCCGTAAATTTTCCATTGTAAGTCCCGCCTGCGGCTCATTGCAGCCGACGTGGGAGCCTCCACCTTCGCAAATGCTTGCGGTCCGAAAGTCATAGGGGGTCGTAGGGTCTGCATGTCTCCAGACCTAAACCCTATTGAGCATCTGTGGGGCATCCTCAAACGGAAGGTGGAGGAGTGCAAGGTCTCCAACATCCACCAGCTCTGTGATGTCATCATGGAGGAGTGGAAGAGGATTCTAGTGGCAACCTGTGACGCTCTGGTGAACTCCATGCCCATGAGGGTTACGGTAGTGCTGGAAAATAATGGTGGCCACACAAAATATTGACACTTTGGGCCCAATTTGGACATTTCCACTTAGGGGTGTACTCACTTTTGTTGTTAACGATTTATACAGTAATGGCTGTCTGTTGAGTTATTTTGAGGGGACAGCAAATTTACACTTTATACAGGCTGTACACTTACTACTTTACATTGCAGCAGAGTGTCATTTCTTCAGTGTTGTCACATGAAAATATATAATAAAATATTTACAAAAATGTGAGGGGTGTACTCACTTTGGTGAGATACTGTACATAGCCAAGAAGGCTCTGCTGGTAGGCAGAAATATTGCTGACAAAATGCAATGTATGCTAATTATTTGAAAACTTGTTTTTTTTTTTTTTTATGACACATCATAACATCCCAACAGATCAGCATATATTTTCAAGAGCTCAATTTCTTTGTAATGTGCTGCAGAAGACTTCAGATGTACAAATATCAACAGTGTATTTCCTCCATTAAAATATGTGTGGAGGCAAAATATGGTCACACCCTACTATTCAGCACAGACACATTTATGTAGAGGACCATTGTGCCACAGAGCCAAAAAAAGAGAAATCAAATATTTTTATATATCTCACCGATTTGCTCGAATGAAAGATTTGTTGATCCACGTTGTCTGTACATTTCTGAAAGTCTCCAGTTGTTTCTATCATTACACTAATGATGGTATTGGTGTCTTTTTTAATGGAAGATAACCAACATTTTAATAAAGGCTTATTAAATATATTTTGCTAGGCGTGCGATTTTGGACACAAACCTCCGTATCTTCTATCAAGTAGGTTTTAGACACGCTACATGATGACTCTCTAGAAACCTCAATTAGGGGTTATCCCTTTCCAACAATTTGTTATATTTGTTCCTCCCCCATTTGCCACTGCCTTTTCTTTCTCCCCTCCCTTTTTACCCTTATCCTTTTTTTTTTTACTTATAATAAAGAAAAATGATTGTTCATCCAATGTTGAGACAGGAATATTTAGTTACAAGGCTTAACTATGTTTTTTCATAAGAAGACTTGACTTTGTAGTTTGGGTTTGTGTCTGTTTGTGTCATGACTTGAATTGTGTATACTTTGAACTTGTATATAAAGGTAAAAAAGAAAAATCAAAATAGTCAATGTTTTTGATGCAGAAAAAAATCTGTGATAACCATGTTTCTATGTGATAGATACCTGAATAATAAATAAGGCTTCACTACATGGTACCAATTGTAATGGACATTGATGGAATGTGAATCACATTTACTTCCCAGTAAACTACTAACTTGTGTTGTATGGTTCATGACATTCATAGGTGTGTGGTGCAGATACAAGGTATGGTATTCTGAATAACTAAAGTTCATAATGGGCAAAATGTTTTTAGAAATTAAAAAACAGCCTTTATATTTAACCTTTTATGTGCTATTATTCTTTACTCTAAGGTTGCAATTTCCTTTCTCTGTTTATTGTGTCTAATACTTTGTCAGGAGGGTGTGTTTCTTCTGTGTATTCAAAGTCACCTACCACCTCAAGAAACTTATCAGCAGAAACCAAAATTGTAGATTCAATGCTGCGTAATTATAGGTAAAAAGTTATATATTGGAGGCTGCATTCTGTATTTTTCATTCTGTTAAAAATAATTTAGGTATATATAAACTTCCTACACAAATACATACATCCACAAGTCTATAAAATACATTGAATATGTATTATCTATTATTATAAATGTAATGTATTTTACAGACTTGTGGCAAGTGCCACACAATGGTCTCGTGGACACCCAGAAAGAGTCCATAATGGCTTTTGGCCCTGAATGGTTGTTCTTGGTGGGGCTCAGGGGGGTTCCACCCTGGCCCAAATAGTAGTTCATGACATCATATATTTACTATATGATATTTAAATAACATTTGAAAATAGGCAAAATGCTTTTAGAATGTATTGTCATATAGTTGTTTAGCCGTTCAGTCGTGTCCGACTCTCCGTGACCCTATGGACCGCAGCACGCCAGGTACATCTGTCAGTCACCGCCTCTCTGAGCTTGATTAAGTTCATGTTCATCGCTTAAATGATCTCATCTATCCATCTCTGTCTCAGTCGTCCCCTTCTTTGTGTGCCTTTAATCTTTGCCAGCATTGGAGTTTTTTTCTAGGGAATTGTAGCGGAACCCATCACTGTTTTACCCTGTTTTATGATTATTCTTGGTTAAAATATGATCCTAATATATGTATGTTGGTTGATGCTCTGCAGAATATTGTCCCAAACATTTACAGCTACTTGGCATGGGAGATAATCTCGTTACAGCGACTCCGCATAAGATAATGAAAACACTATACAATAGACTTCCTTTCTCAGATAAGAACAAAGAAGTGTAATTGAATCAATGTCTGATTGTATCAAAGTTGCCAGGGAGGTGTGACCCACCTATTGTTCTCTTTATGGGTATTGTGCAGCCAAATATGGGGGATGTGGATTGCCTGTGGGAAGAGATGTATAAATATTTCTGCAATAACAAAATAAAGTCAGTATTCATTTGACTCCCAAATTGTGTGTCGTCCAATATGGGAGGTCGGGGATGGTGAAACTGTAGTGCCTCGTGGGTATTTTATCGTATACCAGCGGAGATTTTGGACTGCGGGTCCCAGCTCCGTTACATTTGTTGGCAAGTGGTGGAATTGTTCCCACGGTCAGAAGGACAGCTACAGGAGACACCATTCCGTGGAGTACAAATTGAGGGCAACGCTAGTATCCGTACAGCGCCCCTGGCTACAGCAGGATGGAACCGGCTAGTTTTTGGACAGCGTTCCATGATGAGGATGAGAAGGAGGCCGCAGACTACAGGGAGACAGACAGAATGGAACTCTGGTATGATGCCCTGCAAGATGCCCAATGGCGGCGAGGTGAGAGTCTCCCCAGTGATGAGCAGCGGCTACAGAAGCGTGTGGCGATGCGGATGTATCTATTGGGAGAGCAGCCCCTGGATGAGTGGGTGACAAGACTAGAGACCCTGGTATGGCGAGAGATCTGGCTAGACAACGCATACCAGGCCCTCTGGTGGTATACCGTTCGACTTACCCCCTGGACGGCTGAACACGACTTACCGGAGGGGGATGATTATGATGGCCCGGGTTTATTATGGGATGCCTTGGAGGACGATATTGATCTTGGCAGCACGGAGGGGTCTAGGTTTTGGGACATCTACGACTACCGGATGGGCATGTATGTCTGGGATGACGAAGGCGAGGTGAGCAAAGACATGACCCACCTGGTAACGAGAGAGTGGGAGCTGGAGCAGGACTACCAACACCTGCTCAGCTTCGTGCAGCCCCAACCTACTCGACAAGCAGAACCAGACTTCATTGACTGGTCCTGGGATGACCTCCAGATGGCAGGTAGAGATGGGACCGAGGTCTCTCTACCGGCCCTCCAGGGGGCAGAAGGTGTCGTCCTTTCCCCCCAGCGGCAGTGTGAACCCCAGGGGGCAGAAGGTGTCGTCCTTTCCCCTCAGCGGCAGTGTGAACCCCAGGGGGCAGAAGGTGCCGTCCTTTCCCCCCAGCGGCAGTGTGAACCCCAGGGGGCAGAAGGTGTCGTCCTTCCCCCTCAGCGGCAGTGTGAACCCCAGGGGGCAGAAGGTGTCGTCCTTTCCCCCCAGCGGCAGTGTGAACCCCAGGGGGCAGAAGGTGTCGTCCTTTCCCCCCAGCGGCAGTGTGAACCCCAGGGGGCAGAAGGTGTCGTCCTTCCCCCCCAGCGGCAGTGTGAACCCCAGGGGGCAGAAGGTGTCGTCCTTTCCCCCCAGCGGCAGTGTGTACCCCAGGGAGCAGAAGGTGTCGACCTTCCTCCACAGCGTCAGTGGGTACTCCAGGGGGCCAAAGGTGTCGTCCTTCCCCCCCAGTGGCAGTGTGAAACACAGGGGGCAGAAGGTGTCATCCTTCCCCCCCAGCGACAGTTTACCCTAACCAGGGGAGACACCAATCTCCCAGACGGCGCAGATGGGACCGTGGTCTCTGCGCCCACAGCTTGTCCAGATCCCCAACTACCGTCACTGGGACAACCGGAGGAGGGGGTAAGTACAAACTCCCCTCCCCAGCTAACTTCTAATGTGGCCCCAGGGTTAACAGAGGAAATGTTAACCCCCACTGACCCCCACGTTTCCCTGGCTATTGAGCCGCAATATGTCCCAAGTACCCCAGCAGAAGAGCTGACAGCGGGGCAGAGTGCAGTCGGCCTCTGCCCTCCCTTTGTCCCTGGTACAGAGCAGGAGGTCCTGCAGGTTATACCAGCAGAAGAGCTGGCATCAGGGCAGAGTGCCTCGGGCCTCTGCCCCTCAAGTCCCCTCAGCGTGTTGCACCATCACCCCAGCAAAATATCCAGGTGCCTGGTTAGACTTCCCCCCAAAGGAGAGATGTGTGACGAAGTGCCCTTCGCCACCTTGGCTTGGAGAGGACTGTTTGCCAGCCTCCTGCCCTGCGACTATGGCCCTGGTACATATTGCCCTTTGGAACCAGTGTTCGGCCATACCAGAGTGTAAGTCACTCATTCTGGCCCTTTACATACAGGGGGGGCATTCTGTACTTGCCCTGTGTGAACCATGATACCCCAGATAGCTATGCCATGGAGCCCATTCATATGATGAAAGACTATGGGAAAGACTTTAGCTACTTGGCAATTGAACTGTGTGAAGAGGATCTGAGCGCTATTCGGTGGTTTTGTGCGCGCAGATCCCAGCTATCTGGGGATATGGGAAATGTGAATTGCAGTTATGCTGATGGGTTGTCAAACTAGAGAATTGACCAACAAATACTTTTGTCCGGACATCCCCAGGCCGATCCGTTGGGATCAGACCGTGTATGCCGGCTTATGGTCACGGGGGAGGTGTGTAGCGGAACCCATCACTGTTTTACCCTGTTTTATGATTATTCTTGGTTAAAATATGATCCTAATATATGTATGTTGATTGATGCTCTGCAGAATATTGTCCCAAACATTTACAGCTACTTGGCATGGGAGATAATCTCGTTACAGCGACTCCGCATAAGATAATGAAAACACTATACAATAGACTTCCTTTCTCAGATAAGAACAAAGAAGTGTAATTGAATCAATGTCTGATTGTATCAAAGTTGCCAGGGAGGTGTGACCCACCTATTGTTCTCTTTATGGGTATTGTGCAGCCAAATATGGGGGATGTGGATTGCCTGTGGGAAGAGATGTATAAATATTTCTGCAATAACAAAATAAAGTCAGTATTCATTTGACTCCCAAATTGTGTGTCGTCCAATATGGGAGGTCGGGGATGGTGAAACTGTAGTGCCTCGTGGGTATTTTATCGTATACCAGCGGAGATTTTGGACTGCGGGTCCCAGCTCCGTTACAGGAATCCTGTCTTCTCATGATATGGCCAAAATATTTGTGCTTCAGCCTTATGATCATAGCTTTCAGTGAACAATTAGTCTTGATTTGCTGAAGTTCTGATTTATTGGATCTTCTCGCAGTCCAACGGATTCTAAGCAGTTTTAGCCAACACCACAGTTCAAAGGCATCAATTCTATGGAGCTCAGATTTCTTTATGGTCCAGCTCCCACATCCGTATGTTACTACTGGGAATACCATAGTTCTAACTATGCAGACCTGTGTTGATAATGTAATGTCTTTACTTTTTACTAGCTTGTCCAGACTTTACATAGCTTTCCTCCCCAGAAGCAAACGTCTTTTAATTTCATGATTACAGTCACCATCTGAAGAGATCTTGGATCCCAAGAAAATAAAAAATCTATATGCTGATGATACCCAAATCTACATCTCTACACCTGAACTATCTTCCTCTCTTCTAGCTCATGTTGCCAATTGCCTCTCGAGCATATCCTCCTGGATGTCTGCCTGTCAACTCAAACTCAACATGTCTCTCCACCCTCTTCCTCATCTCCCACTCCTCACTTATTTCTCACTGTTGACAATGCCATCATCACTCCCATCTCCCAGGCCCGCTGTCTTGGGGTCCTATTGGACCCTTCCCTCTCTTTCATTACTCACATTCAATCACTCACAAAATCTTGTCATTTTCACCTAAAAAACATATCCAAAATACACCACCACCTTACACAAGACACAACCAAAATTCTCATTCACTCTCTTATCATATCTCACCTCGATTACTGCAACTCTCTCCTTGCTGGCCTTCCTATCACCCGTCTGTCTCCACTCCATTTTGAACGCCTCCGCTAGACTCATCTACCATACTAAACGATCAGTGTCTGCAGCACCTCTCTGTCAGGCACTCCACTGGCTTCCCATACCTGCTAGAGTACAATTCAATATCATGACCCTATGAACATATAAAACCCTCCACAATAGTGCACCCTTGTACATCTCTGCTTTTATCCTAAATACACTCCATTATTATAAGAGAGTGCTACTGTCTGTATTAGTACAGAAATATAATTAAGGACCAAACTACAGAGTGAGTAGTTGTAGGCTCCGGGGTCCCTGGTGTCTGCTTTCCTCTTCAAGGCCAAGCCACGATCCGAAGCTGGAGGGCTATAATTTGTTGTATATGTATCAATATGTAACAACTAGATTACTGACAGCTAATGTCCTGTTTTTACTTGTGTGACAGCACAGGGTAAACCCCAAGTGTCTACACAGGCTTAGATGGCAATCTGGCCACCCACACCTTTTGTCTCTGACCCTTTTTGGCTAATTACCCCCTACAGAGCTATAGAGGGAAACAAGAGTAGCCAAAGAGATAGCTCCACACAGGCTGGCTACCTAGAAGGAACCTCCTTATATGGTCCTGGGATTTGCCCCTCTCCATATTGTTAAAGGGTATACCAGCTCCAAAGAGCTACCTGGAAGGAACTTCCTTATATGGTCTTAGGACTGGCTCTATCCCTGGTGGGCTGAGGAGAATTATAGGCAGGACACAGCCACTGTGGCTATCTTCTTCCTGATTTGCTCCACACAAGCCCACTAACAACATGCCTACCTAGTGGCTTATGTCACTAGTTAATATGTTGTATTTTTCCCAATAAAGATTGCTCTGTTTGAATACACATAACCAATGTGTGTGTTCATTCTGCTCTACCCTAGACAAGGGGTTAGAAGCAGGGATTTATTATTTTTACTAAGCTAGTAAGTTTTTTCTTATGTGGATATCCTGTGACTTGTCGTGACTTCTGGCCAGGCTAATCATGTAATCCTGTGTCTCTGATTTCCATGACTGATGGTCCTGAGTTTCTGCTGGGCACTGAGAAAATATATAACCCTCACAATCCCGGGTGGATTCCTGTAACAGAAAGACAGGAGGTTTGGGGGTGAACATGCCCCTCCCTCTGGGTTGTGATATATGACCACATCGAACCTTTAATTTCCTCAATACATTGAATAGAATATTTCCTAAACTGAAGTCAGTGGAACCGTGGGGTTCCATTTTGTGTGTGCAGAAAAGGGTTTGTGGTAGATGGGCCTGGGGAGTCATTTTCATACACTGCTGGAGGACTTCACAAGAGACATTTTGGCATAAAGGGCGCCATTAATCTCTTGGATAGACACATAAGTATTTCAAGGCATCTACCACTGCAGCTGTTTGCAATAATTGTCTGAAGAAGCCATTCAACTTTGCATTGCATTTTAAACCAATCAAATCTATGGCTGAACCCACTGCAAATGGCAATGAAAGTCACAGAGCACAATCTAGGTTTGCATGTAGCACTGTTTGCTTCCCTGAGGTTCTATTTGAGCAAATTTGCTTATAGAGGGGCAAGGAAAACTCAACTGGACCAGATAATTAGCCTTTCTAGGAGGACTTGACATCAAGGGATGTCTTATATAAGCAAGGTCGACCTAACGTGTGTTTGTCACTCAGTTGTGTATGTTGGGTCTGGGTGGTAATGTTGCAGCAAGATTAATTGGAATGCTTAGGTTTTCCTGGTTGCATCCTAGTGTTGGATATTTTGACCTTGTTATCCTGAGAGACAAGGAGTGCTTTTGTATAGCTTGATTGTCTTCTATTTTGTGGTTAATCCCTGTTCTTCACTTTGACACAGCCTCCAACCCAGGTGGAGGTAATCAAAAAAGGTCACCAGTATTTAGTTGGGGGGGTGGAGTGTGTGTAGGGTTTGGGAGGCTGCAATTCTAGTAAATTTTCTGCAGGTTTTATTGCTAGTTTTTACATATAGCTAAAATGGCCCCCAGACCGGACGCCATAAAATATTATTATTCATTTTACAACAGAAATGCCTAATGCAAAGATTTTGTTTGAAACGTGAGCTCTAAAACACATACTAGCTGTCTTTGACTGTACTGTATTTTTCACTAGTAGCCCCTTGATGTCTGTAGACAATTCTGATTTGAAAACCACTGCTAAATTCACTTCTGTTGATGCATTCAGTAAAGCTGCATTCTGGATTCCAGTAATAATGGTTGTTTCAATATTTCATATTCTTGTCCCTGGATCCCAGAAGACATAGGTGGGCAAAAACATTTAACACTTAAGAACCAGTAATATTTTATTAGAGCCAGATAGGCTGTTTCTAGGAGCCTGGAAGGAAGACCTTCATAGATGTACAAATATCAAGAGCCCAGGATCCCAGGCTTTTCGGAAATGTCTACCCCTGTCAGAAGGTTTCCACATAATCCATGGCTCCAAACGGCTTCCGAGTTAAGGGCTTGGAAAAAAATTGGCGATCGTTAAAGCCTTAACTTTTTTTTCAAGGACGTAACTAGGAAGCCCTTTATACATACATATATATATACACATACATACAGATGTGCTCTACCATTTTTAAAGAAAACATGAGGGAGCAGGCAAAACACATTTCTTTTATTTTTTATGGGATTCATATTCAGCTGTAGATTATAACAGAATGGCACAATCATAAAACAAAACATGGTTAAAAAAGAATAAAAATCACCCTGTTCAGAAGTTTACATACCCTTAGTTCTTAATACTGTGTATTGCCCCCTTTAGCATCAGGGTGTGCAGCCTTTTGTAATAGTACTCTATGAGGCCCCTAGTTCATGCACGTGGTATAGCTGCCCATTCGTCTTGGCAAAATGCCTCCAGGTCATGCAAAGTCTTTGGTTGTCTTACAAGAACCTCACGTTTGACTTCTCCCCAGAGTGGCTTGATGATATTAAGGTCAGGAGACTGTGATGGCCACTCCACAACCTTCATCTTTTTCTGCTGTAACAACTGGAGGGTTAACTTGGCATTGTGCTTAGGGTCATTGTCATACTGGAAAGTCCAAGAGCTTCCCATGCGCAGGTTTAGTGTAGAAGAATGCAAATTGTCTGCCAGTATTTTCTGATAACATGCTGCATTCATCTTGCAATCAATTTCCACAAGATTCCCAGTGCCTTTAGAGCTCACACCCCTCCCCCCCCAAAACATCAGTGAGACAACCTGTAAGGCTTTGAAATCTAACCTCCATTTTTCAGTGACGTAATGATGACAATCTTATTTGCCATTGGCTCGGTCTAAACCCGTAACTACGGGTTTGACTAATCATGTTCACGGCCGCACATCCAACGTGCGAAAAATGGTTTAGGGGCTTGCGTCTCTGACCTGTAACTCGCAGCATGGTAGAATTTAATAACTCAGTAACGCAGCCAAATTTCAAGCCCGCAGCCTTTGCGGGCATGCCGATACTGCTACGGGCTTCAAATTTAATCGGGCTGCAAGTATACCCATACATGACTGTCTTCCCTGGAGTGGATGGGATCTTCCAGCAGGAGAATGCAACATTTCATACTGTCAGAATCGTCCAGGAGTGGTTGGAGAAGCACAACAAAGACTTCCAAGTACTTCCCTGACCTCCAAATTCCCCTGACTTGAACCCCATTGAGCATCGGTGGGACCTTCACGATCACCACTCTGTCAGCTGTTTAACCCTTAACACCCTAATATTGACTGCAAATGTTAGTTATCATCAGATATTAAGGGCATTTATAATAATATGCCATGAGACATTACACGTCCAGGAATAGCAATCGTCCAGTCCAATCTGGCAAATTAAAAATCCTCATTACTATTACCTCACCCTTCACTGACATTTTAGTTACTTCTTCCTCTACTATTCTGTCTAATACTTAATCTCGTCCTGGAGGTTTATAAATGACACCTGTCTCTCTTTCTACATTTAGCAAACTGCCCTCAATGTTTTTTCTTTAATGAGCTGAGCACGGCCCAGTGGGTATGTCCGTATGACTCTTTGGGCACAACTCGCTTCCTGAATAATTAATTTGGCACAAAACACTTCCTGAGCCCTCTAAGTAAATAATTAGACACAACAACTTGTTTGGGGTAACATACTGGCCACAGCGTTTATTGGTAAACCCAAAATCACATAATAACAACAACAACAATACCATTAATTAAGTAAACATAAACAAGTGAGGGGAGGAGCCTGACCGAGTCAGTACACTCTCCACCCTGAACCCTCGTCCAGGGCCTACCGTTACGGAACATCCGTACCCCCGTAGGGTAGGATCAGACCCACTTTACAACTGTCCCGGCGACTCCCCTCACCACCCCCACCGGAGAAGACCGCAGAATACCTTTGCGGCATACGATACCAAAAAACGCCATGGCCAGCCTCCTTCCTCCCTAGCCCCTAACACTAAAACTCCACCTACTCATGACCTCGACCAGCTAAAATCATGAATAATTAAGCCGGAAGCCCTTAGCTTATCATTATTCCAGCAAACTACTTCTGGGCTTGCCTATTTACTTCTCCTACTGGCCTTACCTTCACCAACTGATCCTCTAAGCTAGCCCATTTGGCAGCTGTTACCAAGCTTGATCCTTTTCTACCCTTGATAAAACTGGCGGTAATCCGGGTGTATTACCAGGGATGTTACCACCACATGGAGCACTTCCAAGGTAGGCAACACTAGTGCCACTCACCATCTGCTCATCCCACTGATGACATTCCCATCTCCATAACAGATGGATCGTATTTCCATCCAACTTGGGTCACACGCCCCAAGCTGGGGCCATGGATCGGCACCTAAGGCGAAGCTCCTGCTTGGTCCGATGTCCAAATATCCATCAATTACTATGACTTTCCCTTCTCCAAGCCCCGGGGCAACATGGCCCGTTGGGCTGTTACAGTGTCTGTTCGTGCACAAAGCCAGTGGGTACCATGTTCCACCACAGAGTGTACCCAGCTCAGATCACATCACCAAGTTGCAGAATCGTCCTAATAGGAACGACACCAACAAACTCACGGATTGAGGACCAAGAACCGTATTACCACAAAAGGAGAGCGATCAGTGTACCTCGGACACTAACTACCTCCCTTTTCCACCTTGTCCCCCTCGGACCACCGCGGCCACCTGATCACCTTAGGATACCACGACCAAGCACCTGAGGTCACCAACCTTGTCTGTTAACGCCAACCTCTCACCACCCGCATACCAGCAGGAAAGAGAGATGGCTGTACAGAACCCCAAGGCTTAATACTGTTCACAGACCTCCCTCCACACAGCGGTATCTCCGGCCCTTGGGAAAAGCTACCAATTGCCTTCCATCCCTTTGCCATACCTCCTGCGAAAACCTTGCTCCACCTGTAATACCAATCTTCCTACGTCAGGTCTCTCGGCCCGGCCTGTTTATGAAGGCCCAGGCCTCTTACCCGACGCCCCACCACCAGCGGAATCCTCCTCTTGATCTTTGGTTACCGAGAACCTCAACCATGTCCGTTCACCACTCACAGACCCACACATACGCCGGGCACACCAACCCGTCCTCCCAATATGGCATCGATCTGACGTGCCCACTAGGAATGACCCGTCATCCAACCTGTACTGAAGCCTGGTACCCGTATTCTTTTTAAACTGTAAGCTCCATTATCATACTGCCCAAGCACGTCCAACCTGCCGTACTGGGAAAAATAAATGCATAACTGTGAGAAAATGCCCTGACTCCCGCCCTGTCATCCAAACATTGGTTAACTGCTCCTGCACGGCCCCCAAAGGAAACGGGGCATACTCCTGAAGGATCCCCGAAGCCAATAACTGTATCTACTTGACACCTTACCATAGCCTATGGCACCCCATAGTCTGAAGGAGACCAGTAATCTAACGACCAAACAAAACAGTCCTCCATTACGCGAGACCCTGAAAGCTATGATGGGAGGGGAAAATTGACCTCGGCCTCTGCATGCCTGCAGCAATGCAATGATCCAAGGAGTGACAACTACCCAGAAGAACAAAAACCAGAATAGGATACCCTCACCATAACCCTCACTGCAGGGTCCAAGGCACACCCACTCCAAGGCGATAACAGCCCCTGCAAAATGCCGGAACAAAAAGATTCCGACAACGCATATCCATCGAACATGACATTTTGTGACATGTAGAAACAGTCTACCCCTGAAAGGAAACAGATTTTCGCCACTAACTCCACAATAGCTAGAATGCCCCTCCCTGAACATACCGGGCCGCAAGCTAAAACCTTCGGACCGGCCCACTGACCCGACGGTGATACTGTGCGGGCTTTAACCGCTCTGTCCCGTACTACGAGATTTCTAAACCAGATCGAGACATGCATCAATTAAAAAGCACCGCCAAATCGCCCTACCCTAAACCGATGAGGATACCGCTGCCTAACAGTGGTAATTTTTTTTAAGGGATTGATGTCTATGAAGGGACACTGGGCCCGAAATACCAAATCTTGAAAAACAGCCCCTCTAACAGGCTTACTATTGCTTATGCTTAATATATTACGCAGCTTTTTTTTTTTTTTTTTAACCAAGGTTGGATTAAACACAAGCTGTAAAAACAAACCATAATCGCTGAATTAGCATACTAGAAAAAGTGGTAAGCGGGCGCATACGCCCTTGTCACTGTTTTTAAAGTATAACCTATAAACTGGTAGCCTAAAAAAGCCAACTGCTAAACCCACCCTCTGGCACCGGCCAGATTGCAACTATTGGAATTTGAATGATATAAGGGAATTAGGAGACGCTGCAGAGGCTTGAAATTAGTCTGCCAGCCACCAGGCCCCAATGCCCAAAATTAATAAGAATACTTGCGGAGCTGCTGAGACTGCGCAAGATATATGCTACATGGATATAATGAGGATAGGGGACTGGAATCAATAATCCCTAACCCATGTGACACTATGGTCTTACCAGGGTCACTAAGCCTTGCAGACCATCACGGCAGCTCCAAGGCCACCTGTCATTAATGACCATGGAAGAAAGGGGGGATACCTCAGATCCCTGGCCTGAAGCCCACGCCTGCTACACGCCTGCTAGTAAAACTGATGGCATCCCCGATGCTATCCACTCCAGACCCCCACCAACCCACCAAAATGACCCCCGGAATCGGACACAGCCCGCCAAACAACAGACATGCAGAGGGAAAAACCCGGCGTTTCGGCGCAGAGGCCAGTCCCCCAGTGGGGAGGGAGGGGGAGGCCAGCCGCCTCCCCACCCCCCCAGCCTTTTCCAGTGGTGAAAAATGATTGCCAACAGCGCTTAAATCATTTCCCCCCACCAGCCCGGATCCTCCCAAGCCGCAGGCCCGGGTTAAGAAAAGCTGGGAGGCCCTAGGACCCCATCCATACGACCGCCTAGAAGCAGGCCAAAAAAACTCCTTGAACTGCACAAACTGGCAACAGGGGAGAAGGGGAAGAGGAACCATGCCTCGCCTATCCCAGCCCCTGACCTCCCGTTATTGCCAAGATTCCGGTCTCCAGTCTCCCTGCGGGCAGCCGGCGCCCGCATGCCCGCTAGAAATGTATTTCAACTCCCAGAGGGGTTGGACCGCCTAGGGATGTTCTTCCTGCGCGGGCAATGGCGGGTATGTTGCCAGCCGCACCCAGGATCCAACCCACTACCGGCCTTCCCCCGCCAGCCACGATACACTCAGGACCCAGGCATATCCACTCAGCCCAGCCGTCAGCATTCACTCAGCGGCCCAAAACCTTTTTTCTGAACCGAAAAACGGGCAAACAGTGGAGAAGGAGAGGGGGACCATGCCTACCTTCCCTGAGTGGGTTTCTTACTGGGCACTGCAGCACCGCTGCTGCTGCCCAGCACCCAAAGCTCAGGCCGGTCTCCAGGCGGCCCCCACTCCTCCCCTGTCCTCCTGACCATGGCAGGAGTCCTCTCGCTCTCAGGGCAGCCAGCGCCCATGCGCTGTGTGGCCGCATTAAGTACCATAACTCCCAAGATCCCCAGCGCCACCAGATCCCGGGGGACTGTCTAGGGATTTTCCTTCCCGCATGGGCAATGGCAGGGTTGTTGCCACCTCGCTCTAGATCGAACCCCCTGCCAGCCCTCCCGCTCCAGCCATGATGCACTCAGGCTGCGGGCAACAGGGTAACACGGGCTGGAGGGGGGGGCAGTCCCCATCGGCATACCCCGTGGCCTGGACCAGGCCAAGCCCTTTAATCGAAAAAAAAAAAACGTGAACCGTGGGTGAAGGGAGGGGAAATGATGCCTCACCTGGTCAGGAGCCTGCCGTGAGCTGCATCCCAATGCTGCTTCCCAACAGCCACTGCTCCTGCCGGACTTCCAGCGGCCGCCACTCCTCCCCTGGACTCCCGACGCCGCCAGGCTTCCCTTCTTTCTGGTACCCTGTGGGCCACACGGCGCCAGAGCACTGTGCGGCGTGCCTGCAATATCCCCTGATCACCCCGAGACTCCAGGCGCTTACCAGCATCTGAAGGCCTCTTGTGGTGTCCCATCTGCCCTCCAGCTGCTGAACCACCAGCACCGCCGGTACTGCCCAAGATGATGTGTGCACCACCAGGGGGGGCAGCTGCAGGAGAGAGGGTAGAGAGGAAAGGAGAGAGAGAAGCAAGGGAAACAGTCTTCACATCTAATTACTTGGCTAGCTGGGGGCATAATGGCCAAATGGCACCAACTCCTATTAGTGGCTCTGCCCCCAGCTAGCCACCCCCTCTCTCCCATACTCCCGGGCCTGCCAGGTCACGTGGCCCTCCTACCAACCCCAGGAGGCCTGGGGAGGTATACAGCCAGTCCAGTATTCTGATCTACAATAGCTTTAATAGTGTTGACGTGGAGGCTGCACAGGCTCCCTGGGTCAGCCTGCAGCGTCTCGTGACCCAGCGGAGCCTGTAAGGCTGTTAGCCAATCAGAAGCGCGCCGGGAGTCACTTTGGCGTGGTCTCCGTGGAAAACGGACGGATGTCTGAGGGCTCCTGCACAGAAAGCATTTATATAAGTAGGAGGTTAAAACTGAGAATACCCCAGCTTAAAAGCACATAAGGGGCAGCGTGAGAGTGCGTTTTGTGTGTGTGAGTTTGTTTTGTTTTTTTCTGTTCTCGTGGTCCGTTTTGATTGTCTTGGGGGGTCTTTCTGTGCATTGGGGTATGGATGCTGCAGCTCTAGAGGCCTTACTGGCTGATGTTAGGACCCGTGCAGGACAGGCTGGGCCCCCCCATGCCTTCTGTAGGAGACCCCCATTGTCATGAATCACCCAGGGGCCATATTGGATTTGGTGTGAACTATGCTGGGGCCATTTTGTGACTGGCAGCAGTGACCATTTTGGGCTGGGTTATCTTCCACATGCTGTTGCCATGTGGAAGAACAAAAGGTTTGGGTGTGGTGATTATATGTTAGTATTATGTTGTATATTGTATTAGGGATTGATTGTATTTAGTTAACCATTCCCCATTGTATAAACTCTCAGGGCCTCATTCAATTGCGATTTGGCCAATTGAATAGCCCTCTAAATAAGCACATAGCATATTTTTTTTAAAGAAGTTTTTGGTTAGTGAAAACCTTGCTTTTGGATACACGCTTAATAACTAAAAACTTCTTTAAAAAAAATATGTTATGTGCTTATTTAGAGCCCTATTCAATTGGCCAAATTGCAATTGAATGAGGGCCTCAGTCAGGAGTTGGCCATATGGTCCTTAGTATAAACAAAGAGATTTGCCAGACAGCCAGGCACCTAGATAACAATGGGGGGGCCTAGGAGTTCAAACAGGAAGTTTCCACGGGGAGAGTCTGGGTCAGAATGAGCTTGGTGGCTACGCCTGGGGTTGGCCCATGGGAGGGGTCTGGTGGTTCCCATAGCCTACCTCTTTTACATTGGACAGAGGTAATTAGGTTACTCTGGAGGTTAGCCTATTGGCCAGAGAAAGGGGAAAGGTTGATCCACTCCCTCCACTGTGTGTGTGTGAAATGTTTTAAATATGTTGTTCCAAAATAAAACGTGGTTCATAATTTTCATCAAGACGTGGTGTGTAGATGTATTATTTACCCGGGGACATATGCTTGCAGTAAGATTCGTCAGACTTACTGTCAATATTGCTCAGTCTAAACCAAGGGCTGAGACATGATGTTCCTGTACTCAAAGCTACTCCAAGGTCCAGAGTAACCCTAATCCGGTCAGCAGACCCCAGCCAGAGAGTGGGTCGTGACAATTGGTGACAGTGGTGGGGTACTCTGAGAAGGACCAGAAAATGGAGCAGATGGAAGCAGAGGACTACAGACTACTCCTGCTAAATCAATGGATGGCATTCATGCAATTATGGCATGGCCATGAGCTGGCAAGCTGGTTGGAGGAACTGGTAGAGAAAGAGATGGACTTGGAGGAACAGTACCTTGCCAGGATAGAGTCCTTGGGTGGCCGGAGAGAGGATCTCTATTTTCGTTTGGATCTAGAATATGGGGTCGGTGAGATTCTGAATGGTGATCCGGAATGTGGCATGGGAACTGCAAGGAGGCATAATAACTTGTTTGTTGAACGCTGCCGGGGTCTGGGACTGGAAGCATGGTTCCCGGAGGCTCCTTTGCTGGAACCCCTGATTCAGCAAGAGCTGCAACTGGAGACTGAGTATGTGCAATTGTGGGATGCGATACCCAAGAAGTATTTTTACAACTCAGACGGTATGTACCAGAGGGAGTATGTTCACTGGAACTGGGGAGAGGCTTTTATAGACGGTAAACAAAGTCAGGAGTGGGAAGGGGTAAACACTGTTCCTTTGCCAACTCCTGGGGATGGATAATGTTTGCCCCTAGAACATGCAGCAACTGTGTCAGGGCCTAGTCACCAGCCCCAAGAGCCAGAGACCCAGTGGAATGTTCCCTGGGTGGGGTCAGATAATCCATGTCTGCCCCCTGATACCCCAAGAGATTCAATCCCAGAGGAAGTGGGAACTGCTCACAAGCTAGGGCCAGATAAGTTAAGTCTGCCCTCAGAAGTTCTAGGCAAAGTGTGTTGGCCAGAACTGCTAATGGAGCCAGAGGCTCTGGATTATTATGTGATGGACGGTGGGAAGGGAGCCTTAGAGGCCAGGCTGGAAGGGAATGATGAGATTACCCAGCCTGCATCAGATAACCACTGTCTGTACCCTGACAGTCCAGGGGAGTTGTCCCCAGAGGTGCTAGTGAAGAACAGAGCCCAGGAGGGTTGTTTAAGAGACTGTGGGGAGGGAAAGGAATTGGTTTCTGGCTACAGGGAACCTGACCTCACACAGCAAGAGAGTGCCAGGGGCACAAAGAGCCAGGCCGGGGCAGCAAGCATGCCAGCTTTGGCAAAAGCATTATGGGTGCAGAGTGGCACCATGATAGAGGGTGTACCAAGTGGGGAGATACCCTGGATAACCATTGTCCAGGGGCCCACTGGAACAGACACCACTCCAAAGACCCAGTTCAACAGAAAGGACTGGGATAAAGTTGCTCAACCCCGGGCAATGGAGGAGTCCGGCACTTCAGCTGGATGGGAGCAGCGTAGCCCCCCAGCCAAGTCAGAGGAGTGTAAGCACAGCTTGGGTGGGAGCAGCGTAGCTCCCCAAGCAGCAACGGAAACAGCTGTACCAGAGGAAGAAAGCCAAGAGGAGCTGTCCCTTTGCGATCCCATAGGCCCAGAGACTGTTTTAGAGATGCCAGCCCAGCTGTGGGGACTGGCTGGGGGGAACAGAGTTGCTATGGGACAGAAACTGTGGCCCACCTGTTGTACTCTGGGATACCAGATTATTGGGGAGGTACCCTGGACTATTTGGGTGGGTGTGAATGGGAAGAGCAATTTGCTCTATACAGTGGGTGCAAGGCCAAGGGCTGGGGGAGGTTGTTACTCTGCACTTTGGGACTGTTTTCTAAAGGACTTGAACGTGGAGAGAGTGCAGAGGGCCTAGCCAAACCAGAAGAGTCATGACTATCAGCGTAGCTGGGAAAATCCTAGGGGCATGGATGTTTCCTGCCACGCTTGGGGAGGTGTTGTCATGAATCACACAGGGGCCATATTGGATTTGGTGTGAACTATGCTGGGGCCATTTTGTGACTGGCAGCAGTGGCCATTTTGGGCTGGGTTATCTTCCACATGCTGTTGCCATGTGGAAGAACAAAAGGTTTGGGTGTGGTGATTATATGTTAGTATTATGTTGTATATTGTATTAGGGATTGATTGTATTTAGTTAACCATTCCCCATTGTATAAACTCTCAGTCAGGAGTTGGCCATATGGTCCTTAGTATAAACAAAGAGATTTGCCAGACAGCCAGGCACCTAGATAACAATGGGGGGGCCTAGGAGTTCAAACAGGAAGTTTCCACGGGGAGAGTCTGGGTCAGAATGAGCTTGGTGGCCACGCCTGGGGTTGGCCCATGGGAGGGGTCTGGTGGTTCCCATAGCCTACCTCTTTTACATTGGACAGAGGTAAATAGGTTAATCTGGAGGTTAACCTATTGGCCAGAGAAAGGGGAAAGGTTGATCCACTCCCTCGACTGTGTGTGTGTGAAATGTTTTAAATATGTTGTTCCAAAATAAAACGTGGTTCATAATTTTCATCAAGACGTGGTGTGTAGATGTATTATTTACCCGGGGACATATGCTTGCAGTAAGATTCGTCAGACTTACTGTCAATATTGCTCAGTCTAAACCAAGGGCTGAGACATGATGTTCCTGTACTCAAAGCTACTCCAAGGTCCAGAGTAACCCAAATCCGGTCAGCAGACCCCAGCCATAGAGTGGGTCGTGACACCCATTACATTGGACAGGCTCAGCAGGCAGTTGCTGGAGGTCTAGACAATATTGGGGGTGTCATTGGACTTGTCTCCCTTCCCTTTCATGCAGAGCCACTACACCAACGTCCAGTGGATGACCAGGCCACGGGTGACAGGGGTAATACGGGGCAGGTTAGCCAGGACCCTTTACCCCTCAAACAAGAGAGAGCCGGGCCCACGGGCTGTGAGGGTGAGGGCCTAGAACTCCGGCCACCACCAGTCATTTTGCCCAAAGGGCTCCGGCCGCGGCAAAGAACAAAGAACACCCCATTACCACCCCAAAAAGGGGGCACAGGGGGTAATAAAAAAGACAGGAGCCCTAAAAAAGCTCCTACAGACCCTCAAAGTGACGACCATGCGGTCCCCTCTAATCCCAATACTAACAGCGCTTCTGGTGCTTTGCAGGGACGCAGCCACGGACGAAAAATGGACACGGGTACCACACGTGAGAGAAGAGACAGATTGGTCAGAGAGATGAACAGCCAGGACAGCATGGTCATGATCGATGACATGCCCGTAACAGCGGCGGTGGCGAGGCTGGCGCGCCCCACCAGAGCTAGGAAGACCATAAGCAGGTACAGCCCGATGCTATTTACCCACTCCCCCTTAAGACTACAGTGGACAAAGACTAAGGGCGTTACGGTTAGGCCACAGCAGAAAGTGACTAATCCTGACCCACAGGTAGAATTTGCGACGCCCCAAGCAGTTTTAAGAGTACTGGTACAGAGTGCAGAGCCCGCGGCACTAGCCCATTCCAGCCGCGCAAGCTTAGGTGACCAGGACATAGATATACATAGATGAGATTCGCAATGCCCACAAAGTGTATGGGGGCATGGCATGGTGGCGGTACGATGAAGAATTCCGCCAGTACCTGGCATCTAGGCCAGCTATGGCATGGAGCGACAAAGCGGTGGCATACTGGCTTAACATTATGACACCAATGCGAGTCATGCCGCCCTTTCGGGCTGGAGGGGGTGGGGTCAGGAGCCCCACCGCCACCCCGGCCGCAGGTCTCAAGACCTGTTTTGCCTACAACGAAGGGGTATGTAAATGGGCCCCTAACTGCAGGTTCAAGCACGGCAACAGCGGGCAACGGCGCCGTGGCTCGCCTCCTGGAAGTGGGTTTCCAGGAGGGATTTAGGATCCCATGCACAACGGAATCGTTCGACCGGGCCGCCGAAATGGTCAGGTTTGCCGGCACAGGGGCGCTCATGGCAAAAGTTGACATTGAAGCAGCTTTTAGATTGTTACCGGTGCACCCAACGAGCCACCGGCTCCTCGGTTGCTACGTCGATGGCAACTATTTCATCGACCTATGTTTACCTATGGGGTGCTCCATATCATGTGCCTACTTCAAGGCTTTTAGCTCATTCTTGCAATGGGTTGCACGCATCGAAGCCGGGTACAAGAGCATTACCCACTATCTGGACGACTTTCTGTTCGTTGGTCCAGCAGGGCAAGACACCTGCAGTTTCATTTTGGAAGTGTTCAACAAAATCTGTATGCATTTTGGGGTACCACTGGCCCACAAGAAAACCGGGGGCCCCACGACGAAATTGACTTTCCTGGAGATTCAGATAGATTCCAAGACAATGGAATGTAGTCTTCCCCTGGAAAAGGTAGTGGACATGAGAGCGGAACTCAGTGCGCTAACAGGTGCGCGCAGGGTGACCCTGCGACGGTTACAATCCATTATGGGAAAGTTGAACTTTGCCTGTAGGATTATTCCTATGGGAAGGGTATTCTGTAGGAGGATGTCACTCGCTACTGCGGGCGTCATGGTGGGTCGACATCAGAGGATAAGACCCTAGGGATACTGCTTTGGTTTCTGCTGCGGTGTGCCGAGGAAGGCGAGAAAAAAGCAGTAGTTGATAGACAGGTCATGGCCCTGGCCTTCATGTTCAAGCTGGCGGGGCAGAGGGACCTTACAAAGGAATTCATAGTGCGCAAGGTGGTGCGCGGCATGTTTAACGGGGATCGCAGGCCAGATACTAGGCCGGCCGATCACCTTCTCTTTGTTACTGCGAATGGTGCAGGTGTTGGCAGTAAAGTGTAGGACCCTCTTTGAATCTCTGCTTTTCCGTACAGCTTTTTCCCTGGCGTTCTTCGGAGCGTTCCGGATAGGGGAGTTAGTTGCGAACAGTAGAAACGGTTCCGGTGGTATACAAGTGGTGGATACCTGCCTCAGGGAAGTCACGGTGGTGGTATGGCTCCGGAGGTCTAAGACCGACCAGCGGGGTAAAGGTAAAGAGGTAGTGTTGCACCGCGTGGGCACGGAGTGTTGCCCCATATGGGTGTATGGTGGAATACCTTGGTCAGCGACCGGTGGGACGGTGTTCGCTGTTGATCCATACCGACGGGACAGCGTTATCCCGGTACCAGTTCAAAAGGATGCTAAAATTTGCACTACACAGTTTGGGTTTGGAGCAGGCAGAGTTTGGAACACACTCGTTCAGAATCGGGGCTGCTACCGAATCAGCTAGGTTACCCTTTCCCTACGCTTTCCCGGTCAAGCGGATTGGTAGATGGGAGTCAGAACGTTTTCAGTCTTATGTACGGCCTAAGGCAGTAGTCTAATGTATGTTGCTTTCTGCTTTCAGGAGGACAGAAGCAACTGTGGATTGTGGGTCACTCATACGTGTACTGGGCCCACAGGTTGGCCGCAGTTACAGAGGGAAGGACACAACTGGGTTTTCCTGTTACGGACTTACACGTGCTCGGGGTTCGTGGCCTGCAGTGGGCACAGTTGGATGGGTTGTTGGACACTTACGCTCAGCGGTACGGTTAACCCACGTTAATAATAATTCACGCCGGGGGTAACGATTTAGGAACGGTTCCCATGTGGAGAATGCTGAAAGTTATGAAGAGACATGGAGAACTGGACCAAGAAGTTCCTGGGTACATTCCTGATATGGTCAGAGATGATAAAGAGAAGATCCTGGTGGAATGCGCGAGACCCCGTCGGTTTGGATAAATCGAGACAGAAGATTAACCAGCAGCTGGCAAGTTTCGTCCGGAAGTTGGGTTTCATTGCCATTAGATATAAAGAATTTGAGCCGGCCGGTGCCGATGATTTTTTCGGAAAAGACAAGGTACACCTCATGGAAATGGGGCTGTAGTTAGTTATGTTGGAGTTTAGGGAGAGCGCTGTTCGGGCCTTGGCTTTGATGGAAAGCAAGGGGGGATCGCAGTCTCGGGAGGAGTCCCTTGCGTGCTCTGTGGCGGGAGGTGAGTTACCCGGCCCACTGGCCTAAGTGCTTAAGATAAGTACCTCACAGGGAGTGCTTAAGATAAGCATTGGGGCTTTGGGCAGGGCCCAAGGCGTGAGGTCACAGTCCCTGGCCGAGCTCCTCCCCCTATAGTTTAATAGGTTAATATGTTAATATGTATAATATATGCAAGTTTTTAAGTTATGTTAATTGGTTAAATTATAATAAAGCTGTGGCACGTGTTTTCTCCCAAACAATCAGTGTGGTGTCAATCATTTTAAGATAAGCCTAAATGGATCATGCTTGGGTCATGTATTTTACATTAAGAGCAACAACTCCTCCTAATTTGCCAAATGTGATTTATTATACTGAGATTACATTACAGCCACCAAATCCAAATTGTTACTAGTCGTTATTGGAATTAGTTCTGGAAGCTTATTCCCAAGACTACCAGCATTTGCACACAAGGAAGTGAGCACATTTGCTGCATTATTCTAAGCCTTTAACATCTGTAAAATGCAATCTCTGACTTGCCAGTACTGAAACTACTGTTTTGGTGAACTCCAGACGGTAGTTTCTGTCTTCAGATTTCTGTTTCCTTATGCTGATCCTTGGTCTCCCTGTTTCCAGGTATCTTGACCTCTGTGTTCCAGATCCTTGACTTGTTTATTGGATTCCATGTTAGCCCCCTCTAACAACCTTGGCCTGCATTACCATATCTACATGAGCACTTCTGCCTTAAATATTCTTCTGACTCTGGCCCTTTCGTTCTACACTTTGGATACTTCAGCTCTCTTAATTCTACTATGTTGTATCATATTCATTTCCATATTTAGCAGCTGCCTGTGCCCCCTGCATCTTGGCTCCATTCCATGTTATTTCTACATTCGAGCAATAACTATAACACAAATCACTAAACTCAATTACCCATAAATCTACTCAGAAGATAATGTATCCTTTTGCTTTAGGCTAATTTATTAAAGGTATATGGAAGATTTCCTGTTTTCAACTTTTTCTAATTTAACACATACAGCTTATATCAGAAATATATATTACTTTGATGCATTTTATACCCATACAGACTTCTTTTATAAGAAAAAAATGTTTTCCACATCCCCAGAGCTGCCAACATACATCCACATTAAATTCCAAGCCCGTAAGTGCAACGTGAGACCCGCAAAGGCTGTGGGCTTGAAATTTGGCAGAGTTACAGAGCTATTAAATCCAAGCAGGTTGAGAGTTACGGGCTTGAGATGCAAACCCGTAAACCATTTGTCGATCGTTGGATGCGCGTGATCAATTAGTCAAACCTGTAGTTACAGGTTTAGATGGAGCCAATGGCAACAGAGATTTACTGAATTCACTGAAAAATGGAGGTGGAATTTCAAAGTCTTACTGGTTTCAGTTATGAGTTACGATCGGAACCACATTCCAGAAATAATGAAATATTGATAAAGCTGTAAATATGATATTTTAGTCCAAGCAAATTCCATTATATGTATTAACACATTGATTGTCGGGATTGATAGAAATTAAAGTGAAAATAAAGTATTTTATATTGCAGATTTGCGAGCTTGAGAATGTTGTGCTATTAATTCTAATACCTAACATGCCAGAAAACAGAGTTTGCAGATTTCTTCAAAGGTACATTTAATAATGTTAACTGTGGGATTTTTTTCATGGAAAAAAATGTTCACTGATGATTCTCCTCTATTAGATCCATAATCCATGAAACTTCTACATACTTTTAAGCCCAGAAATAGTGCAGTGGGGTAAAGACACGCGTTATATTTCTCGTTATAATTATATTTTCTTAGAGCCAAGTCTTTGATAGATAAAATAAACATAATCATACACCAAAATAGAGGTTTTATTCTATCTGTGTCTCTATATAACGGTCCTGTTCTAATTTATTAATTAAAAATCTGGAGCCTCTAGCTGTCGGCCACTTTGGAGAGTTGCACCCTCCTCTGCAGGTTGTACACAGGTGGGGGCCTCCTTTGCTTCCCCTAGTGACTCCTCTATTCAGGTCACAGTATGTAGGACACCATCGCCACTCTTGCCCTCCTTGCCCCGCAGTCCTGTTGTGTGTGATCACAACACTCACACCGCACGTTAACTGATTTCACTGCTTGCCAGACAGCCAGCAACTGTTTCTGTTTGTATTCCCAGTGGGATCCTAAAGAGAAACATTTGTAGGGAAGACCTCTGAGGCCCAAGCTTTTGATATTTCCCTGCCTCTGGTTTAAAGTCCGCTTGATTGGAAAAGCTGCCCCTGTCCCTCATTTACTTGTAATGAGCAAGAGCGGTCTCCATAGCAACCCAGAGTTTAAATGCTTCTAATTCTCCTGCAACTCCCTGGAATAGCGGGTGTATACTACTAAAAACTTACAGTGACTTTTGTTAAATCTATTTGGTTATTCTTATTAATATATTTTCAGTATAAAGTGCTACCAACTATCCCGCTTTGATGTACCATGGAGATATTTACAACAATTTAACACATAGAGCCATGTATAAATAGAATGTAGAACAGCTGGACCCGAAAGGTCCTGAGAGCTTGTAATCAACAAACTGCATTTATTTTCCTTTGTACTTTCATCGTGCACCTCATGGACAAAGATTTCTCTAAAGCAGCCCTCAGCAACCTGTTTCAATTGAAGGTCCACATATGAGGCCCAAATCTTCAAAAGAGCCGTACTTTACTTTTAACTCTATTGTTCGACTTTCAGCAAAAAGGTTAAAATTCACTCAGTGTGTGGGGAGTGTGGATTAAATGCATGGCAAAGGATAGAGAGGTGATTGTTTTGTGAGGTAAAATAAAGGAGAAAGTGTGTTTGTCAGGTAAAAAATATATGTATATTGTTGTGAAAGAAATATAAATGGTGGCTGCAGATGGGGGTGCAGTGGAAGCTTCTGGAAACATCCCCGTTTCCAGACAACAAATAATACAATATCTGCTGCTTTTAATGACTTTTCTTTAGGTTGTTAAGCTGTAATTATTGTTACAAGAAAGATAGTAGGGATATTGTGACATGATATGTTGCATATTTTATTCCATACTATTTCTTTATCTGTAATTTCTTAATTATTCATTAATGTTTTCCGTAATATATAAGTAAAGAAGTTTGGGTTTTTACTTATATATTAGAAGCACTGGTTTAGACTTTTTTTTTTAGGTTTTTGAGTCAGCTTTGGGAATGGGTTTTGTTTTATCTACTATTCCTTTCATAACCTTTGTAAAACAAGGGGTTTGTGTGAGTCACCAACTTTGCAAAGTTCTCTTTCCCCAGGAGGTCTGATGGAGTAAACTTTCTTGAGCAGCTGATGAGATACACCTCAGTAGAGCTGATTTAAGACTAAATCTGATGGACTGAGTTTGCAGTTGGTCTGAAGAAACACACATAGGAGTGTGGGCACTTTATTTGAGCTGGAAAAAGAGACACACAAAGAAAAGTGTGCTGTTTGTCTGAAGCTGGAAAATACACACCGACAGAGAGACAGCAGCTTGGAGCACATGATTGATTTAAGCAGAGTGGAGACCTGGATATCTGATGAATACAGGCCAGTGGTTGTGAAGAAACTTTTGGACGGTTTGCTTTGTTTTAGCTTAATGACCCCAAATAGCAAGGGAACTGTTTATCAGCAAAGGTAGATGTGTTTTGGTTTATCATATTTTTTTTTGTAACACTAACTAAAACAACAACATACAAGTATTTTCTTTTTTCATAAAGTTTATTTTTTTGCATCTAATAGCAATGGGCCGATCCCAAAATGCAACACACAGTTGAAAATCCATAACAACTCAAAAATACACTAGGCTCTAATGGTGGTGAGAGCTCTAGTCAAAAAACAATTTAGAGATTAAAAAAAGGAAAATGGCAGCCCTTTACAATGAAGACAAATACATGCACATACCACAGTAAGACCAATAAATCTACTATATATTTGTAAATGATGCGTCAAAAGTTCAAACAAAAGAATATATATTTATGTCCTACGTTTCAGGTTCAGCGACTTCTGTTCAAGCAGGAGCTCCCACTGCTTTGGTGACAGCAAGTGCTGATATTGGCAGATACCTCATATAAGCACATCCTGTAAGAGACCCAATGGTGCTCTATTCATGTTATTAGTTAGGCTATACCTTTTAAGTTTGGTGACACTGGGCCAAGGACTATTTAACAGCTGGAAGCCATCACTCTGCAAGGCTGATTCCACAGCAATAAATAATTATATTTGCCCTAAGGATTACTTGATCTTTCTTTCAGTAACACTGCATTTGTTGACCTCTGTGAGAAATTTAGAGCAGAACAACAGGAAAAACGACAAATTCATATAATGCCATGAGTATGACGAATAAGTTGTGTTGGAGAACTCACTTAATCACATCAGCATATATAAACACATTTGTAATAAAGCTGGGAAATCGGAGAACTA
The DNA here is from genome assembly GCA_027410445.1 of Discoglossus pictus. Taxonomy (NCBI): domain Eukaryota; kingdom Metazoa; phylum Chordata; class Amphibia; order Anura; family Alytidae; genus Discoglossus; species Discoglossus pictus. The sequence continues at coordinate 297,586,392 of CM050163.1, forward strand.
GAGCAATCCACAATATGTAAATGCTTCATCCCTCATAAAAATAAATTGTGAGTAGCTAACTGTGCAAGATCTGCTGACTGTGTTTCTGCTCTAAACAAACCCACTGTTACCAATCCTGCGCCCTCCATGTTGCAAACCACCCAACATAAAAGCACAGGTAGTTACTTCTGTTTTTCCTGTTGTGAACCAGGGAGGAATTGCTGGTCAGGGGTACAGGGACAGTTCTCCCTGAAGCAGTTTAATGTAAATGAAAACATCTGGCATTCCCCTGCTCTGCAAATTCATGCAGCATGTAACTAGTGACCCAGAGCTGCTTTGAGAGTTCAGAGATGAAGCCTTGTGATTTGTGTGGTAAATGGCACTGTCCCATGCAGGAAGCTCTGATGACAGGCAGACGTGATGTCTGTACAGTGTCACTTGCACGGCCATGATCACACTATGTTACAGAGCGATGCGGCCGCCACTTAGCCCCCACCTACAATGATTTCAGCATGTCATAAAATTACACAATTACTTTTTCTTTCTCTTCACTAAAAAACGTTTTTTAAACCAATTGACTCAGCATGTGTGTAAAGTTAAATCTAGATAAAATCTAGCAATGCAAAACATAATCATCAATAAAACATTACAGCTTTCAAACAGTCCTTGGATTGTTCACAGAAACTCAGTTTTTTCTTTGTTTGACATAATGCAAAGATAAGTATATGTACATTTCCTCTGAAGCAATCAGAGCATGTGCATGATACAGTTCATGGAAAAAAAGTATATGCTCAAGTAATGTAGATTCTATGTGTTGGCTCCTGGCATACTAGTAGCCCTATTAAATTCCCTCAATGTTAAAGACTGTAGCCCGTAACGGAGGCTGCAAGCCTTGCGGCAAGTAATTTGGCCCCATAAAGCAACCCGTCAACGACTTGCGGGGTAAGGGCGAGAAAATTTGAACTGCGCGCCCGCAAATCCTTTGAACTGCCCATAACTGTTACGTTTCCAATCACTGTATTAAATTGCAACAAATTCCCTGACATTCAAACCCGTAAACCACAAATGGAGCCAAAAGGCCAACAGGTACTAGAGAGGACCCGCTAGTGGGTTAAAGTCCTATGCGTAGCACTGTAAATGCAAATATACACACACTACTGTACTTATATGTGAAGGGATAGTGATTTAAGGTATAATTAGCAATATAAAATAAAAAAATAAAAAATGATGTTTAAATTGCATGTTATATAAACCCCGGCAATTAATGTGTTAATACATATAATGGATATAATGGAACTCGCATGGACTAGAATATCATACTTACGGCTTTATGAATATTGCATTATTTCTGGAATGTAAGTCAGATAGAAACTCGTAATTGAAGCCTGTAAGACTTTGAAATCCAACCTCCATTTTTCAGTGACTTAATCATGACGATCTCTGTTGCCATTGGCTCCATCTAAACCCGTAACTACGGGTTCAACTAATTGATAATGTTCACGGCCGCGTATCCAACATTCGAAAAATAGTTTACGGGTTTGCGTCTCAAGCCTGTAACTTGCGGCATATTCTAATTTAATAGCTATGTAACGCAGCCGAATTTCAAGCCCGTAGCCCTTGTGGGCTTGCCGATGCAGCTACGGACTTAGATTTTAATAGGGCTGTAGAGGTCCTATTCTATTGCCCAATTGGTAAATGTATACACACTTAGAATATGTGACAATATTAAGAGTGATTTTATTAGCTACTCACAATCCAATTACAAATTATCCGCCCACAATCACTACGGGCAGCCAAACCCTCAAAACTGGCCTTAGAACTCTAGTTAAAAACACAGGTCGAATATTACGAGCTCTAAATAATTAAAGTTACAGAAAATTAATATTCTACTAGACCCGAAGCACCAGGTCGCAAATAAAGTATAGCCAGCAACTGAAAAAAGTAAAACTTTTCTGTCAAAAATATTACAAGTACTAAACAGGACACTCAAGGGTTTTTTCACACTTAACACGTATTAAAGCTGTAGCAGCAATTAAACACACAAAACTGTATTTAAAAGCATGGGAAGGCATGGAAAGACATTAGAATTAATTGCACAATAGTCTCAAACCCACAAATATACAATTCTTTTTTTATCAATCCAGGAACTCAAAGGGTTAATACATATCATAAAACCCACATAGACTAAAACAGATGATCTAATGCATTTTATAGAGTGCTAGATTGCAGGCCTGATCGGCAAATATTACTTATTGGCACTAATTCATTTGTGGTCTCCGATTACAGATTACGTCTAACTTCCGCGTTTTACTGACGTCATGACGATGGACTCATTTACTATTGGTTGTGGCTAGGAAGTAAATGACGAGCTTGCTTAAATATTGTCAGATCATATGATCACGCCCCCCTGAAATCAGACTTAAAAAGGCAGGGTTTACGCGTTTAGTCTTTAGGGGGTAAATTGTGGGCTTGAGTCAATAGAATACATCTAAACATTTAGAGAAAAAAGCATCTGCAGCAATAATTATATGTTAGAAGCATTTGCAAGCAGATAAGAGAATAGGGCTCTAGATCATTGACGGTTCTATGTATTAAGATCGATAGATAGATAAATAGATAAATAGATAGATAGATAGATAGATAGATAGAAGGAAAAATTGCAAAATGTGAAGGCATTTAAGCTCGGCATATTTCTAGTTTTTGCACAACACTGTAGCCATTTAGTACCACCAGAATGACATCTCAAACTACAGAACAATACTGACACTCATTTGTATGAGCACATCTGCTGAAGCCATTGAACTAAATAGAAATACGAGCACTACTCTTCAAATTGGGGTGTTCTGTAAAGGTGGTATACTGCCCATAGGCTGATCACCTGAACTAAATTGCTTAGCTCTTCTCCATCAGACCCTGGGACAAACATGCCTCCTTCCGTGCTCCCATGGCACAGCAGAGAAAATAACTCGAGTATAAGCCAAGTTTTTCAGCCCTTTTTTTAAGTCTAAAAAGGGCCTCTTGGCTTATACTCGAGTCACTCTCCCCCCGTGTCTCCCTAACCCCCCCCCCCCTTGTGTCTCTCTACCCCCCGTGTCTCTCTAACTCCCCGTGTCTCTCTAACCCCCCGTGTCTCTCTAACCCCCTGTGTCTCTCTAACCCCCCTGTGTCTCTCTAACCCCCCGTGTCTCTCTAACCCCCCGTGTCTCTCTAACCCCCCGTGTCTCTTTCCCTCGCCCTCCTCATCCTCAACCCCCCCTCATTCTAACCCCGCCCCCTCATACAACATCTCTAAATACCCCCCCCCCCTCCCCTCACTTACCTGCTCCGGCCTCCGCTCCTTCCGGGTCTTGATGTGGCGCGCTAGTATGAGGGGGGGGGGGGGGTTAGAATGGGGGGGGGTTGAGGATGAGGGGTTGAGGATGAGGAGGGAGGTTTAGGAGGGGGTTGAGGATGGGGGGTTGAGGTTGAGGAGGGAGGTTGAGGAGGGAGGTTGAGGAAGGGCCTGAGGATGAGGAGGGGGCCTGAGGATGAGGAGGGAGGTTGAGGATGAGGAGAGGGGTTGAGGATGGGGGGGTTGAGGTTGAGGAGGGGTTTAAGGATGGGGGGGTTGAGGTTGAGGATGGGGGGGTTGAGGATGGGGGGTTGAGGTTGAGGAGGAAGGTTGAGGAGGGGGTTGAGGATGAGGAGGGAGATTGAGGAGGGAGGTTGAGGAGGGGGTTGAGGATGAGGAGGGGGGTTGAGGTTGAGGAGGGAGGTTGAGGAGGGGGTTGAGGATGAGGAGGGGGGTTGAGGTTGAGGAGGGGGTTGAGGATGGGGGGGTTGAGGATGATGGGGTTGAGGAGGGTGGTTGAGGATGAGGAGGGATGATGAGGAGGGAGGTTGAGGATGAGGAGTGGGGTTGAGGAGGGAGGTTGAGAATGAGGAGGGGGGAAGAGACACAGGGAAGGGAGAGGGGGGAAGAGACACAGGGAAGGGAGAGGGGAGGAGAGACACGATAGAGAGAGGGGGACACAGAAGGCACAAAAGGGACACAAGGGGCAACACATTTCCCACCCTCGGCTTATACTCGAGTCACTCATTTTACCCAGTATTTTGTAGTAAAATAGGTGCCTCGGCTTATACTCGGGTTGGCTTATACTCGAGTATATACGGTATATGATACTTGTGATGTATTGTTTAAGATTACAATATAAAACAAGGGAAAACGCATATTAATTTAAAAACTTATATCATCCAGATGACGGAATGAAAAATGACAATTGGTAGTTAGCGAGATAAGAAGGGGGTTATTAATTACCTACATTATTTAAATAAGTACTTATGCAATACTATATCACGTATGGACTTCCTAAAACCATGAGTAAGTGAATGTATTTGCATAGATGCATAATTAGCAAAATATGTGATTACTAATAGGGGGTTAGATTAGATTAATGTAATGTTGACGCACATGAAGTAATTGAGTGTTAATAATACTTAATAAGGATCATTAGCTATTTTGAGAGCAGTGGTTTAACATAATTATATAGTGGTGCAAAATGACTGTTTTTGTTCAAGTTACAATGAATAATCGCAGACATTGCATTATGTTATCAAATAGGGTTCAGCAAAAACAAGTTGTCACGTTGCCATTTTACTAGCTGCAATGTATGCAATGGAGTACTGAGTATTTCATACACATACAGTGCCTTGCAAAAGTATTCACCCCCTTGACTTTTTACCTATTTTGTTACATTACAGCCTTAAGTTCAATATTTTGTTAATCTGAATTTTATGTGATGGATCAGAACACAATAGTCTAAATTGGTTAAGTGAAATGAGAAAAATATATACCGTATATACGTGAGTATAAGTCGAGTTTTTCAGCCCTTTTTTAAGGCTGAAAAGGGCCCCCTCAGCTTATACTCAAGTCACCACCCCCGCGTCTCTCTTTCCCCCTGTGGCTCTCCCCCCCCCCCCCCGTGGCTCTCCCCCCCCCCCCCCCCCCCCCCCCCCCCCGTGGCTCTTTCCCCTGCGTGGCTTTTTCCTTCCCCCTCCCTTTTCATCCTCAACCCCCCATCCTCGTCCTAAACCCCCTTACTCATCCTAAACCCCCCTCCTCGTCCTAAACCCCCCTCCTCACTTTACCATTCTAATTACCTCCCCCTCTGCCTTTCCCTTTCCCCTCACTTACCTTCCATCTGCAGCTTCTCCTCCGCTTCTCCGCGTTCGTTTAGGATGAGGAAGTTGAGGATGAGGAGGGGGGTTGGGGAGGGAGGTTGAGGAGGGAGGTTAAGGACGGGGGTTAAAGATGAGGAGGGGGGTTGAGGATTAGGAGGGAGGTTTAGGATGAGGAGGGGGGTTGAGAATTAGGAGGGGGGTTGAGGATGAGTGGGTTGAGGTTGAGGATGAGGAGGGGGGGTTGAGGAGGGAGGTTGAGGATGAGGAGGGGGGGTGAGGAGGGAGGTTGAGGAGGGAGGATGAGGAGGGGGGAAAGAGACACAGGTAATGGAGAAGGGGGGAGAGACACAGGGGAGGGAGAGAGTGGAAGAGACACAGGGGAGAGAGAGGGGATAAGAGACACAGGGGAGAGAGAGGGGGACACAAGAAAGGGGCACAGAGGGCACACAAGAGGGACACAGGGGGCAGCACATTTCCTACCCTCGTCATCATCATGAGTCACTAAGTTTTCCCAGTATCTTGTGGTAAAATAGGTGCCTCTGCTTATACTCGAGTATATACAATATATAAAACTATTTTTTAGAAATAGAAAATAGAAAAAAATAGAAATAGGTTATAAAAAAATATCCAAATCTTTGGTGATCCCCAGGAGCACCATCAAATCTATCATAACCAAATGGAAAGAACATGGCACAACAGCAAACCAGCCCACCAAGAGACAGCCGCCCACCAAAACTCACGCACCGGGCAAGGCCGTTGCTTTTAGCAAAAAAATAGATGACACGTTTTAAGTTTGCGAAAAGGCTTGTGGGAGGCTCCCAAAATGTATGGAGGAAGGTGCTTTGGTCTGATAAGACTAAAATTTTACTTTTCGCCATCAAAGAAAACACTATGTATGGCGCAAACCCAACACATTACATCACCCATAGACCACCATCCCCACAGTGAAACACGGTGGTGGCAGCATCATGCTGTGGGGATGTTTTTCAGCAGCCGGGACTGGGAAACTGGTCAGAGTTGAGGGAAAGATGGATGGTGCTAAATACAGGGATATTCTTGAGCAAAACCTGTACCACTCTGTGCGTGATTTGAGGCTAGGATGGAGGTTCACTTTCCAGCAGGACAATGACCCCAAACACACTGCTAAAGCAACACTTGAGTGGTTTAAGGGGAAGCATGTAAATGTGTTGGAATGGCCTAGTCAAAGCCCAGACCTCAATCCAATAGAACATCTGTGGTCAGACTTAAAGATTGTTGTTCACAAGCGCAAACCATCCAACTTGAAGGAGCTGGAGCAGTTCTGCAAGGAGGAATGGGCAAAAATCCCAGTGGTAAGGTGTGGCAAGCTCATAGAGACTTATCCCAAGTGACTTGGAGCTGTGATTGCCGCAAAAGGTGGCTCTACAAAGTATTGACTTTAGGGGGGTGAATAATTATGAACATTGACTTTTTCTATTATTTTGTCCTATTTGAGGTTTGCTTCACAATAAAATAAAAAAAAAACATCTTCAAAGTTGTGGGCATGTTCTGTAAATTAAATGATGAAAATCCTCAAACAATCCATGTTAATTCCAGGTTGTGAGGCAACAAAACGGGGGGGGGGGGGGGGGGGGTGAATACTTTTGCAAGGCACTGTATGTGCTCATTTTTCTGGTCCTGTGATGCAATGAATACCGTAGATATCTTTGCTCTCCTCCATTAACAATCTCTATATCCTGATGGACATCATCTGTCAAAATGGCGATGTCCCTCCTACTTTCTGTTTGAGCCAAGCCCATGAATATATTATAAATATAAATTGGGACCAGAAGTAAACATTTAAGGAGCTTCTTACTGATATATTTCCATTTCTTTAAAGGCATATGAAAGTTTCACTGAATAATACATTTCTGCAGTCCTTAGGCAAAAGGCAGCCTATATGTATTAATATCTAAAAATCACTCTAATGATTATGTTGACACCTCCAGGGGGTGTCTACGCAGGCATCTGATTCCCACCAATCAGCATGCAGCATCAGGGGAGAAATATTAACCCACTATTTACCTGCTGTTGCTTGCTAAACCAATCTCCTTGCAGATTCATGTCTGTAAGTCAGCAGCAATACATAGCACATATCAGTGATACACTACATGTCCCAGGCTGCTTAACAACACAAACAGGAACCCCAGAGTTAATTTAAACATTTCAGCTAACCTGATCGGCCAAAACAAATCATTTTAAGTTTGATGCTAATTTAGCCTGGGTTTGGAGGGTATTAACACTAATTTGCAAGTGGCAGAAATTACAAGACATTTTGCTGACTTCAATGTAAGTGTTTTAATGTTTATTTTGGGATTTTTTTCATGCAAAATGTTTTTTGCATACACTACAAATTCTTCTCTATCAGATGCATTCATAATCCAGGAAACATACATATCCCTTTCATTTCTCACAACACCAACTGCCTGTCTGCATTTTTCCTAGGATGTTCCATCATAAAAAAATAATAATTTCTATAACCAAGACCACATTGTCCCTTACATTTAACAACAATATCTCACCTACCAGTCCATAATAATTATACTTGACTCTTTCATTTATCTATATTAAAATAATGTAACTGTTTCAACAGTTTCAACTCAAGACTTGTCTATCTTAACCACCATTCCAAAAAACTGCTGGGCTTTGCAAAGTCATTAATTTCCTTAATAGTCCAAATTAACTTTTTGACACAAAAAGACCTCCAAGGCTCTGCTCCCTTTTCATATCTAAGCAAAAAAGAGAAGATGTGCTAACTTTAGAATGGACACCTATGTAGGTTTGCTCTCTAGGTCTGGTTACCTACTCTGAGCGCAGCCTCTTTTAGCTCACTTGTGCCCCTCACAGGGAGAAATATCCTGTAGTATATCAGTCTGGTTGCACTCAAAACAGTGATCTAGCCCGGAAATACCAGGCAATTCTACCCTGAACAGGAAAAACAGCCAATGTTCGCTTAAGTCTGTATTGGGCCTCATCAGTGGGGTATAGCTGCACTCCCACAGGGAGCAAGGAGTCCACTTCTGTAGCCCCCTATCAATTTCAGGGTGATAAAACCCTGTAAAGGTTATTTGCATATACAACAACAAAATCAGAGGTGCTCTACTCTATTTCAGTTCATTGCTGCCATGCAATGCCAATTGACAATAGGACTGTAGAGAGATCAAGTTAAGGTAGGATCACCCTTGGCCTCAGGCTTCAGCCAAACTAGTAGTCCAGTATGGAAGTGACCATGACACATGCAGAGTCTACTAGAATTTAGTAAAACACTTTTATGCTGATGGCTTCTATGCTGATATAGCAGATAATGTATTTTGTTTGCTGCGTCACACATATGAGATGGTTTTCCCCCAAACTGTAATGGTTCTTTAACTAGCTTGCGGCCTAAAATTATTATTTTCGATTTTCAAACATTCCCTTAAAACTCACAGATTCAAATAAGCTTATTATTTATTTACCTAAATCCAATGTTCATCCTTCATTCGTATCTCCTGTTTGTCTGACTCACATTACCTCTGGGGATCTGATTTTTGGGATGTTCAAGCCCCCTTCTCTGCACTTTGTGTTTCACTTCTGACTTCTGTTCCCTGCAGTTTGTGAGCTTTCCAATGCAGGGCCCTCATAACCCAATGTATTGAATTGTCACTGTTGTTTGAGTTTATAATTACCTCTAATTACTGTTCAGCCTCGCAGAATTTGTTTGTGCTTGTGCTCATAAATTAATAATATTAATAACAATAATAGGATTAAAACGCCTCTACAAATAATTACATAAATAAAGTACCATATTTTAATAGACTTAAGATGATTGCAAAGATTCTTTGAAGCGTTTATTTATTAAATACAGAACTATTGCCCGTGCTGCAGGTGCCAAGCACAGGGGTACACAGCAGGGTAAGGGCACTCTGCTATCTGCACTAATTTATTAGAGGAATGCAGATAATTATTTTTATAAAAAGGTGATCCGACGAATTACATTTATCTTGGGCTTTTATATTGACCCTTGTGGAGTGTGTACAAGAGGGGCCCCTCTGCACTATAATATATTATTATAAATATTTGCTCCTGCATCCTATATACATGGGATAGGCCCGAGAGAGTTAAATGAGCCAATCTAGCAGCCTCTGAAGGTCATTTGATGTGGATTTCCTGTGCTTTCCTCTTTGGCACAGAGATGGAATGAGCTCCTGACTGCCTGCAGCAGCACCGTGGGCTCCTCTTACAGATATCTACCTGAGAGCATCCAGCACCATTTAGCATAAAAGTCATTTGAGTCCGGGCCCCCTGTCTGCAGCTCACTTATTTACCGGTAGCTGATAACTTTCTGCAACATAGAAAGATCCTGCCAGCTTTACAGAGATAACTGTTTGAGGTGAATAACATTTAACCCCCTCCGTTGGAAATAATTGGCTTGTTTATGATATTCTCAAGCAGTAGATGAAATTGTGCATGGCAACAAATACCTCAGTCAGTGACACATTGGCTGCTCTGCTGTGCCTGCTATAGTGTAACATCCACTGCACTGTCTGAAGAGCAGATCATTAGGAAGGCAGCTGTCTCACTGAATTGCTTGAGATTCCTAACATGAGTACAGTTTAATCAGCTTTACTCTATAAACTCAGAGATGCCTCTTTCCTGCACTGGAGAAAGTTTTTGTTTCAATTATTTGAATTTAGATGTCCTCTTCCACCTATCGCCCAACATTTTAGGTGGCCAAAAGTGACACTTGTGTTTTTGAAACTAACATGTGATTTGCAAGTGTAGTACAAATACAATGACCATGGGCAAGTGAAATGTATATTTAATTAATGAGTACTGTTCTACACACATACTACTACACTTAGGGCCCGATTCAATTGCAAACCCGCAACTTGATTGTTGTAGGCCGAATGTCTGCGGGTGTGTTGGGGGCTCCTGTTTATCTCCGATTGCAATGCTATTCAATTGCTCACGCCCTCAAGTTACTGTCCCAAACCATAAACCATGCACTGGGTCGTTGCAGTTCAGGGCGGGAACATGATTAATTCAGCAAACCCGTTACCTCCCATTTCGGGTCAGCCAATAGAAAATGAGACTGTCATCATTATGGCAGTAAAACATGGAGGTTACATTTCAATCAATTAGGTTTGGGGGTCCGATATGCGATCAGACTCGGAAACCCACAAAATAAAGAATTATGAAAATGAATGCCAATACTGTGCTAGTCCATGTGGATGGCCTGATATGTATTAACTCATTGATACCCAAGATCAATATAACCCCCGAAATGATACATAAAAATTAATCTTATATACTGCCTGTCACTATCTGCTTCTTCAAGGGGGCTTGATATGAACCTAGTTCAAACCTACCCCAGCAGAATCATGTAGTTCCTGTTCTCTGTGGCACAAAAGATGGCTTCTGGAGAGGTACAGGCAGAGAATACTGCATACAGGTTACTAGTGGCCTGTGGCAAGACCACTCCCCAAGTCAGGATACAAAACACAGAAATAGTCTCACACCTTGTTTATGTGAAAACTATCACTCAACCTTTATTGAATGATCAAAACATATTTCTACTCTCCAATACCACACCCTTATGTACATTTGTGTATGTGTGATGTCAGACCATCTGGCTTGCAACCTTGGGCTATCAAAGCTCTTGAGATCAAATTCCCCAGATATTTATAGCTGGCTTCTTGATGTACATACATCTGTCTTGACCCAAGGTCTGTATGTGTGAGGGTGCAATGATCTGCAGATAACGTACATGCAGAGCATTTCTACCAATTCCACATATGTTCTATATAACATTTTCCCTCTTAATAATATATTATAACTAGGATACATAATAACCATGTACAGGCAACATATAACCATACAATAACACATAATCCCAATGTAACAATGTCATGCTCCCTTGGCCATAATCATAAATTACTGGCAATATGAGTCCTTAAACAATTAAATCATGACACTGCTGATTTGCGAGCTTGAGACTTTTGTGCAATTAATTATAATGTCTGTCATCGCTTTCCCCATTATTTACAGTGCAGGATTGATTTTTTTATTTGCATTTATAGTGCTTCGGATAGGTGTTACAGTTTAACCCCCTTACGAGTCCTCTCTAGCACTCGTGGGATTTTCTCCTTCTTTTGCTATTTACGGGTGTGAAAACATTTGCGGGCTTGGGGAATTTGAGCAATTGAATAGCGATTTGCGAAAGTGAAAGATCAAAGGCCAATAGAATAGGAAAACAACTTACAGGCTCCATTACTGATGCCTGCATCTCCTGAGGGCTCAATTGAATGAGGCCCTTACTTTTTAAAGCATGTACTGTAGCACAGACATAGATCTGGCCTCCCTATAAATTCATATAATGCAGAACAAACACATCTAGTTTCTCTTTATACATACATATGCTGTAGAAATTACACTTTTCTATTTATCTCTCAGTAAGTTTATAATTCAGAACAGCCACTTTTCAGCCGTCTTACGCTACCCATACACTGCAGAATAGTCATACTGCTCGTCTCTCTCTCTCTCTCTCTCTCTCTTTCTCTTTCTCTCTCTCTCTATATATATATATATATATATATATATATATATATATATATATATATATATATACACATATACTGCAAAACAGACATAAATACTGCAGAACAGAAACAATCACAGTCTCTCTCTCTCTCTCTCTCTCTCTCTCTCTCTCTCTGTATATGCTTATGTTATTGTTGTTTCGCTGTTCAGTCATGTCCAACTCTCCAAGCTCCTATGCATTGCAGCATGCATGGCCACAATCCTTATGTCTCTGCTTATCCATAATGTTACCTTGGCAAACATTCTGGAGTGGGCTGCCAGTTAATTCTCCAATGGACCACGATTTGTCTGAAAATTCTGCTATGACTTGCCCATCTTGGGTGACCCTACACAAGCCCAATTACAAAAACATTCCTGGTCTCTCTATAAGCATTTACACATAAACAAGGTGTGAGACTGTAGGATGGACACAACCTTGGCCTCTCATTAAATGCATATTCAGCACAACAAATACTAACTATAATATACACTGCTGTCTCAATCTTCCCTCTCCTTACATACATTTGCTGCAGAACAATATATAGAGAGTCAGGGACTGTTTTTGTTCTGCAGACATGCTACTGTCTTCTCCATATACACATATATATTCAGCACTATAAAAAAGACGCACTCCTGACTGAACTCTCTATACATGCATGTACTGCAGAACTAATAATCTGCTGGATAGCCCAGAACATAAATGTAATGCAGTACAAACATACTCGTGCATCTTTCTTTATTCTGGAATTATAGAAAACAACACTATGAATCAGATAAAAATAATGGCATATGGTAAAAGCTGGTGGAATTTGTCATTCAAAAGAGGGAAATTTGATAACGTGAGGAAACGAAGATTTTCAATTAAAAGAGGAACTGTGATTCCAAGAGAGGGAAAGTTAGGACACTCGCTTCACAATAGCTTCACCGTAGTCTAAATACTGCAAGCAAGCAGCACAGGGAACATTAGCCATTTAGTTATTACATGCAACATAAACTCCCTTACAGGGACTCTTTAGGCAACTTTTTTTGTGTTTTCGTTTATGAATGCTTTAACTAGGTTACTTAATTAATTGTATCCTCCTCAATGTAATTGTCATATGCAATTTACACTTCACTTGCATCTAAGAAGCCCCTAGAGTAACAGATTTTTACCTTTTGTAAACTTACCCTTTCTACCCTGTTCTTCCACTTGAGAGCTGCCATGTTGCCCAGCTGCGAACTAAAGCTACACAGGCCTTCACACTACCAATCTGTCATGCTGCTCAGACACACAGGAAGCCATTGTCTATTTAGTAGCAGCATAAGACACTAGTAGTATGAAGCTCCTCACCTGTGGGCACAGCTTTATGTCACAGTTGTGTAACTTACATCTAAGAAGCCCCTAGAGTAACAGATTCATACCTTTTGTAAACTTACCCTTTCTACCATGTTCTTCCACTTGAGAGCTGCTATGTTGCCCAGCTGCGACCTAAAGCTACACTGGCCTTCACATTACCAATATGTCATGCTGCTCAGACACACATCATGTAATTTGTCTATTTGGTAGCAGCATGAGATACTAGTAGTATGAAGTCCCTCCCCTGTGGGCACAGCTTTAGGTCACAGTTGTGTAATATGGAAGCTTGCATGAGCAAGAACAGGAAGAAAATTCACTATATTTTATTGCAGTGGATCAACAACACTGAAGTCTATATTTATGTGTTGAAGAACAGTTAATTTTGTCCACAGTAAAAACAAGTCCTCCCAAGTCAGTTAAGAGTAGGATTGCAGGGAAATCAACCTTCCTTAGAGATTATTATTTTGTTAGTCCTTCAGTTTTATACTCATAGTTCCAAAATTTGACCTTTTTGGCTATAAACAGTAATATTTGAGATTTTTCCCTCATAAAAATGTTTTTCTTTTATTTAATGTATAGCAGACCACATCTCACCTTTTTATATAAACAACTGACTTATCGAATATTTAATTTACACCAGATGAAAAAATATGCTAATAGACTTTCTTTCAAACAACCGTTATCAAGGCACGTATTTTACCAATTGAATCCAGAAAGCTAAATACAGTTAATAATTTTCTCCTGTTCCTTCCAACTAAACACAGCCCCCTTGCTTTCTTTTCATACAAATTCCTGGCTATGAAGTTAATATGTGTACTGCGCTCAGGAGGCTTGATTGCTATCTTAAAGCCCCCACTCATTTCTTTACAACATGACGTTATTCCTCAATAGTTTTCGTCTCACTCGTCTCCTAATATGCAGACAGAACATTTGTCTTTTCCCAAAAAAATGTTATTATTAGGTAACATTATAAAATTACACATTAGTTTAAATGCCATACCATAACTTTTACAATATCAAGATATGGTTTTGATAGAAAATTATGAGATAATTACATGGATAATACAGTATACAAAGTCATTTGGATGACAAAATAAATATTAATTATTTATGCATATCAGAACCAATCCCCACCTGTGGGAAGGTCTAAATAAACTTAGGTTACCTTAATATTTTCACATTTGTTTTTAAGGTTAACAATAATAAATGAATTTTTTTGAAAGAACACGTTGTGATATACACCTAAAGCTTAACATAGCTTATTTAAGATTGTAAAAAGAAAACATAGCTCCTATTGAGCTCAAATAATAATTCAAAACACTGTAAAAAGTTACAATTCAAATTTTATATTAAACGTGGAAGTTTGACTAGAGTAAAGAAGTAAGCTAGAGAATGAGATCTTGAGTTAACCATTCCTGAAATTCCTATTTTAGATTTTCTCAGAACAATCATTCTAAAGTCCATTACCTAAATATTAAATCTCTTGAGTTTTCAAGCAGTTTCCTTTGTGAGTTAACTCCCCGGGAAATCCCTGCTAAAATTAACATAAAATTCATAATTCGTTTTGGCCAATCACAGGCAGTTAATGCATGGTATCAATCTGTGATAGCAGTTTGGGTAGGAAGGAATCATGGGATGTGTAGTCCTCTGCACAAGGAAGCAATGAGGAGACCAGACATTGCTCTATAGATCTCTGCATTGTGCTGCTGCTGGCTTTAAGGTAGTAACAAGTTAAAACCCAATCCCAAATGCAGTGTTTCTATTGGGAGGTTCACTGCAGTTCTGGGGGTGTGAAAAACAAAAATAAATCTGTATGTGTATAGAGTGAGTCAATGTAATATGTGTTTCTAATATAAGCAGCATGTGCTAGATTAGAGAAAGGTAAAAACAGGGAAACCTACATATATCTTTAAGCAGTTTAAGTGGCACAGCAAAGGTTTCAGATATAAAATAAATGCTATTTTAAAAAAATCCATACCTGTCATTCAGCCTTTCTGATCCACTCACAAAGAGTAATCTTGTTAATAAGAGTTCATTATCAATAAGTCTGTTTTTTTTAGTGTAACTCATGTGAAAAACAGAAGACTGGCCATGCCCCTCCCCAGTGTCTGAGCATGCCCAGCCTATTGCTTTGTATATGACTTGCACTGAGGATAATAAACGTAGAGCTTTGGCATTAATCAACAGTTTTTGGTAATGATCGCTTTTGAACAAGAGATATCACGCTGTTTGTGGGTGGATCAGAAATGCTGAGTGACAGGTACAAATTGCAAACGTCAAACTACTATACGAAAAAGCAGTTTTAAATAAAATTAAATTGATAAAATACTTGTTATTACCTATATAGTTTTAAATGATACTGTATTTGGAATCTCTACTTATTGAAGTTCTATGCTGGTGATAGATCTTTCACGTCTCATGGTCTCCAGTGATATTATTATGTATGACATGTAGCAAACATTAAGTAAACAGATTTGAGTATGAAGCAGCAAGCAGAGAGGCCGTATCCCATGCTATTCAGAGCAGCCGCCACTATCTGACTGCCCTTTCCTTTGTGCTCCTTGTTCTTGGGGCTTTTCATTTGCTTTAATGCACCACCTCTATTTATTCTGCTCCTGTAACTGTAAAATTGATTTTCTTGCAACAAGACGCTCGTTTTTCACTACTGAACACATCCAAATGCTCCAATGTAAGACACTTCCAATTTTTAATTAGTTTCTTTTATAGCGCCTGCCTTCCTGAGCAGGCATGTGGAACTAGAACAGGCAAGTCAGAGGCAAGATAAAAAATAAAGATGACAAAAGTGATGTTTCTTGTTGATGCTTTTGGTCATAAAATGCCACCTGGGCAAAATAAAATATAAAACTGGAAAACTAAAATATTGGAAGATAGAGAAACAGCACTCTGAAGCATATATGATTGAATATGTTATCCATGGTTAATTTCATCCATTGCTTCCCATATCTGTAAATCAGGAAGAAGGTGAGTAAAAATCAAATAAGTTTGATTTTCCTTACGCCAGTGTTTTTCCACATGGGTTCCCCAAGAACTGTTAAAAGGGATTATTAACTCAAAATATTTTTTAAACATTAACAGCCTTATTAAATTGCGTTTTGGCTAATCGAATAGGGCTCTATAAAAGCACATAGCATATTTTTTCTACAGAACTTAGTTAGTTTTAGTTAGTGAACTTCTATCCAAAAGCAAGGTCTTCACCAACTAAAAACTTTTGTAAAAAAACATGTGCTCCGTGTTTATACAGAGCCCTTTTCAATTGGCCAAATCGCAATTTAATATGGCTGTTAATATTAAGAAACTGTGATAAACCAATGAAACCCAGTGGGTTAACTTCAATAAAATTTGCATTGTAGAGTAGAAATAGACTGATGTTTGTCATGTTTTTTTATGGGGTCCCTTTGCAATATTCACTTAGTTTTACTTTAATTCAAATGAGGTCCACAACACTAATTCTCTACACCAACATATTGATTGTTTTTGTCCATGCACAGATATTAAATGATGAACATCCAATAATACATAGAAATTTACTAAATGTTTCATAGATAAAGTAGAACTTTATATACCCCTCAGATTATTATGAAACAGCTTATTATAGTATTATATTCCGCATTTCCAAGCTGAGCTGAGCTGGGAGCTACAAATATTTTACCTTGCAGCTTCTATTAAAATAGAAATCAGTCAAGGAATGAAATATATAACAAATATGCATACAAATATTTTACCTTGCATCTTCTATTAAAACAGAAATCAGTCAAGAAATGGAAAATATAGCAAATATGCATTTCTAAAATTATTATAATGATAGAAATGTGCATGTTGCCATGTTTCAGAAAAATATGTTACCTGCTTCACATATATTTTAGCGAATAAAAAAAAATAACATAATGGTGGCTAAAGTTTAATATACAATATGTCCCTAAGATGCTTCCATGGTGTGGACTTGTGATGAGATAAGAGGTCACTAGGAAGCATAGCTTAGTGAATACTGTGAAGGGCGTAAAAGGGGAAACAATGCCTGCACTGCAGACCTTCATGGACCTTGATGAGATTGTGGGAAACTAATTCCCAGTATGTACAGTATTTCATGGTTCCTGATCCAACTAACACATTAAAACCACAATGCTGTGCTAACAAAATGCTTGTCCTCAGACAACTGTCTGACTGAAATTTACTGAAACTGAAAAAAAGCCAATATTACATTGCAAAAAAAATAAATACATATGCAAAACCCGAAAATTTGAAATTCTGTTTCCTTAAACTTGTACAATTATTAGAAGTGTATTCAGAATTTCATGTCTCTTGAGCTTCATTAGTTTAATGTACCACACACACAAATGAAGAATACATTGGCACTGCGCGCTCACATTCAATTATTCAAATATTTTAGCTAATTATTATTAGCTTGTTCCCTGACATCAGCTGTGAGCTGATTATTAACTGGGGAACACAGCACACTTCATAAGGAGAATGAGATAAAATGAGAACTCATCTCAAAAGGCAAGTTAAATAATTAGGGTAAAGATGACTGACCTATAGATGTTCTCTGCAAGTGCGGGCACAATTCTGCAATTTGGCACTGCATCTAATTATTATTTTTTGCTGTGTATATACAGTAAACACCAGTATCACAATTATACTTTCTATATATTCACAGTTTCTGAATCATCAAAAATGTCCTCAATAGGCAGCTGCAATAGGTACACTTGCATCTGTTTTACTTGTTCTCCTAAACCTATCCTTTCTTCCTGAAATTAACGACTACTTAAAGTATATATTTTTTTAACTTTGCTGAAAGTACTGTTAGACAGCTGATTAACAGCGTAACTGTTTTTAAATGCACCCAAATTCACAAAAACTTTTATAATATAGACATTATAGGAGGAGCTTCCCCTCCAGTCAATGGATTCTGTTGGCCGTAGACTAGATCAACCCACATTGGCTCATTGTGTACATACCAACTATGCATCAGAATGATTCGGTATACCCACATTGGACAATCAAGGTTAATGAAAGGAGTCAACAGTCATCCTAGTCTGTCTGACAAATGTTTAAAAAGCAAGCTTTCACTTTTTTTTAGAAAATACGTCTCCACTTCACCGGTTGCCTTTCTTTCATATTGTAAAACATATACTTTTTAGTGGCCATTTAAGTATTTTTTCAAGCATGTGTATGTACAATACAGAGTAGGAATAAGCAGCAGAAATGACAGTTTTTTTTATTACATTTGAGCAATTAATACATTTTGTGTCTTTCAAAATATGAATACCCATAAGAATATTACAATTTAACCAATAAGCTCAAAGTAGAAACTAAACTAGGCCCCTAATTGAAAACCTTTTTGTACCCAAGCTCCTCCTTAACAATACAGACAAACCAGTTGAACAATAAAGGCTCCCAGTACAACACATACGTTCATATAACATATAGTGAATTAAAGGGACACAGCAGAGGTCCTAGTTATATATATATATATATATATATATATATATATATATATATATATATATATATATATATATTACACACATTTCTACAATTATTGGGATCTTGGCTTTGTCCCTTAAAGAGGTTACATCTAATTTTACTCTCTAAAAACGTGTTGACTTTTATGAAGTGTAGTTCTTCAAAAAATCATGTTATAAATATACTGTTATAGTGGTCTCTTAAAAACTCAGATCCACGTAGAAACACAATGTAATATTGTTTAATGGCTGATGCCCAAAATTCCTGCTCTTGACATAAAGTGATAAAATATTGTTGGACACTTAATCTAAGTAAAAGTTGTCTGTCCTGCCGCGGGCAAATTGAGTTCTCGAACCGCTAAAAAACACAGAAAAGGAAAGTTAATAACTAGGGCTCCAACCTTTCAACAATCTTGAGAATAAGTCATTTTCAATACACTTTCACAAGATGTTGTGGCCTGTAAATCATTTGCATTAATACATTTCAGCTATGACTTCATATACGGTATTATTCTAACTTTAAACAAAAAAGGGTTTTGAGTGGATTTAATTAAATTTTGCTCTAAAATCAGCCAGTTGGCAAGGTGTTTGAAACCTTTAATACAACTAAAAAGTTTATGTTAAGCTTGTTAGTGTATAATTGGTATAGGCTCTTTAAACGTACATATGTCATAAATGAAATGTTATTTCACAGAGGAGAATCTCACTCCGTTTTATTTCCCCCTTTATAAAACACATGAGTGTGACTAGCTTTAAAATTGTAATCCATGCCTTGAAGAAAGATTCTGTAGAAACACGGCAATTAAAACCAGATGCTGTCTGGGCCAAAGTGGAACATGCAGCCTCAGCAGGCGTTTCTCTGGACAAAATCTGCAAACGGAATCTTTTCTCTTTTTTTTTTTCACCCCTGCATCAGTTTGTTTAGTCAATATAATGGCATTTAAGTTAAGTTTTAAAGTCAGTTCAGCGCAATACCAAAGAGAACGCGCGTGGATCTTGGTAAATCATAGGAAATGTCATGTTCTCCTGCAGCAAATCAGAATACATTTCCACTATGCATCCAATTTCAAGAGAAATGTATAATCAGAGAAAGATTTGCATTCCCGAGTTAGGAGAATCTCATATTTGTGCTTTTTGGCTACACAAATTACAACTAACTACTGCAGGGAAGGCAGCTGCAGTGTACAGTGAGATAGATGTCAGTTACAAGTCCCTCTACACGCTGGGTGGAAGCCGTGTGTCACAATACATTTTTCAGGCAACCAAGGTTAATAAAATGTGCCAGTTCGTGCTCTTGAAGATGTTACACAGCGATATCACAAATCTCTTCTTGTCTCAGTGCTTCTCATGCCTCAGAGTAGTCACATCACTCTCCTTGGCACAGAACACCATCACTTCTAGGGATAATGCCTAGAAAGTCTACTAGGAAATGCATCAAAGACCATCCTTTTTCCCTCATTTAGTGAGAGATCATTATTTTTTTTTAACTATTTTTCAAAATCCTCCTGAGTAAGTTTATATTGTTCATCACAGGGAGAAAGCATAGTGTTTCTGCCTTGTCAATCTCCTGTCTGCTGTCACTCAAACCAAAATTCTCCGTCAAGTTGTCATAGAGAGACTGGGGGGATTATGTCCAGGCTCTGTCCAGAAATGATTCATGTGGAACGCATGCTTGACTAGCGGAACCGCTGCTGTGAGAGAGCGCTTCGGAGACCCTCTTTTCCCACCTTCCTTAGACAATCCTGCATTGTTTGGCTACAGTCTCAGTGATCCCTGTCCCGGCACACTGACTGACATTGCTTTGAGGTTCCGAGACCTGCTTTGAATTTTTAAAACCTTTCAGGAAGTCCCCATGGGTGCCTTGTGCCATTGAGCCGTTCCTCCCTGGATGTTTCATAATTCCCATCCAAAAGATCCCAGCACCCACCCCCCTACCCCCTCCAACTCACTCTCTTGTTTTTTGGAAATTACTGAACCATTTCCCAAAGTTGGAGGGAGGAGATGAAAGTTAGCTTGGTTTTCATGGCTTTACGGTCATCAAGACTTTTTCTTAAATTGACTAAGACAAAAGAGGATATCCCTTCAAGTCATAATCCGACTGTACAATATGAGGATTTTGTACTAAAATATTTCATCTGCACTTCATAGCTTGAATGGCCTGCTTACATTTGCAACGGCTAGTAGTTTCCTATAAAAACATCAGTTAAAAGCTTGTCAGTCTGAATAAAATGTTTGTCCAATAAAAAAAGCACTGTATACCACAATACTTCTATTTTTCATTTGTATTACTGGACGTTTACGGCTACCCCAATCCTCAAAACTACAGAATCAAGAAACAGCAATTATGTTGGGTCAAATTAATGCCACATAACTAAATGACACTGATTTCTCCATTGCACCACTAGGTAGATGTAATAAAGTTTGACAATATTGGAAAATAACCAAAAACTTTAAACCAGGCAGCAGGGACTATAAAAGAAATATTATACGCATGCAGCAAAGATAATGTTGAGCTTACGTAAATAAGAAAAACAGATAAATTAGACAAGGGACTTGGTTGTTATCTTTCATTAACGCCTATGTTTCCATAGGGATACAAGAAAAACAAAAAACTACACCACTTTGTGATCTAAGGAGCTAAATAAAATATATGAACATCTATACATTGTATAGTAATAAACAAAAAAAGCATTAACCTTCCAAGAACTAGTCCCTATAGAGATCTCACATTGGATTCTACTTCCAACAGCACACACCATGCTGGCCCGGAGCTTATTGATTATTAACCAGAGTTATCTGCTCTGCCGCTGGCACTTGTCAGAAACATGTCTTTGTCCGTCAGAGCATCTCCTCTCAATGGAGGTTAAGCATGAATTAATTACCAGTTCATCACATTTAACCTCCTTTCTATCTCTCAAATGCATTCCACCAAAAACCCTGTTTTTGTGGCTTTAGGGATCTCCTAGGTATGAATTAAGGGTTTATTTCACACTGACTGACAGAACAGTTATGTCTTTCATGTCTGGGTTAATGTTCAGGGTCTGTCCCATGGAACTGGAAATGCTTTGTCTTATAGTTATGATGAACTGAATGTGTAATAATATCCCCCAAAGCATCTTTCATTAAAAAGCACCAATCTATACCGTATATATTAAAGGCTTAACCAGGCTAATCTTCAATCATTGGCAATAATGCTTAGTTCATAGATTTATAAAATACTAGTTATGTACAGACCAGTAAGTATGGTATCAATAGCAGGGAAATTAAGTTCTGACTTGTCTCTGATGAGAACTGTAGGGCCATATTTACCACATGCTGCTGTGAAGAACTACACTTGATAATGCATGTTTTTGCTCCTGGTTTCTACAGGTTGGAGGAGACTTGCAGCCCCATTAAATTCGGCATCGGCAGACCCGCAAAGCCTGCAGGCTTGAAATTCTGCCGTGTTACAGAGCTATTAAATTGAACCATGCTGCAAGTTATGGGATGTAGACGCAAACCTGTAAACCATTCTTCGCATGTTGGATGTGCAGCCGTGAACACGATCAATTAGCCAATGGCAAATGAGATCGTCATCATTACGTCACTGTAAAATGGAGGTTAGATGTGAAAGCCTTACGGTTTTCGATCAGACCCGCATTCCATAAATAACGCAATATTAATCAATCAGTAAATGTGATATTCTAGTCCATGCAAGTTCCATTATATGTATATAACACAAAAATTAAACATAAAAAAAATATATTTTATATTGCAGATTTGTGAGCTTGAGATTGTTGTGCTATTAATTTTAGTACCTAACATCACTTTCCCTTTAATTTAAAATACAGTAGTGTGTGTATATGTGCATTTACAGTGCTATGGATAGGACTTTAACTCCCTTTGCAGGTCCTCTCTGGTACCCGTTGGCATTTTGGCTCCATTTGCGGGTTACGGGTTTAAACACCAGTGGATTTGTAGCGATTTTCGTAACAGTTACAGGCTTGACAGATCAAAGGATTTGCGGCCACAGAGTTCAAATTTTGACTTCCCGTAGGGTTTTTCCAACTGTAACCCGCAGATCGTGTTATATATTGTCAGCTAAAGCAAACAGCTGAATTAGTGCAATTATTATTTTCATGTGTTTGTAGCATGCCAACATATTCCGTAGTGCAATGACTGCCCACAGGAAAATAATAATTTTATGTATTTGTTAATATACTAAAAAGGCTGTTTTTATTTGTATCCCTTTCTACAAAATATGTCGCACATTATCAAGTGCAGTTCTATAAACCGTTTCAACATTAAAAAAACATGAACAAATGTTGATGAAGGATGACATACTTCTATTCAGAACAAAGGCAGTATTTAATAATTTTAGGAAGCTCACAATGACAATCACAGAAAATGTTAACACAAGAGCTTGACAGCTGCAACCAGCCAGAGTAAAAAAGAGACAAACTGATTTGTCTTGTAGCTCTGTTAAATGGAGCAATAAAACACATGCTGTATTGCTCACGCCACTTGTTTTATACCCACCATTTGCAACAAGTACAGAGTGAGCAGTCCTTCCTAGAGTCTTCAGTTTGTAACGTCTAAGTATTTTTTTTCTGAGAATAATGTTTTGTTTTATTCAAATGACAATTCACTCTAAAGGATCATTGTATATAAAAAATAAATGCTTGTGTTAGTGAAGTGTATAACAAACTAGCAGCTGTGTCATGAGCATTTTAAAGAACATCATAATGTCCTAAGACTCTATTATAGAATGTCCCATCTTATCTGGTCCCATCACTTCCTGATAGCTGAAGCATGAGGTTTGGATTTGTGTGACAGCTAAGAGAGGGGGAGATGTAAGGAATATTTATTATGTAATTGAATGTTACTGCCATACTCATGATGGTCTAATTTTCTATTGGCTGAATCGAAATGGGAGGTTACAGGCTTGCTGAATTGATTATGTTCCTGCCCTGAACTGCTCCGAACCAGTGCATGGTTTACGGTTTCGGCTTTGGGCCTGTAACTTGTGGGCTTGAGCAATTGAATAGCATCGTAATCGAAGACGAACGGGAGCTCGCAGCACACCCGCAAACATTTGGCCGTCTGCAATCGAGTTGCGAGCTTGGAATTGAATGTGGCTCAAAGTTTTCAAACATATAGTGATTTTCAGTTTAAAACAATTTTTTACTCTTTAAGCATTTATGTGGTTCATTAATTTAAACAGTGTTGAAAGAACTGTTGATTACCTAATGTTTGATGATTTACAAGATCCAAAACAGCACAAATTTACTGCTGGAAAATCACGTCATCCAAAGGAAGTTGGTTTTTGGACTAGGTAAATAATGTAATAGATCAGAATGGAACAAATAATATTTCTAGATTTAAGGCTCTCTTCTTTGCCATTTATCACTTCTTACCATCCATTGTGGTTGTGCCAATGAACTAATGCCTAAGATTTATTGTATATTACATACACAAATTCAAACTTATCTTATCATAGAATGCAACAACTGTATAGGTCACCAATAAACTATACAATACAGTGACAATGCTTAAAATACAGAATTTCACTATAAGCAGTTCAGCTCGCAGGGCCATGATTAGGTTTTGTTACTCCCCTATGCCCTTGTTATGTATTTATATATACTGCATATAAAAGTGTAATAGAATGTGTGTTTATGTATGAAAACAGTATGCCAGAAAATGTCAGCTACAGAGAGAAATTCCTGTACTCCATAGTACAAATCAGTGGCAGCCTTTGTTAGTATGAAAATGTGTTGCCCTAAGCAAGAAATATAGTGCTATCAGTTGCTATTGTCTATATAATCCACTGTAATGCACTAACAGGAGCTACATGCTTTATCTATACATGGATCTGTAGCAAAATTCATATTCATTTATTTTAAATATAGATTTAATATTAAGCTTACTGTGTGTAACACCAGCATCTCAACCACCATGCAGCTTGTCTCCACACCCTAAGCGGTCAATTAAAGGGGTGGGTGCGGCTCTAACGGCGAGAGTGCTAAGTGGTCAGATATACAGTAAACTTGTGCCTAGAGAGTAGCAGGTGATCATCATTGGAGATATGCTGTAATAAACTGTCTTGCCTTAACTACTTTTATAACTAACATATACATAATTGCATATTATAGTTAATGCAGTGAGGCAACCAATAAAGAATACGGTCTGCACACAAGCTTTTGCCTGACCATTTATCATTACCTCCATTCCAGTGTGTTTCCTACCTCATGATAGGTGCATAATAAAAAAAATGTCCTGTTTTAGAGCGTTACAAGGGTTCGTTCCCCTTTTGGATCGCTACCTTGTTGTAGTGAAGGGGTTTGTGTACTTCAATGAAGCTGTGAGCTATACCATGTAGGATCAAGGAAGATGGGCAGGTCACGGCAGAGAGGTCTGACAAATTGCAATACACTGAAAAAGGAACTGGCAATTTTCTCAAGTATCTATGCCATGAAAACCATATGGCTGTGCACAACCAGACACAAGTGCCTGGTGTGATGTGGTCCATAGGGTCAGTCAGAAATGACTGAACAACAAAGGCTCTTTAACAAATTGCAATCATTGCGATCACACCATGACAAAATATTGTGTGTTAAATGGCAGTCCTTAATGGATAGACACAGTACATGATTTCAGTATCTCTCTACTTGAGCACAAATTACTTCATCAGTTTCAATTGTTTTAGTTGAGCTTGAGATCCTGAAATTCTGTCTTGTTTGTAGAATTCAGTGACTGGAGAAATAAAACAGTTTGGACTAAATATAAAAGACTACACCATGAATACAATAAATAGAATAGTCAAATAAGGCAAGGGGCTATAAATTTGTTAGCAAAGATGATAAATGGATGAACATTGGCATATCATTGAATATAATATAAGACAACATAAAATAAAACATTTTACATGTGTAAAACAAACACAAACCAACTGGTGAAGTTTATACAGTTAAAATGTATATGGCTCTGTGAAGGTGACATATTGTTTGTGTATCTCTACCATGACCAGCCCTCCTGGGACTGTGGATTATAGGAACAATGAACAGGGGAGTGACAAGAGTGTAAAGGGGACTCATAGGAGCATGAACAATTGCACAGACAGTGGGCGGGATACCATTATCTGATGGCAATAAAAGGAGATTAAAATCAGGCAAAAGGGGTAAACAGCATAATGGGCAGCAAAAAAGCATTACTGACATGATTCTGGGTAATGATGACACTCTGCCGATCACCTCTAACACTTCAAACAATTCCCCAGGCAGTAAGCAAATAGGAGGCTTTTGTGATGTGCTGCACATTTATACATACAGTAAAGATAAAGGAGACCAAAGGCAAGCAACATATTAAGCGTATCACTAAATATTACTTTGAAAAGGTGCATTTAAAATGTGTATCAAACAAGCTAGGAAGAGCTTTCCCCTACCCAGTGTCATCTGGTCTTAAGGGCAGTGGGCCCACAACATGGTAGGAGTGTTGCTACTAGCAAGGGCCTGGATAAAGGTGGACATATTAGAGGGGAATTGCACATCATCATTTTATAGAAAGAAGATCTGATGACTGTAGGGGCGATCTGACCAATCACATGGCTTTTTATTCACCCCTTCAGGCACTCATCTTATATAGAGAATTTGCAAGGGGCCCACATTTTTTTTTTGTGCTTGGGCCCGCCACTTACTAGCTCCACCATTGCTTAAACAGTTTAATTGGTAGATAACAACTGTAGACTCCAATAATCAAACCAAGTGGCTAAGAATCTCTTTTTCACTTCAGACTATACTTGAGTTCTAGATATATATGTAATTAGCCAGTTTATTTGATACATTTTTTTTTAAATACTTCCTGGTTCACAAATTATAATATTTTTTTCAATGTAAGTTAGAAAATATATAGTTTCAGTTCAATCCAATTGATAAAAGGTATAAAAAGAAACACAGAGCCCCATGGAGATTTACGGTAATAGGGGACTAATTATTTACAAATACTGTTATTTAGAGAATCATTTGTTAGATATAAATGTATAAAATTTGTCCTCTCTGAATACATTTCTAGTCAAGTCAGAGTTGTGGACACCTATCCCCAGAGTGTACACATCTACATGTTTATATTATTTTCTACTCCAATCAGTATGTTGAGGCTGAATGTATTAAAAGCATGCCTAAATGATAAGATGGAGAATAGGTCAGGGATATTTATCATATTCTTAATAAAAGAAGGTAGGAGGAAAGCACATTCAAGGTGAGGAAAATTTTTGTTTTTACAATAAATATCTATTTTCAGTTACACTGAATGTAAAAGTTGTTTAGACTAAAGTTTAATGCTGCAATTTTTACATTGCTGGACAGTTATGGCAATCCTTTGATCACACATCCCAATATTTCAAATGGATAAAAAGAGACCATTTTTAAAAACATTTGCACTATAAGTGTTACTGGCATTCTGTACAATGTGTAAACTATGTATTAACATCACTTTCGTGTGACCTCATTCAGGAAGTTCCTGTCTCTGCAGAAAAAAGCAGGCAGGAGAAACATGGAGGACGAGAAAGCAACTACCTGATCAATGTAAGTAGTAAGAGTGGGCTGATGAGGGTGGGGGAACCTGAAGCATAGGTTAGAGGCATGGTGGATATGCTGAGGGGCCATGGAGCCTAGGCTGGGGGGGGCTATGAAGCATAGGTTGGCAGCATGGAGGATAGGCTGAGGGGCATGGAGCATAGCCTCCGGGGGCATGGAGCATAGGCTGGGGGGGCATGGAGCATAGGCTGGGGGGTATGGAGCATAGGCTGGGGGGTATGGAGCATAGGCTGGCGGTATGGAGCATAGGCTGGGGGGTATGGAGCATAGGCTGGGGGGTATGGAGCATAGGCTGGGGGGCATGGAGCATAGGCTGGGGGGCATGAAGCATAGGCTGGGGGGGCATGGAGCATAGGCTGGGGGGTATGGAGCATAGGCTGGGGGTATGGAGCATAGGCTGGGGGGCATAGAGCATAGGCTGGGGAGCATAGAGCATAGGCTGGGGGCATGGAGCATAGGCTGGGGGACATGAAGCATAGGCTGGGGGGCATGGAGCATAGGCTGAGGGGCATGGAGCATAGGCTGAGGGGCATGGAGCATAGGCTGGGGGCATGAAGGATAGACTGGGGGCATGAAGGATAGGCTGGGGGCATGAAGGATAGGCTGGGGGGCATGGAGGATAGCCTGGGGGGCATGGAGGATAGGCTGTAGGCATGGAGGATAGGCTGAAGGCCTACAATAAGAAAAGAAAAATTTTCACTGGGGGATATATATATATATATATATATATATATATATTTTTTTTTTTTTATTGTGTCTTTCCTTAGTGCTGAAAAATAAACAAGGAGAAAAGAGGCCCCTCTAATGTAGCAGGTTTTGTAAATGAGGAAAATTCTTTAAAAAGTAGGTAATCTCCTTACGTCAGGTTATTCAGGCCCTCAGATCTTTTCACTGCTCTACTTGTGTTGGGGGCATGTGTGCAGTCAGCGTTATGCATGCAATCATCAATGAGAGAAAGGTATGGTCAATAACATTTTAATACATAGTACAAAAATAATATAAAAAGCTTACATTAGGCTTAGTAATGTCCACAAATGAAAGATAATTTCCTTCAGTCCTCTGTGTCTGTATCTCCACAGGTCAGCAGCAGCAGCACTCCACATGCTGTGGTTCTGCTTCTTGTTTTGGATGTCACAAGTTTGATGTTTGATCACTCAACCGGTTTCACTATGTGCTTCATCTGAAGTGGGTCTGCACTATAATCCAGAAGCACAGCTAGATACACCATTAACCTATATATTAATTATATTATGTTATATATTATTTATAATATATATATATATATATATATATATATATATATATATATATATATATATATATATATATATATATTAGCCTGGGGAGAGTCAGATACATTTAGAAAATAATTATGTTTAGGTGGAACTTGCCCTTCAAAAAAGAGGGGCATTTAGGAGGTATGCTTAATCATCTAGTCAGTGAGAAACACATATTACTTCTATGCTAAAAAATAAATTGTTGAGCATACATATAAACTGAATAAAACTTTAAAATGAGTAAAATTTTTAGAAATTGGCAGCTAATACTCACTAAGGTCTAGTTACAGTGAATAATGTTTACATATTACTGAAAGAGGAAGGGATATAGGAGAGACATAATGCACTGCACTGCCATAATTAGGTGTGCTTGATATGGTAACACATGCTAAATTTACATGCAATACTTTGGTAATGAGCAAGGCAAACACAAGGTATCTCTAAGTGCAGCGAGCGCTCTGTAATAGAAGCCAGCTCCTTCCCAGCCCTCCTCTGGCAAGCAGTTATAGCCTGGGGTGCTCCACTCTACTCGGAGAGTGGGAGGTTATAAATATGAATTAGTGCTGAAAAAAATCCTGCCTTCTAATCTAAATCCAAATGTTATGATCTGGGTTCCTCACCAACTCTAGATGGGATCCCCCAAAGCGCTTGTCACAGTTGGTGAACAATTCACGTTTAAGTTAATGAGAAAAAGGGAAGACGGTTCTGGAAAGGATTTGGTTGCAAGATGAGTTTTGTACATTTTTACCGGCGATAGCGAGACCTCCAAATCCATTTCACATTGCAGATATAACATTATCATATTAGCTACTGGTAATCTCAGCAAATGGATTTCTGAAAAATCATTGTCATTGACATGGGGAGTGGATGCTACAATTTAAAATGAAAATATCCATTAAGTTTTATATCCATGTAAGCAACCATCAGCATGTGTATCACAGCAGACATTAATTGCGAATAGCCCTGCAAGTTTTGAATATGCCCCTATAGATGCCACATATGGAGGAATAATGTTATAAATATGTGGGCTATATAATCAAAACTCTGTTAACGGATATCTGGATGAAAAAAAAAAGATTTGCAAAAACAATCTACTACATTTTTGTAAAGGACACCACACCAAAATTTATAGTATTCAACTGAAGAACTAGAAAAAAATTGTTAGAAAATTTAGAAATATATTATTACATGTCATAGGCAATGCTTTTTTACCAGGACAACCATAGCCTTGTTTAGGATGCTTTATCATCGGGAGCTTTTGACATTTCAGTTATTCCCACCAAAATCATTGGGTCTAAGCAATTTCATATTTCAAGGGAACGTTGAGAATAGTTTTCTACATTCAAGGCCCCATCCTACCTGTACCGAAAATGGATAGAACCACTATAGTATATACAGTACATACTATGTATATAGTGCATTCTTATACTTTCCCTACGAATATCCATTTCACTTATATGTTGTACTACAACATATGCTTTATATACATACTATGGGCCGTAGGAGATGCGGGGCCGCAAGGACCGGCCGCAAGCTACTTGCCTACTCTATTCCCCTGCGGCCGGCGCCTTGTTATCCCTTGCGGCCGATCGCGCCGGAGGAAAGCCTTTGATCTAAAACGGCCGCAAGAGTTTCGGCCGCAAGAAAAGCCTGGTTGCTATTCAATTGCTCCGGGAACCCTCTCTGCAAGGCTAAAAACGAGCCGCAGCTTACTTGCAGCAAACAGGTCCCGCTAGCACCAATTAAGCACATTATAAAGCCGAAATAAAGCCATCCTGCACTCTGAGGAGACTATAAAGTGATTGTAGGTGTTAGTAAAAATAGCACAACATTCCCCTACACTTAAATCCGTAAATAAATTATTTTTTAATTTATGTCAAAAATCCATGTAAAAAGTCCAGAGTGCTTGGAGCACCTCAGACCCGCCCACGCTGCGGCCGGAAAATAAACAGTTAATGTAAACTCGGGTTTGGGCTGATGTGCAAGCTTGAGAGTGGGTTACTATTAATCCTCATGTCCCCCAATATGATCCCTAGCATTTACAGAGCTTTACAGTGCCGTCTTGAATTTATTTTTGCGTTTTAAGTTTTCTGAGCTTACGGCCGGTTGCAAGATATACGGCCGGCCGTAAGGGGAGATCCTTGCGGGGCCGTATAATTGAATTGCAAGATAACGGAACCCCTGCAAGGAATCGCAGCCTTACGGCCGTTTTACGGCCGATAATAGAATGAGGCCCTATGTATATAGTGCATTCTTATACTTTCCCTATGAATATCCATTTCACTTATTATAGTATGTATATTAATTACAATTGCTAATTACAACATATGCTTATATATACATATTATGTATATAGTGCATTAAAGCTTGTATTTATTTTTTTTACTTTCTAAACAGTTTATCATTATTATGTTTTACATGTAGTAGAGTTACGGTTGCGCTACAGGTACAATAAACATATGGCTAAAATGTGTACTTACCTTCGAAGACAGTGTAGATAAGACATACATAATGATACCGGAGGACATAAGGAGCTTACTTCCAATCGAAGAGTTTACTCATTATCAAGTGTAGACCTTTAAAATGAATAATTGTAAATATGGGGCATATTATATTATTATTATTTCCTTTATTTGTAACACGCCAACATATGGCACTGTCTTTGAGCTTAAAATCAATGTACATAGAACTTTTACTAAAGCACTTAGCAAGATTGAACACTCGCACACTTACAATCTAAAGGGTAAGGATGAGGTATAGAAGGATGATAGAAGTGATGTGTATACTAATGCTGAAGGTGATACGCTTCTTTATACATGTGAGTTTTTTGTGAGTATTTGAAGGATTTGAGGCAGGAGGTTAGTCAAGTGGGGCGAGGCAAAGAGTTCCAAAGAATAGGGGCATCATGAGAATTTTAGGAGGAAATAACGAAGCCTTCTCCCATATTTTTTGAAGATAGTGAAAGGTTATTATTAATTTTCTCTATAGACTGTAAACTTGCGAAATACTGTGTTCACTCATGCAATAGTTCTGAAATTAATCTGTAACTATCCCAATACATGTATTGTACACCAATGTAGAATATGTTGGGGATTTAAACAAAATAATATTATAATACTGTAGCCCAGTGATTACAGTGCACTAAAATGATGTACATGTTGCATTGAGCACATACAACACTGTCTATGCCCATTTATCCAAAATCTGTCATGCTTCAGCCATCCTGTTAAGATGATGAACACCCCCAGCTGGGTCAGAGGATTGTACCAGTATGAGAATACATAGGAAGACCCTCACTGCCATTCAGAGCTGCGCTGATGATTATGATAAAAAGGAACGCTCTAATCCACACATTTAGATGGTTCTTTCAGGTGTAGCTAAGACCCAGTATTCCCTCAAGCTGGCATGTACCCAAGTCAATGTTTCTTGAAGGGAACAGGACACAAAGGATTGGAGTCTCTAATGGGATGCTGAAGTTGCCTCACGCTGGCTTTTATATAATGAGCAAGTTCATTGGATAAAAGTTAATTACACCAGGTACACCTGTCACACTCGTTTGCTCCATGTCAGACAGTTACGTGTCCCTGTGCTTTTGTCTGACTTCTCTCCTCATTGTCAGCACAGGCCTGACCTCATTTCATCTTCTTTGATGTTTTACAGAATGTCACTTGATTTATGGGCAAAAAATGTATTATTGGGGCTTGAGGGGTGAATCACATTTTAAATTGACCCATCCTGGGTTGCAGTGTCCTAATGTAGGACTGTATAATGTGTGTGAAATACTTAAGTGTATAAAAAATACAAAATCAATAAAAAATGTGCATTAATAGACCACAGGGCATATACTGCTGACTTCGGCCATAGGGCTTTTTCTGGTTTGTCAACTTTGATGAGTTGATTCCTCATGTGTATAAATATGTATTGTGAAAAATCTTATATATTCCTTGTACCACAATGTACAGGACTTTGGCACAATCTGCTGGCCTGTGGAAATACAGACTGACTGTATCATACACACACACACACACATATATATATCTATATACCGTATTGGTCCGAATATAAGCCGCCCCCGCATATAAGCCGCACCCGTAAAGTTCAAGGGGAAAAAATTGAAAAAAGATAGTACTCAAATATAAGCCGCACCCATAAAATTGGAGAGAAAAAGACTCTCAAAGTGATCAGCCATTGCAAGAACCAGGCTTTCTAATTAGCACTGTAGCTTTTTTGCAGGTTACAGGCTTTACAGGACGTTCGAATCACTAAAACCGTAAATCGCTATTCAATACCGCAGTCTAAAGCACGAAAATCGGCACCCTTAACTCAAAATCGCGCAAATCGGCAGTAATTTTGCATTCGCGAATAGAAGCCGCACACGTTACAAGCAAAGTTCGCAAATCGGCAATGATTTTTTGACGGTCGCGAATATAAGCCGCACCCGTAACTCGCAAGCTAAAAATTCGGACCAATACGGTATATATAAACAAATACATGCAAAAATTAAGCGATTTTGGTGCAAATTTCTATCTGATTTTGCATCACAATTGCACCACTTTTGAATAGATACATATAGCCCAGTATATTTAGACTAGTGAGTCCTAAAAAGGGTCACACAATGGGGTAGGCTCACCAAGTTCCACAGGGCATGTGCTTCAATATGCATTTTCTCCATAGGATTTAGACAATACAGCCTCCAGTAATCTGATTCACAGACCCTGTGAAGTTTAGTGAATCTGGAGGAATAGGTTTTATCCAGAGAATAGATGCAATAGCAACAGTTATAGTCTCTGTGGGAAAGAAAGGTGAATTAGTGGGATATAGAGGAATACACAGTTATTTAATAAGTTGTGGGATAAGAAAATAAAGAGTGCGTTGTGGAAGAGATAATACTGTCCCACTCCAAAGATCAAACTTGGGTCACTTGCAAACATTCCCTGGATTATGTTTGTTGTTGTTTAGTCATTCAGCTGTGTCCAACTCTCAGTGACCTTATGGACCACAGCATCCCAGGAACATTAATCATTATGTCTCTGGTCATAAGGTTGGCAAACATACTGGAGTGGATTAGCGGTTTCTTCTCCATTGGACTGCGATTTGTCTGACTTTTCTGCTATGACCAGCCCATCTTGGGTGACCCTACATGGTATAGCTCACAGCTTCATTAAGTTACACGAGCCCCTTCACAATGATAAGAAAGCGATCCAAAATGATAGGGATTATGTTTGCCCACTAGTGAGTTATACTATATACTGTACATCATATCAGTCTAGCATAGGGTTTTCCAATTGGTGACTCTGGGCAATCAATGCAGTCCTCATGTTTTATTGATGTGGCCCTATCTGCTCCATACTGAACAGTGTATGTGTCTGGACCCAATAAATATTTTGCAACAACTTAAAGAGCAGAATGGAACCCAAAATATAGGTGTAAACTTGTACCCCCTATTTCCCTTTTGGCTCGTTATGTACTAAGCATTGTTGTACCGTGCTATTCCTTTATTCCTTAACCCCTCCTCATCCCATTCCTCCAACTCTTTTTTTCTTGTGCAAATAATTTTAAAAGCAGCTCAAGCTTTGTCTGCGTTTAGGTCACTGATAGATGGTAAACCTACTCAGCAAGTTAGAAAACAGATACGGGGATTTATGCAAAAAAAAGCACTGCAACATATTTCAGAATAAAATACATGATTAGTAATAAATAATTTTCTCATTTATAGTTTATGTGTTATTACTCTATGGGATAGATTCACTAAGCATCACATGGGCTTTGATGTGCTTCACATGAAGGCTACAAGGGCTACTCCATATAGCAAAACAAAGCGCCGCCTAGTCCCTCTAATTCTTAGTGAATCGACCCCTATTTGTACAAAGTGCCAATCCTTCCATGCTGCTATATACAAGTGTTACAGAAAATTAAAAAGGGTACAGTAAAAAGGCTTATAAAAACTAAAAGAAACTTAAAGTGACACAACAAAGATCCCTGTCACTGCTAAGAAATAATAATTAAAAAAATGTTAAACTAAAAAAAAATTGTTGTTGTTCATTAGGTATTTTACACATAATTTATTTATATAGCACCTCCCTCTGCCTAATTCTGTTTAGCTAGGGCCATTAATTCCCTCTCACAGTGGGAGGTTATAAAGGAGAAGAGCATGCCCAGCTGGATAAATAATAATAGTCATAATTTTAGTTGCTAAAGAATTATCGCTATTCGAAATCTATATCAACTGGCCCTAGCTGAGATTCCTGTGAGCTTACACTGTATTCAATAATTTTATATATATATATATATATATATATATATATATATATATATATATATATATATATATATATATATACAGTATATATATATATATTTCCTCCCGCTCCCCAAAAAATAAGTTGCATACTTGTATATGTTGTTGTGTGTACTAAACTTAGATGAAAGACAACAAAAGATCAAACCCATCTCAAACATTGAAAGAATGATCTGTCCTAACAAGTATAATGTTCTCCGCAGGATGAAAGCCCTGGATTACAGGCAGAACAGAAATCTCACCTTGTAGAGGCATAAGAGAAATGATCTCACCCCATTGTATACACTTTTATGATATAGACACTGACGGGCAGGCTGACACTAATTTGAGTCCTCACTTTAATAATTAATCTAAATGTTTTGGACTGTGCCTACAAGAAGAGGGGCTGCCAGTTATCTTGATATCTTTTGGCAAATAGGTGACATAGTGTTTGATAATAGCATATTCCCGGTATCATATAACCATATTATAAGACTCCTAGCGCAGTCACACTCTATGAAATGCTAATGAACAATAACTAGAAACCATTACAGATCTCCTGCCCTAGTCATTTCCAGTAAAGAGGCTCATTCATGGGACTGCTCAGCACAACTACTAATCTAACAAAGGTCAACTGTGACCCCTAGTGGTACATCCGGGGTACAGCTATTAAATGGACGTTCAACACCATTTGTCTTTTTCATGTATTTAAACTAGTGGTGCACAAGCTCGGTCCTGGAGGACCACACACAGCCCTGAATTTGAGGATTTCCATTCTGTGCACTGGTGAGTCAATCAGGATGACAAAAAATGTGATTGACTTACCTGTGTGTTGCAGGAATATCCTGAAATCCAGGCCTGTGTGCGTCCCTCCAGGACTGAACTTGCACACCCCTGCTTTGAACATTACAAAATATGAAGTTACACCTGCTTCATTTAGATGAACAAAAAAGGCAGAGAGCATACTTTAGTCTGTAGATCTCATTGACAAAGCCCCAAGAGCAGTTAAAAGATCTGAATGCGTTTTTGTGCTCTGAGACCTTTATTTGAAAAAACAAAACACACACAGACACACTGTCAAATACCCTGTTTTTGATGCAACAAAGAAAAAGAAGCATCTCCCCCCTGTGCCTTTCTCCTCTGTGTGCCTGCTGAACGTTTGCGTGGCGCGGGCTGATTGCCTTTGGTTTTATTTTCTAAGCCCTGCATGCCTGGTGTTGTTGGTGTAATTGTTAGTGTCTTTAGCGTTGTGTATTTTGTAAGTTTTGTGAGCCTGCCATTGCTGAGCTGTTTCTGAAATTTTGCGTTTTTCGTCCGCCATTTTTTTACTCGCTTAGGCCATTTTCGAGTGACGAAAAAGGCCAAATATGGGTCCGCTTGCAATGTCACTCCCAGGCTTCCTGTGTCCCCCCCTGTGCGTGTGTGTTATAATTTTTTGTACATGTTTTTTTTTTTGTTTTGGTGGGTTTTTAGAGTTACGCGCTTGAACAGTGCTGAGCAGCTGGTGAGCCTCAGTTTGCAAGGCTCGCCTAAGTACTGCGCCGCTGGCTGCAATGGCATGTGTGATGGCGCCACTGGCTGCTATGAGCGCCTTCGCAAGGCTCACATGTGTGACGGCGGCGCTGACTTGCCTCTCTTCGAGTGGGACGGAATCCACAACGATATATATGTGATATACTGTATTGAAGAACTACTCTTGAAAGTAGGCAAAATGTAAAAAAATAAAACAGCCTTTAGTTTATTACATTTTATATAAAATTATGCCGCTGTGGAATATACCATTTTGGTTTCTGCTGATCTCCTTAGCTTTCAGTGGAAAGGCAGCTTCTATCTGCACAATGGGAATGTGGCTGCTAAAACTTCCAACATTTTCAACATTAATGGAGAGATCTTTAGTTTAGGGCACACACTCCAGAGAAAGTAGCAGCAGCATCAGCTTAGAAATTAAAATGGAGCCACACTGTGCAGAAACGTACAATTTAAAGTATAAAGGTTGCATTTAGGTCTATTGCTTTTTCTAAAAAATATTATACCCGCCATCAAGTTTAGTTATTCAAAAGACCATAAAGAAAAAAATGACCATGGTGCTCCTGTAAAGGGACACAGAAGTCAAAAATGTATATTGGTCATTATTAAACCATGTGGAGAGGAAGTATTGGTGAGTGGTTATTAAATTAAATAGTTGAGTTAGGTTATCAAGTTGTGCATTTAAATAAATGGTAGTATTTCAAAGCTGTTTGAATTTACAGTAAAACTTGCTTTGGTGGTTTTCCCCAGTATATGTCATTAAGATAAAGAGGCGGAGCAAACAATTCCCCCTGTAGCTTTTTCTATGGTACTTTGCTGCTGTTTTTCTAAATTGTATGTCACTAATGTTTTATATGGTCACAAAAACCTAAACATTTTAAAAGACTTATAATCTACAGGACTAATGGCAGAATACAGATGACTTAACAGTTCTCATAGGAAAACAAAAGGCAATCAACACCCAAAAACATAGTGTCATTGACCAACCCACCAACTCATAATGAAGCCAGCATGGCCAATATCTACAATAGGTTTAGTGCAGAGATCTGTATAAATAAATTGCTGAAGATGTACCATCTCAATTCAAATAGTATAGAAAATAAATGAATAATATAAACAGATTTGTGCAAAGCTCAGTTAAAATGCAATGACTTGTGACATAGAATGCCTCCCACTGACCTAAAATAAAGTTAAGCATGTTGGCCATCAACATAACATCACACACGTGTGAGTGTATGTGTGTGTTCTGCAGTTCTTTATCCCAAACATCTGCATTTTATCTTTGCCTTGTACCATTTTTAGATTATTCATGCATTTTTTCACCACAATGCCAAGTGAGTTATTACATTTTAACTACTCATTTATACTGGTCTGCACTTTTCACAACTATGTCTGGGGTGTTTTAAAGGGGCACTATCACCCTAACCCCCTTCTGGATCGCTACCTTGTTGTGGTGAAGTGGCTTGTGCACTGAAACTGTGAGCTATACCATGTAGGATCATCCAAGATAGGCAGGTCATAGCAGAGATGTCAGACAAATCACAGTTCACTGTAGAATAAACTGGCAACCAACTCCAGTATCTTTGCCAAGAAAACCTTGTGGCTAAGCGTGCTACTGTCTATAGGGTAATGGAGAGTTGGACACGACTGAACAACAACGATGTTTCTTCTTAAATAACATTAAAACTGTCTATATATTGTATTAATATTTATCTTTACAGTGAGGTATTAAACATTGTTTATGCTGTATTAGTATACTAATGTTTGGCTCATTGTGCATGATAAGGGCGGTGGAGTTAGTTTTCCCCTGCCACACATTTGCATCAGCAATTAATAAGTGAGAAAATTGCTAATATATTTATAGCTGGCTTTTTGCAGCCTTTAAAAAATAACTTTAAAAAAAGACTTGATTTGAGGACCACTGCAGTTTGGTAAAATCTCCATGTGGTTTTGAAGAACAAAACAAAATAACACCATTGGCAGGTATGGAAAAGAGGAGCATAAAAGCATTTCAGAGAAATCTTATATCTAGATAACAGATTGTGTCATGGGTGAGTACATCTTAGACTCATAGTATTAATAGATTTGATAGCACATAAGAACCAAAGGGCCCATCTGGTCTGCATATTATATCTACCTAAAATTCTGGCTTAATTAAGCCTCATGATAGCCTTATGCTTATCCCAGGCATGCTTAAATCACTTAACTGTGTGTGACACTACCACTTCCATTAGAAGACTGTTTCACTCATCTACTACTCTTTCTGTAAAGTAATTCTTCCTCAAATAGGATGCTAATCTGTCTGTAGCTTGAGGGAAAGCCTTATTCTTCAAATGACTACTGTAGCCAAGGGGCTATTTGAAGAGGACCTTTTGTAACAAAAGTACAGAATCTTATCTGTGTACACTGTTCCTCCTACTCCTATCTAGTATCTAATGCATTTGTAGAGAGAAAATGTCCATCATCACTAAAACAAAACTGAATCCAATAGTCAAAAATTAAAAGCTTTAATAATTTATTTTAAAACTGTGCAAAAAAAACAATTTGTCCATTAGCAAGTCAATTCCTTCAAAAGAGTCAACTATACATATTAGAATTGCAGTGGTCCTTTAACTTTAAGAAAAATACAGCAACAGTGAGGAGATAGTGACATTGCACGAGTTAAACAAACAGATGTGATACGTCTAATAAAAAGGGATCTAAAGACAGCTCATCCTGAGCAAACACAATACATTGCTGATTATCTACTCATTATATTTCTAATTCCTACAACAAGATGTAAGATGTTTCAGTAAAATCTCTTTTTATTAAAACTTGTTATATCGTACTAACATGGGTATGAAGTGTTTAATGCGTCTATAATATACTTTTCTTAATTGTTTTCTGGAATCAGAAATATTTTAGTGTGGTTATTGAATTCACACTTGAATCAAAGAAGCTGAAAACTTTGAGTCTGACCAAAAGCATATTTAGACAGTGAAAATGTGATTATCATTATTATACTTTATTTATAAGGTGATGCCTCGGTCAGCTCCTGGAAGCATCCATGATAATTTGGTGAAGGTCTTGTGTGCGAGAGGGGTGTTTATATTTCCGCAGAGGCATGGCTTGAAGTTTTACTGGCAAGCTGCCTGTTTCTGAGCATGTGCAAGAGAGTGGATAGAGGACAAATTTAATCAGATTCCATTAAATATCAACCCCCCTCCACTCTCCGCCTTTCTTTTCTCCTCTGATAAATAAATGCACCCCTCAAACTCCAGCTTTAAGGAAGTCATGAAACCACACAAGATTGAATCTTCGATACCTAAAGAAAGTCTTCGAAACTGCCCATTTGCTCTAAAATGTTTAATGTCGATAGTTGCTACTGTTGTTGATGCTTAGTCATTCAGTCATGCCTTACTCCACGCGACCCTATGGACCCCAACACAACAGCCACATCTATTGCTATGTCTCTGATTGTGCTTATCCATAAGATTTTCCTGGCAAAGATACTGTCAGTTCCTTCTCCAGTGTACCACAATATGTTTTAACTCTCTGCTATGACCTGCCCATCTTGGGAGACCCTACATGGTATAGCTCACAGCTTCATTGAAGTACACAAGCCACGTCACTGCTACAAGGTAGTGATCCAGATGTTGTATGCTGTGGTTAGTCAGTTACATATTGCACATAAATGCTCAGCTTTACTTGCATTACAATAGTCCTTTAACAATTTCAGAACTCAGATATTCTAAATGTGCCTCATTAACCAAGATTCTATTGTACTAAACGATGCCTTGCTGAGAGGGGTGCATTAAAATGAGCTTGGCATTTATACCCAGCATTGATTTAGTTCTATTTTGCGCAGACATGTGTGGCGTACAACTATATAAGTGTTCATCACCCAACACATGAGTTAGTGTTGAATACATAAACAAATAATGTATGGCTGTACCCAACAGTGAGCACTAATTTACCAGACCCACAGAAAGTCCACTTCCTCATGACTCAGTCCAACCTCTCAATGCCAAAGCAGATGGTATTTAATATGTGGTATTTAGTGAGAGTAATTGTACGATATGCCAGCCTAGAGACTCACTGTACCCGCTTCAGTCCAGATGGCTGCAGGTTGTCATATATGAGGAGCTGTCATCTGGCCGGGAGCAGAGATGCCAGCATCAGTGCCCCTGGTGAGGGCGGCTGTCGTGCTTGGGAACAATGCATGCAATTATTAATTTCGCGCCTGCCAACGTGCTTTGCTAATCAGATCTACATCCCTGGGTATGACAGAGAATATTCAGAGTGACAGTTCCTGGGAGAAGCTCTGCTACTCACAGAGCATGGGGCTAAATTTAGTCATTTCTATCTGAAATCAAGGTCATTATGCATTCTTTGCAACAAACATCAGGGAGTTCTATTAAAAAACTACATTTTGTTAATCTGTTTCACAGCTGTAATACGAAATAAACATGTCGTTATAGGACAAACCATTGTTATATAACAGATATGCCTGAAGTTTCTTATTATCAAAAGGTTGTGGTTTGAACTCGAAGAGAAAGTATGATCAGTAAGTGAAATAGTCTTCAGCAAAAGTACTAGGGAGTTAGAGCTATGGGAATATGGATAATGCCAACATCTTCTAGGTAGACCGAATGGGAAGGATGAATTTCCACCATAATGTATGTTTATAAAACTTTTGCTATTAAGCGGTTCATCATTTTAATCAGGGGTGTAGGAACCAGAATAATTCTGCAGGGGATACAGTTCATTATCTATGTGGGCCATAAAATAACTTATTTACACATACATACATTTATTTACCACCACCCCCCACCCAGTTCCTACAGCCATGAGTTAGCTGTTTTGCACAAGTGCACTAAAACCTGGTATATGTACAATTTTTCTTAATGTGTATTGAAATGTAAGTTTTATTAGGTTTTGAGGTTATATAAGTTCTATAGCACACATTAAGCAAATTAAAATCTGAATTCTGTACATACAGTTTCTATGTACCGCCCTATATAATTATATATACATAATATTTATACATATACAGTAAGGGGGGGGGGGATTTTGAACGTTTGTGCGCTGACAAAGAAATGATCACTCTATAATTTTAATGGTAGGTGTATTTTAACAGTGAGAGACAGAATAACAAAAAAGGCAAGGTCTCTAACATCCAGCTCTGTGATGTCATCATGGAGGAGTGGAAAAGGAATCCAGTGACAACCAGTGAAGCTCTGGTGAACTCCATGCCCATGAGGGTTAAGGCAGTGCTGGAAAATAATGGTGGCCACACAAAATATTGACACTTTGGGCCCAATTTGGTCAGTTCTACTTAGGGGTGTACTCACTTTTGTTGCCAACGGTTTAGACATTAATAGCTGTGGGTTTAGTTATTTTGAGGGGACAGCAAATTTACACTGTTATACAGAATGTACACTTACTACTTTACATTGTAGCAGAGTGTCATTTCTTCAGTGTTGTCACATGGAAAGATATAATAAAATATTTACAAAAATGTGAGGGGTGTACTCACTTTTGTGAGATACTGTGTGTGTATATATATATATATGTATATATATATATATATATATATATATATATATTGTGACAAGGATGGCCCTTTACCACAGGGATTTTATAACAAAAGTTCCGCAAACCATAGATTTATGATGCAGGAGACTTGTTTATTTTAGGGCTATTAAACAAGGGTCCAGTAGTAGTAATTTACTTTAAGAAAATAAATGAAAATAAAAATCTACTTAAATGTTCTGACTAACATACAGGAACACCCTGACTATACCCGGGCAGCTTCTTTGCTCCGGAAAAATGATGTACAAAGAAAACAATGAATCCAGTCGTGCTGCTTCCAGTGGAGGTTCTTGAGGATCGAATACACACAGTCTCTGATATGTGGTATTGTGCCACCTTGTGGCCAGGATACAAACAGTCTCTTATATGTGGGATAGCGCCACCTTGTGGCCAGGATACCTACAGTCTCTTATATGTGCGATAGTGCCACCTTGTGGCTAGGATACAAACAGTC
The DNA here is from genome assembly GCA_027410445.1 of Discoglossus pictus. Taxonomy (NCBI): domain Eukaryota; kingdom Metazoa; phylum Chordata; class Amphibia; order Anura; family Alytidae; genus Discoglossus; species Discoglossus pictus. Next base: position 297,628,608 of record CM050163.1, read on the forward strand.
TCTTGTATGTGGGATAGTGCCACCTTGTGGCCAGGATACAAACAGTCTCTTATATGTGGGATAGTGCCACCTTGTGGCCAGGGTACCGGCCCAACCTTCTCTCCGAGTACCCTCCCCCAGGGACTCTTGTAACGAGTACCAAGTATACTCTAGAAGATCACGACTTGTGAAGCACAACAATCTCTTCCCTGGGGGTAATATAGAACAAAAGTAGTTTCTGACCTTTTAGTATTGAAATCGGCCTTGCATGTGGCTTCAGTATGCGGCATAGGTCCTCACTAGATTGGACATGTTTCCAAACAGCAGCTTCCTTGGTTTGTCTCTCTTTGATTCCAGCACCCACACTTCTTGTGTCTCTGTCCTCTACTTTCCCCCAGACTCCATTCTCTGGCTGTTAGTTCCTGGGGATTTAAATAGTCTGCTTGACACTTCTTTAATTGCTTTAATTCTGTCAGCCCTGGACTAATGGACCTGATCAGCCTAGTGCTGACATATCTTCCTTCTACAATGTATCCGTGTGTCCGCCTGACTTTGTGACAATATATATACACACACACAGGTATACCCCGCTTAAAGCTACCCCTTTTAGAGCTGATTCTCTATAGCACTGCCTCGCTATATAACACTGTTTTTGCCTGCTGGACCCCTTTTAATGCTCTAATTCGCTATAGCACAGTTTTTTTCTCTAAAGTAAACAGAATCCAAGATGACCCAGAAGCTTCAACATCAATAATTTTAACTTTTTTATTTCTGCTAATGTTCAGTTTGTGTTAGTGTTATGTTTGCTGTTTCATTAAAGTTCATATAAAACCAAAAAAGTTTAATTTTCAATTGCAATTGTGTATTTTTGTCCATGAGTTCCCCAATCCCTATCTTCCCCATGTTAAACTGCCCCGTTTAGAGTTGCTTTGAGCATCAAATGAGGTATTCCTGTATATGTAAAGAGTGAGGTAGCCATGAGTGTCCAGTAATCTAAATGAGTAATGCAGTATATAGTGATACCTTTTTTATTGGACAAACATATTCATAATTATTATAAAGAGCTTTCGAGAGCTGTGCCTCTCTTTGTCAAGTCAGAAGCAGAACTGTTTAATAAATATAAGTTTTTTTTTTTTATAAATATGACCCTGATTCTTTAGATGTCCCAGTAAAGTCTATATAACTCTGTGTATCTGTTATGATATCTGCCTTGCTTGTGATTTTAATCAGGCGATCCCATGTCTGTCATGTATTATCATTTAAATTATGGTAAAAGTCAATATATCTGTATAGGTTCTAGGTGCAGACAGATCATTATTAAAATAGAAATGGCATCATAATTTTAATAAATAAGCACGGCTTCTATATCAAATAAGATTAATGTCACAAATAGTGCTTCTACATAACAGGCGAGTTTTAGATAATACAGATATGCTGCTGTAGAATCTTCCACTTCTTGAGGGGGGAGGAGACATTTTAAACCTAGAGAAAGTGTCTATCTGCACATGGGGTCTGTGGCAGCTACAACTACCAGTGCTTTCAACAGGATTCATGTAAAGCTCAGAAAATAAAATTAAACCACACAGTAAATAATAAAAATGTAAAGGTTGTCTTAATTTTTGTTTTTGTTATAAAGAAGATTAATTGACCACTGTGGTCCTTTAAATGATAATATATGTCAATAATTGCCATGTATTGTTGCATACCATTGCATGTACTGACTTCTCTATTGCTCGGTGCTGGCAAGGTTCTCTGGCTGCGGCTTCTCTTCCTATAATCAGAAAACGTAGTAAATTTGTCAAAACCAGCAGCACTGATGAGCAGTGAACGTCGCAACCATATTGCTCATCACCACATCTCTCTTTAGTGCATCTACACCACTGTGTGAAAGAGCTGGAAATATCAATTCTTTTGAAACCATCTCTATTTCCGATCACCAGCAGGGTCTTTACTCTTCTTTCAGGTCTTTCCTTAGCAAACCAAACAGCTGTCATTGCACAGGAATATGTTAAGTCTTCCACATAGCTGAATTTCAACCCTATCACTTACATACACATTGCCACTGATAAGTCTATGATAAATAGAGAGAGATCACTTTAAACTATCCAAATCCCCAATCACGTCTACTTCCTTCAAGGAAAAGCAAGCTTCTCATACAATTCCCATGCACGTGTCACACTAGATTTACTGAATCATGGAGCTGCTGTCATATAAAGAAAATCACTCCCAGCTCACAAGCGTGTATGCTTTTAATCTTCTCTAAGGAGTCAGGTTTTGAATCTCTCCTGGGATCAGATCTCCTTTCAGACTATTTTAGAGTCTCAGCTAAAGAGGCCCAGCTCAAAGAGAACAGTTATAGGTTTATTATAATGAGTTGATTAGAATACGTGACTTCACTCGCCCAGCCGTGCCTCACCAATACATAGACACGCAAAGGAGTGAAATAGGCATGACCAATGTAATGCACTGCGAAAGCTGCACAGGTCTACTGATTCAATATGACGCACTCCTTTCTGGAATGGGGAACTAATTCCAGAATAACTGTGAAGAAAAATATATTAAAAATTGGGAAAATTTCAATGATTTTTTGCCTTTATAACCATTATGTATAATAAGATTTTTAAACTTTATTGAGTAAATAGGTTTCTCACCATGGACACCATAGGACGAGTTAGCCTACATAAGATGGTGCACTTCCAGCGACTCTCATACCATTTCCAGATGCTGCCCATACACATTCCCATGCCAGTGAATGATACATTTGACAAAAAAGCTGCAGGGCATCATCAGACAAAATAAAAGACCAACGCTTTCCCTCACAAACATTCACTAACTCAAAAACAACGGAGGTTTCAATGTGCCAATTCTCAAACTATTTAATTGGGCACATAAAACATGTACACAAACAGGGGTAATTATCAGGAATTTGCACTACAGATCAATCTAAAATATCTGCTAAATGCCACAGGAAGTGAAGTACACAAACACACTGCCAGATCAATCCTCTTGCACAGGAATGGCCAAACATTAGAAAGAAGCTATTTGGTTAATGTAGATCCTTGTTTCTTCCCCTTCTTGGTAATCCACATTTCTAGCACATGGAAGCAGTTATTTTATAGTAAAGGTGTAATCATGCTAGGCCACTTAGTTGACCCACTACCAAGCAAGCTAAATCATTTCACAACACAATACGATTTCCCAAACAACCACCTATTAATATATGGACAGGCAAACCACTTAACAGGGCTAATAAAGCAAAACATAATCGACATAATGGTCTTGATAAAAACTATCCACAGTCTACATCTACTCTCTGACCAGTCCAGCTAAACAATCCTTGTTTCCACACAGAGCAGGAAAATAGTTTATAGACTTCCCACAGTTAGACCTGCAAGCCCCACTCTCCCCTGTGTCTTCCTCCCCCTCTTTCCTGTGTCTTCCTCCCCCTCTCCCCTGTGTCTTCCTCCCCCTCTCCCCTGTGTCTTCCTCCCCCCTCTCCCCTGTGTCTTCCTCCCCCTTCTCCCCTGTGCCTTTCTGCCCCTATCCCCTGTGTTTTCCTCCCCCTCTCCCCTCCCCTGTGTCTTCCTCCCCCTCTCCCCTCTTTCTTCCTACCCCTCTCCCCCTCTCCACTGTTTCTTCCTCCCCTCTCCCCCTCTCCTCCGTGTCTTCCTCCCCCTCTCCCCTGTGTCTTCCTCCCCCCTCCTCATCTGCAGCTTGCGGCTGTTGCATTCGCGCAGCTCTGTACGGACTTAAGAAGTAGTGGTAAGTGTGTCCGCTCCCATGGAAAGTTATGCACTTACCAGAATTATTATAGGTGATTATATATATATATATATATATATATATATATATATATATATATAATACACACACATTTGACTTGTTTCCTATACAATGCAATAAATATTGTAATTGCTGGTAAATGTATTGAAACCAAGTAGCTGGACATAAGACCACCCTTTCTGGTTCAGTGTAAAATCAAAGTAACTTGCTTCCTTAACTAAGGATGAAAAAGCCTTATCAGATAAAGAAGTTATGGGAGACAAATTCTTTGAGACATGACCATTATTTCTTAGTACATTACTGTAATCCACTCAACAACAGATTTCAGATTGTTTTAAATACTTAACATGGATGACTCAGAATGCTTCATCAGATATACTGTATTTTCTTGCAAGCAGTGAAGTTCACATCTCTTATGATCAAATTCATGGGAATGAAGATTTAGATAACTGAACTAGACGTCATAAATTACGTCTCAAAACAATTCCTGAAACGATCATGATTATGACACATGAATACTGGTGACTTTTCAATTTCGATTAACACATCATGTCATTATATTATGTTCTTACAAAAAATATAGTCTAACCTTTAAAGGCAAAGAAGCGCACAAAAATCTTGACGGTGTAGTATGGTAAAAAATATTTAATGATAACAATTTTTTAACTGCTTTGATCCGGCTACAGAGGATGAAGTGTCCAAACTTCTATCATCCGTTCGCCTCACTACCTGTCCTCAGGATCCTATTCCATCTCAGCTCATCTCTCCCCTCTCTACCACACTAATCCCAGCTCTCACACATATTTTCAACCTCTCCCATACTACTGGCATGTTTCCATCTTCTCTAAAACATGCCATTGTTATACCCACCCTCAAAAAACCCTCATCTGACTCTGACGTCGCAACTAACTAGCGCCCTATCTCTCTGCTTCCCCTAGCTTCCAAACTGCTGGAGCAGCTCGTCTATAACCACCTTACCAGCTTTATTTCCTCTAACTCCCTTCTTGACACCTTCCAATCCGGCTTTCAGCCCCAACACTCCACTGAGTCAGCTCTCACTAAAGTCACCAATGACCTGCTTACTGCCAAGTCAAAAGGTCACTTTTCAGTTCTTCTTCTAGATCTCTCTGCTGCCTTTGACACTGTTGACCACCCACTTCTACTCCATATCCTCTTCTCCCTCGGTATTCGAGACACTGCTCTCTCGTGGTTCTCATCATACCTACAAAATCAATCATTCAGTATCTCCTTCTCTGACACCTCTTCTTCTCCTCACCCCCTGTCTGTTGGTGTACCCCAAGGATCTGTCCTAGGCCCCCTCCTCTTCTCCATCTACACTTCCTCACTTGGTACCCTCATAAACTCTTCTGGGCTTCATTATCATCTCTTTGCAGATGACACCCAAATCTACCTCTCCGCACCAGATCTATCCCGCTCTCTTCTAACACACGTCTCCAACTGCCTCTCTAGTATATCATCTTGGATGTCCACCCACCATCTCAAACTCAAAATGTCTAAAACTGAATTCCTAATCTTCCCTCCCTCTCCCACAGCGTCAACACTTCACATCTCTCTCACTGCCAACAAAGACATCATCACCCCCTTCTCCCAAGCCTGTTGTCTTGGAGTTCTACTGGACCCCGCTCTGTCTTTCATCCCTCACATACAATCACTAACTAAATCTTGTCTTCTCCATCTAAAAAACATCTCCAGAATTCGTCACTATCTTACACAAGACACAACTAAAATCCTTATACACTCTCTCATCATCTCTCGACTAGACTACTGCAACTTGCTTCTTGTTGGCCTACCCACCTTCCGACTGTCTCCACTTTAATCCATTATGAATGCCTCTGCTAGACTCATCTTCCGTACACAATGTTCAGTGTCGGCATCACCTCCCTGTCAATCACTCCACTGGCTTCCCTTAGCCTCAAAAATAAAATGTAAAATCATGACCCTAACTTACAAAGCCCTCAGCAATAATGCTCCCCCTTACATCTCTGCTCTCATCTCCAAATACTCCCCCACCCGCCCTCTTCGTTCTGCTAATGACCTTCTTTTTTCTACAACTCTTGTCACCTCCTCTCACTCCTGCCTCCAGGACTTTTCTCGTGCTGCCCCTAGTCTCTGGAACTCCTTACCTCGATCCACCAGATTATCCTCTTGCCTCAAAACATTTAAAACCTCACTTAAAACGCACCTTTTTGAAAAATGTTTCACCTTCCACCCTAACACACATCACCTCTCTCTCCCTCTTTTACCACTCACTATACCTTACCTTCGTGAAAAAACACTATGGCTCAAATTAACTTGCAACCTCACTCACAGGCTTCCTGGCTCTCCCACTGTGCTGTGTGTAAGTGAATTTGAGGCATATTTATTGTTTTTTTTAGGTCTTTCCAGTTCGGTGGTTCGGCCGTTAAAGTCGGATTTTTGCGAGGCGCACAGTGTATGTGCGTGTTTTGGTCCTATGTCCTACGGGTCGTAAATCCCACGTGCTTGAACTGACACTCATTGCAGCCTAAGTCCCGCTCAGCCTAAGATCTGCGTGATTGCTCGCCTATGCAAGGCTTGCAAAGTAGGACCAACAACGTAAGCGTTCCGGACAGCCCCGCAGATCCACAATTATATATGTGATGGTTCACTTTAATTTTTATTCTTAGTAATTTGTACATATATAAATCACTGAATGCTTATAATCGTAGAACCAATGGTGGGAAAGGCTAGTGGCGGCGCATCACTTCTGGAACATAATACACACAAGCTCTGCTGGTTGCATATTGTGATGTCACCTACAACACACAGCACTGTTTCAGATGCGTTACAGACACTGTTTTTTATGTATAAGATGAAACTATTTACCTGTGAACCTAGTGGAGTAAAAGAATAGATAATAAGCATTACTTTAAAAAATTATAATAAAATAAAACTTATGGTGGTCCAGTAAGTCAGGCCCCTTGCAGGTATGCTTCTTGCATTTCCTAGTTTATTGCTTATGTTTTTTTCTGTTTTGCTTCTTCTCTTTGGTCACCAGTTGAAGAGACAACTTTTAGCTTCTAACGTACATATAAGTCATCAGGCTCTCATGTTAACATAATACCTGTACTTATAATTGTAAGGTTTATAAATATGAAATCATGTAGTGATAACAGCATTGTGTTTAATAAGGGTTATTAAGGACATTGAAAGATGGGATGGATGACAATTGCATGACAGCACCATGTAGTCATTGTGAATCACCCAATTTGCACACTGCCTGCACCAAAAGCTTTTACCACTTTTTAAGCATTAGGAAATTGTTACTCTGATTTGTTTAATTTGCCTTCCTCTTGAGTGATTCATAATTCACATAAGACAAGGATCAAATGAGATCTAAAAGAGTCGAACTTCAGTTACTATATCAGTGGTTACACAACAAGAAGCGAGAGGAAGGACTGAAGGAGAGCTCATAGACCATTCCTCAAACCGACATTCTGCAATAGTAGTCATATGCAGTTTCAGGTTCAGGAGCTGGCAGCAAGCAAGGTCTAAGGCTAAGAGTATAGGCAAAGGCAGACAGGATGGTCATGCACAGAGGATGTAGGTCAGGTAAGGCAGCACACTGGAGAAAGGGCTTGATCACAAGCCAAATTCATACACAGTAAATCAATTTAAAGAAAAAGTCAATAGACCATTTCATAGCCACTAACAAGGCCCTTGCAGGGGCACGGGTGTTTTAAAATTACACATTTACATATGGTATTTACAGTATTATTGCCAAACTTGCTAATATCCATATGTCATACACACACTAATTCGGAGCATTGGTTAATGGTGCAATTTTACACTTTGCCAATTCTATGGCTTACTTTATTGCTCCGGTCCCTTTGTAACAAATCACTCAGGGTTTGCTAACAAAACTAGACTCCAGACTATTTGACTTTTTCACACCTAATTTAACCCATTTAACAAACCAAGCAGACATTCAAAAATTTAGACAACAAGAAGAGAAATTCCCTAATGGGAAAACTATTAGCCTAAACTACCTATCCCTTTCTGCAGATCCATTTTTCTTTTTACAATTAAGACACTTCATAAGCCAATTTCCAAAATCTCTACACATACCACAGTTAACACAATTTGAAACACTATGTTCAAACATTACATCTAAGGACAAATCATTAAACTCCAAGGTATATATGATCTTGATTCATCTGCACAAATGGCAAAGCCTCTCTACCTGGGCTGGGAATCAGACATAAGTGAACAGAATAACATATTGGACTGGCAAGAAAGACAATCAAAGAGAACAAGTACAAATTGCTAATGCAATGGTATCTCACTCCTACTAGACTCAACTGTACCTTCCCTACAGTCTGGACCCATTGTTGGAGAGGTTGTGGTGAAACAGGAACAATCTATCACATATTCTGTTCTTGTGCCCATATCTCCCAATACATCTCATATAATAGATCACATCACACAACATCCCTAAAACACCTATAATGCTTTTTCCCTACTAAAAAAACAAAATACACAGATCAAAACAAAAAATTATCAAACATATATTATCCTCAGCACACTACACCAGACTGGACGGACCCCACAACGTGTGTTATGGCAAACTAACCTTGACCCTTCACCACACTGACAAATCTTTAGGAAAACTTGGAGGATTATCAGCTTTCGAGACCATATGGTCCTTTCCTGTTATAATACTCCCGCAGTGGTAGCAGCAGTTGCAGCAAGGAGCTGCTAGATGGTGCTCCCAAAATTGTACACAGTTTGCAAGCGCTGCTGAGATTGTACACAGTTTCCAAGCTTAAACCTTTACCCTAAACCTAAGACTATAACATTGGAAGCAAAATCTTGGTGGTGACATCTAGTGGATGCTCACTGCCACGGCTGCCTCCTGTGCTGTAGAACTCATAACTGGAAAGGACAAACAAATCTCAGCCCTTTTTTGGAACAGGATGACCAAATGCAGCTAAATTGGAGGCTTAGATTCTGATAATTGAATATACAATTTTTAGGAAGTTTATTAAAAGAATTAATGTGCAATTAATGATCAATGGGTAACTAAAACATGAGGGATTTGAGAATTTCCCTGTGTGTACAGGTGAGTCAGTCGCTTCTTCAGTCATCCTGATTGACTCACCTGTACGCACAGGGAAATCCTCAAATCCAGTCTGTGGACCTCCAGGACCAAACTTGTGCACCCCTGTGTTAGGGCATTGGAATGATCCTTTAACACAAAGCATAACCTTTCAGGATCACTGAAGCATCATATTTATATAATTTTACTATGAAGAACTTGACTTGATAGTATAGAAAACATTTTTACAGCACAGAAAATACATAAACACAACCTTAGTCTGAGAGAATAAGAGAAATAGTGGATGTAGATCTCTTTTCAGTTTGACTGAAAGACTGACACTGTACATAGTGCTAAATAGAAGTCTAAGCCCCGGGAGCCTAATCACAACCCCCGAACCTTTCCCTCTTCTTGATTTTTGGAATACTGCTGCACAATGCATATAAGGCGCGCCAACAGAAAAGACGCGCCCAAGGCCCTTGAGGGCCGAGTGCCCACGCTGAATATAGTGATGGCCTCACTGTCGATTCAGCGCTGTCGAGTTGCGCCACGTCATAGGGGGGAATAGTTATAGGCCTTCCCTGAAACCTGATTGCACCATCTAGCGGATACTTGCTGGCACTTATGCTTACACGGACAGTTGATAATGTTTGTCATGTTTCCAAAACTACAGTGGTAATTTAACCCTAACCCTATATAGACCAGCCCTGAAAAAAAATTCCTTGGACAATTAATATTCAAAATGAGCTGCTCTTGTTGAGAAAATATGTGACCTAATTGTTATTAATAGGGGTAGGCTGTAGTAGGTTTATGTTGGGGATGCATTGATAACATGTCAAATGGACCAGCTATCAGTGGAAGTTTCAATCAGTTTATTTAATATAGTCCAAAGCTCTATTGTACTAATATAAGAGCATAAATCACACTGCTGTGGACGGCTGCTTATCCAGGGTGGACATACAAATAAAGCACCACTCAGAGTAATAATGTCAGATATCAATGATTGACTGACTTTACTGTAGTATATCACAGTAGACAGATTGAACATTCAAACAAAGCCACGTCCCTGCAAGAAAATAAGAACAAGAAACAAAGCTTTTCTTGCTGTGCCCTATTTTATCAGAATGTGCAAAGATAAAGAGACACAGTCTGGATGCAATTCTACAGTTTAATCTCTCCCTGCAGGCTAAATGCTCCTATTTTCAGCTCACCAGTTCTAGCAATTCTCACAGCTGCAGTCGCCCTTCCCTACATATTATTTCATTGGGTTGATTTCTCACTTATCTGGCAAATCTGAACGAAAGAACAAATCGGAAACAAATGCTTGTTTTCAAGCTCACTAGTATCATATAGCAGTATATGTAAAATAAGAACATGGCACAAAATGTGTCTTGAGTTTAGATTCCAAGTACATTAACTTAATGCATGTAAGTGCTTTAGACAGAAAGATTAAATGTTTCTGATGTACTTAGTTATAATTATTTCCTGAATAAGTTTTATGGTCAGATACAGAAAACATAGATTTTTTTTTTATATAATTTTATCTATAGGTTAAAGCAGGTTAGTGCAACATGACATTATTTACATGGTAGGAGTGTCACCCACTAGGATCTGCTTGTATAATATATATATATATATATATATATATATATATATATATATATATATATATATATATATATATTCAGTCATTCATTCAGTCAGTCAAGTCCAACTCTCTGTAAACCTATGGACAGCAGCATACCAGGCACATCTTGTGTCGAGGTGTGCAAATTCATAAAGTTTTCATGGCAAAGATACTGGGTGGGTTGCCAGTTTCTTCTCCAATGGTCTATGATTTAACTGTCCTCTCTGATATGACCTGCCCATCTTCATCTACAAAGTAGTGATCCAGAAGGATATATATATATATATATATATATATATATATATATATATATATATATATATATATATATATAGTGAACTACCTACTCATAAAGGTCCACAACACAAGCTGGGATCCCACCCCAGTAACCTTGAAACGGCTGTCCATGGGTAGGATTCCCAGCTTGTGTATAATCCAACCTTGGCTTTGCAAAAAAGCAGCGGGCATAAGCTTAAAGCAAGCCATGTTTAAAATGGTTATGGAGTGAAGACCGAAGCATTTGTGGGTACATTTGCATGTCCCAGCTCAGCTTCCCAGAATGCAGTGTATTAACTGTATTTCTCGGAATTCTGAGCTGGAAGCAGGTTTTACTATTTATATATATATATATATATATATATTTATATTTATATATATATATATATATATATATATATATATTGTTGTAGAAAAAAAACACACTCTAAAGAATAATTCCATATTAAAAGTAAAAATCTAAAGGTTTTGTTAAATATTCTTTGCTTTCTAAACACATTTTGGCCATTATTCAACTCACTGTAATAAAAATAAAAAAACTTGACCACAGTGGTCTTCTATACCTGCCACAAAAATGGGTCCTTTCCCTCTTCCCCTAACCAAAAGATAAATAAAACAATAAGCTATACATTAGTCCTGCTGAACACATTCACCATTTTAACTGCCACATTCCAATTATGTAGATGAATGTTTCCTCTTAAAAGTTGTTCAACAAAACCAAAATGGTAAATTCTTTTGCAGCATAATTGCAGAAAAATGTAATACATTGGTCTGTATTATTATAATTTATTTTTTTTATTTAAATTTGCCTGCTTTCTAAGTGTAGCTTTTCAAAAGAGAAATTACTACATAAGTCCTTAAAAGAAAGCTTTAGCTGAAATTGTAAAGGACAATGTTTCACTATGATCAAGGAGTTGAAAGGGTTTTCTTAGACAACACCTGAGCTAATTAGTCCTTCTGGGTGTTTGAAACTCTGTAGATGAGTAAATGTCAGTGATGATCATTACCTGAAAGCCAGACTCCTGGGAGAAGGTACTTGTGCTGTGGTTCTGTTGTAGTTGTTTAGATACACCTGTACTGCCTTTTCTCTCTCATTTTAGAATCAGCAAATTAATCTAAAATGCGGGATCAGTGTACTAAATTAAAAATAATATCTTGTAAGATATTGAAAAATCATCCTTATGCTGTCCAACAAAGAAGCAATGTCCAGCACCTTGCTCCACCCATTGCTGGCTCTATCACAATCACATGCATACTCAGGGATGATTGTTCCTGATAACACGAGGACTGATAACATGGTATTATCTCTGTGAGCGGCAGATGCATTTGGGCCTTGCTTATTTGTAAGGAAGCTTGATGGATGGGTTACAAGATCTTAAACATGTTTGTATTAGTACATTGGCTGCTCTATCAGGACGTTTTCCTGGTTCTTGTGGAAAACTGTGTAGACTAATTTGGTATAGATACATGCATACATACATACAAGGGTCATCCTTGGCTTCATTATTACTTCCTAAAGAATATGCTCACGGAGGTGAAGATCTGTAAGGGGCATTGTTAGGTGCATGAACAAAATATAGTATTACTGTGTTTCGTTTCAAAGCCACAACTGATTCTACAAAAGATAATCCACCACATACTATCTGTATTACGAGTATGGTTTCATTAAGGCAAACATATTTATGTAGAGAGAATGGGTGAACAAGTTGGTCCTTTTTGTGCTTACCTACCTTCAAATCTATGTTTCTTTGCCTCACATTATCCTTGACAATTTTAACTAGATTATTTCGGAAGAAATCATGGATTATTGTATCCTGTTACCTTTTTGTTTTTACCCCACACTAGAATCCAATATTGGTCCTATCCTGTTAAGCCGGCGCAGCACAAGGCAGCAGCAGTGGCGGTGAGCATCCGCTAGATGGCGCTGCCGATATTCCGGTGCCATATCATGGAGTCATGGCTTAGGTAAACGGTTAGTGTTAGTTCAAGGGTTAGGCTAACATTATAAGCTTAGAACTTCTCTCACATATCGGCAGCTCCGCGAAATATCAGCAGCGCCATCTAGCGGTTGGAGGCCGTACTGCAGTGGCGGACCTGTCCCGTCAACATAACAGGATAGATCCCCAATATTTTATAACTAGCTACTTGCCTGTCAAAAATGACGGGAATAAAATGTTAAGGCTGGGAATGCTGTACCTTCGGCGCTCATTGCAAGCCACGCGCTGAGCGCCTTCATCGCTCATTGCAAGCCTCTGTGCAGTTTTATAGGCCTGGCACTTGAGTGTTACTGCCTTGTGTTAAATGTAAGTGGCTTGGATTAAGTGTTCGCGGCTTTCAGTAAGTGTTACTGTTACTGTCATTTTGCGTTTTTTTTTTTGGCAGCCATTTATTTTTCTCGCTTAGGAGATTTTCGATCGTGAAAAAATGACTCACAGGCTCCCTGCCTCTCCCGCTGTGGTGTGTGTAAGTTAATCATATTTGTTGATTTTTTTCATGTCTCTTCAGTTTTGTGGTTCGGCCGTTTAAAGTCGTAATTTTGCAAGGCGCACAGTGCATGTACAGGTTTTGGTCCTAAGTCGTACAGGTCGTAAGTCCCGTGTGCCTCAACTGCTCACCTCGCAGTGCAATGAGCCCCTTTGGTGTGACCAGCATCGTAAGCGTTCCCCACACTGACAACTATATATGTGATACTCTTTTTGAAGAGGGTAATATGGTTCTATAAAATAAGTAAAGGCTTTATCTTATCTCTTACATATAATTTTGTTACAGTGGCAGTCACTGTTTTTGTGTTTATCTGCTTCCAGTAAAAAAGAACCAAAACAAATGACAAATTGGGTCATTTCTACATGCAGGGGAAGATAAACACATTAATGGCGACTCCCACTACAGTATAACTGAATGTAAAAGTTAAAATAATATTAGGCTGTATTTACTTATTGTTATAAATTTTTAAAATACAGCCTTATGCAACTGAATAATTGTAACATGTCATTACAAAATTCAGATAATATTTGAGTTAAGTTATTGTGAAGATCTGCTTCAATAAAATTAAATTTTTATACTGTAGTATATAGCTCCACTCTTCCTCATCAAGAAAAATTCAGGGTATTTGAAAAAAAATTCAGCCAGTAAGAATCTGCACAACTCTTATTTTCATAATTTTTTATTTTGCTGTTTTGCAAGTCTGATTGCTGAACCTAATTTTTCTTTTACGTTTGTTTTTATATTTGAATAAATATAAAAAAAAAGACATGCAAAAGCTTGTTATAATACAAAGATAATAATCCATTTATCCTTTTAAAGATACGAAATAAACATTATAAAACATGCACAGTGCTAGACAAAAAGTAAATATTTTCTTCCTATCAACAAAGAAAAAATATCACATGGTTATACAAATTGTTACCACATAGAATAGTTGTCAAACTACGAGATGTCGTCACGCTTTGCGTGTTGCGTACGACTTAGTCGATGATCGTATTATGCAAGCCGAGCCGTTAAGGCACTAAAACTAGCAGCACAAAGGCAATAAGCGCCAAAGGCGCTCATCGCCTGCTCGCCTTGCAAAGCGAGGTGAGCAGTGAAGGCAAACACTTACTAAACGCAGGATCGCCAGCCTGAAAGCAGTTGACAAACGTGGGACTTAGAGAAAAATAAATTACGAGACACAGGTCTTTGAAAAAGAAATATGAGATAACCTCATATTTGTCCTAACGTAAAAAAAAAAAAAATACAACAAAAACATCACATACAGCATGGGGGAGCAGCCAGGACATCTGGGAGTGAGGTGGAACGCAAATTTAAGTCGATTTTTGTCGAGTTTAGCCACTTGAAAATCGCCTAAGCGAGGGGAAATTTTTTTTTAGCCCCCCAAAAAATTAAAACGAGGCTACACGACTCCGGACCGCGCAAAACACTGCCATCCGCGTAGCACTTTCACACAGGAACGTATGAGGTACAAAATACACTATTACTATTATGAATCTAACATGGCGCTTTACACAACTAAACAGATGGTTTGCCCTCACGCATGCAGCCTATTTCTAATGCACAGTTGGGACATTCATTACACTTTATCATCAGAGCACAAACACTCACTGTACATTGTATGCTGCCGGAAAATAAATACAGATTGTTAGCTCTTCAGGCTATTGATTGCTGGATATATTAATTACAAATAAGTAAATTATATTAATGTATTAAGTAACTTATTCATTAATTATTAGTTAACAAAATATAGATAAATATATATCTGTCTTTTGTGATGAGCGCTGAAGGTGCTCAGAGGAGCAAAAGTACACAAGAGCAGAGGCTTGCAATGAGCGCCGAAGGTCCTTAGA
Organism: Discoglossus pictus; assembly: GCA_027410445.1. NCBI lineage: Eukaryota > Metazoa > Chordata > Amphibia > Anura > Alytidae > Discoglossus > Discoglossus pictus. Next base: position 297,643,690 of record CM050163.1, read on the forward strand.
GTACAAAAAGGTTTACATTATGTGTCAAACAGTATTCCCATGGCTTCACATTTTATTGCCCGTCATTTTTGATGGGCAAGTCGCTAGTATCTTATATGACTGGTTCATGCTGATTACTTATTACATTCAACTTAATCAAGTCATACAGAGCTGAGATATAATAACACGCCTTAAAGAAAAAATAGAACTGCTCTCACTCTGCACAACTTTGTCTATGTTTAATTCACTTTTGACAATTGTCTTGTGTACATTGTAGTACGTATCTTCTTTTTTTTTTTTTTTTTTGTATGGCGGTTAAACCATTCTTATGTTTGAGTATAACGGAGAGTGGTGCGTTATTTGCTCAAGTCTGCAAAGGCATGCATTGGTTGCTGGTCTACAGATCACTCCTTTTTTCTGTTTATAAATCGCTCTTTAAACTTAGCTGAATCATCTGAGCACGGATTTTGGATCTGAATAAGGTTTGCCAGCTACATACACTGGAGGGAGCTAGAGTTTATAAATTCATTTTAGCCGTCAATTAATTCTACTGGTAGTAGGAGGGATGAGATCAACTACATTTGAATTCTTGTGTATAAGAAGTCACCCAGTAACGCTGTGATAAAAACATCAGCATCTCGTCAGGTGGGTTTAAGGAAATCAACAGCATGGCAAGAGATTAATAAATCATGAAAAATACCCAATTCTCAAATAATAATATAGGATATTTGCTGTGCATTTCATGGGAATGATAAGATGAACTGCATCCCAGTGTTTGAAGAATAAAACCAGGAAGGAGACTGTCATTTTATCCTTTCCCCACATTGTAAGAAGATGGGAACTCATGACATTTTATAAAGCATAAATAACAAGTAAGTGCAACTCAGAATCTGAAGTTGTTGTTTGTGTGTGTGTATATATATATATATATATATATATATATATATATATATATATATATATATATATATTATACACACACACACACATGCAGGTGATTATGCATTTTGCTCATTGGGCTATACTATTTCATACAGCACACTCCCACACAGGGGATTATGACAGCACAATACATTAATAAAGTAATATCTCATAAGGATGTGAATGATTAAGTGACCGTTTGAGAATAATGTAGGTAATTAAAAATAATTTTCATTTTAAACTGATGAGTCAGTGTCCAAGATTACACTCGTAAGACTTCTAATATTTTTTGTCTTTCCAAGTCAGATATCTATAGAAGACTGCTAGGGTTACTAAACCACATGCAGCCATACTATAATAGTTTGGCCTTATTTTTGCAAAGGAAGATACCACTCTGCAAACCAGAAGAAATGGATTGGATTGAAGGTGCGCGCCCAGCAGAAGAATTGAAGAAATTATACACAATGTGTGAGGAGCTTGGAAGGTACTGTATAACTTGTTGATCTAAACCTTTATGTGGTATAATATATGATGCATTGAATCTTCATAGGGTTTAATAATCCTCATACAACTTTAAGAAGACAGTATAATTTACTACAGTATACTGTAAAATTCTTACCAACTACCAGAAATTCGTGCTCTTTGAACTCATTGCCCAGTGTTATGCATGTGCTTATTAAGAAGTATTCTTGAAAATGAGCAACATGTTTTTAGAAAATACAATAAATACAGACTTTATTTTATCGACTATTATTGGAAATTATTCAATGTACAAGGTTACCATTAACATGTCTCATTCTCCTGTGTATCAGTGGTGAGGGGACCTGGAAAGACCACAAGACTGCACCCCAAAATGCTATTTGTTTCAATGAATTGAAATCCCCAAAAATATCTACCACATAAAATTAAATATTTGCCTTTATTAAATATGAAACACATGGTTGTAATTTTATTTTTACTTTCTAATAATATTTTACCCTTTTTATCAAGTGTAGTCTAGTTTTTGAAAAAAACAAGCTTGTCTTAAAGTTTAAGATTAGTTGCTTCTTTTAAATTAATTTTGTAAAAGTAGGCAACATCACTATACTGAAAAAAGTTAAATTCAGAGTTATTAGATTAGAATTAGTGTCTGTGTCATTCTAAGATCACATCTTCTCTGCATCTATTAATACATTTGATTACCGTAAATGTTACCTCAAATACAGCAGAATTAAGATTTGAATGGGATACATATATAAAGTAGAAGGTCGACATTGGGAGGGCAGAGAAAAGCAAATGTTTTTACACTCCTTGAACAATCTAAATGCAAAATCATATTTTACATGTTAAAGACTTTGCAGAGTTGTTTGAAAATGTTTTTCTGACTCTGTTTTGATGTAAACTGGTGAAAGTTGAACGTTCTCTTTACATATGTTTCATTTGTTTTGTTTTGGAGCAATAAGGATTTGTTTCTAACATGATGAAAACATTATAAAACAATTTTTTACCAAATCAAGATATAATTGAGGAAAACACATTGCATGTCCATGAGTAATACATAATTACTAAGGATCTCCTTTGGGAAAAGATGAGGTGTGTTGGTAAACAGAAAATGAATCGTGAATACATTGCGACATTTAGTGATTAAGTATCCATTGTGTAATATAAAAAAAAATGGGCAAGAGTTACCCTCATGTTATAAACCTGTATCTGGTACAAGTTTATTTACTTGTTTAAAGGTTCCCTTGTCTTGTACTTGGAGTTTCACTGGTAAGCCCCAGGGGACACCAGTATGCGTGTTTGCCAGATCTCTGCAGATTCCCTCGGCATCTGCCACTGAACATCTGATCCACAATCCATGGAAATTAACTCTTGTATAGCTGAACAGGATACGTCCTGAGCACCAAGCTCAGTGTTACTGTACAACTTCATTACAGCCTGCAGTATTTTATACAACTCCTGGTTATTTGGATTTAACATTTTATAAAGTTCTGTGTCTCTTAATGGCATAAAACTGATTAATATTTATTTTGCCTGATATGGTATTTTCAGAATATTTACTCCAAGTCTCTGTGACAACAGATGGCCACAGATAACAGCAAATCTAATGATTGTAGACTTGCATGGCCTGTTCTGAATAGCATGAGACATACAGCCCTATTCTATTTGAGACAAGTAAACTACTTGCAAACATAATTTCAACTGCAGGAGCTTTTCTCAGTAATGATACACATTTATTCAATGCTCTACAGACGTACGGTAATAATACTGAGTACACCCGCATCTCGTAAACCCAAGCTTAGTAAGTAAAGTTTCAAGGCTTAGGCTGTGCTCAGTATTGCATTCCTACAAACCCACTGCCACCATGCGGTGAAGGGAATCCCCAGGGATCCCCTTCCCCACTTACACCTTGATCCCCATTACCTGATCACCCCATCTACATAACCATGAGACCCTTATGGCATCTGAAACATTAACCCTGTGCCAGGATCCCCCTGACACCTATTTTATTAACCCCTGTCATGGAAGTCCCTAAAAGTCTCCCATTCTACCTAAATTAGAGTATTTCAGTGATTAATTTTAATTTACCCTGGTGGTCTATATAGACCTCTATGGTATAGGGTTAATTAACTATATGCAACTGGGGTCCTTTTTATGGACCACTGCGGTAGGGATTAATAGAATAGGTGCAGTGGGGTCCTTTTTTAAGGACCCCCGCGTCACAGAGTTAAGTTAGATTCCGCGGGGGTCCTAAAAGGCATTGTGATTAACTGTTTGTTAGGGACCCACGTGGAGGGGGTTAACACTTAGATGCCATGGGGGGCTCAATGGACCCTCATGGTTATCTAGATGGGTGATAGGGGGATGGGGTTTGAGGGGGAGGGAAGCAGTGAGTACTATAGAGCACCCAAAAAGGCAATAAAACATATTACTGATATGTGAAAATCAATAGAAAAGCAAGGTGTAATATTGCAAGTGGGGTTACTTGCAGCCATTTCCAGTAGCACACTCCCAATCATGCTGAGAGGGGTAAATAGAATAGCTAGGGAAAGTTACTGAGCAATTTTTACTTGTGTTATGTTAGCGATTAGGGAATTGAATGAGGCTCATATTTCGTAAACTCTACAACGAGAAAATATAGAAAAGGAAGATGGAAGGAAACTAAAGAGCTATGGTGGTGACCTAATAAACAAACAAAATCAAAATAAAGTCGCAAAGAGAGGGGAATGGACAGATCTTGTAAAAGGCACAAAACCTTAAATCTAAATACTATCACAGGAAGATGGATCCAGATGAATGAATGGATGCGATGATGGAAAACCTCTACATTTCTGTATTCGTATAATGCAGGAGTCAGCAACCTATTGCAGCAGAGCCGAAAGCGGCACTGTACAGCTCCACGTGTGACTCTTCAGTTATTCCCAAATGTGTGAAGTCACAACAGTTTGTTTGCTTCACTGATAAAGAAAAGCCAAAACAGGCAAGGACTAACATTTTAAGCCTATGCCAGTGTGCTATTTCATATAAGATTACCCCCATTATATTGACTTCTTTTGGTCCCTTGCTGTAAAATGTGTCTCTTTATTTACAAAAAGTTGCAAACCATCACTAAGTCATATATGCATTTCAAAACATTAGTGTATAGTACATATGATTGTGGTGTCAGAAAAAATAGTTAAGAAAAGGAATGTGTAACAGTGGTTGACCAAAGTGAGACCGGTAATGTAGGTAAATGTACATAATCCTGAGCATTTAGTTTTATTAGTTTAAAAACACTGATTGATGCAAAGCTTGCATAATGCTTGATGTTAGTATAAATAATATCTTTGAATGCAGTATTTTGATGAATTAGATGGCTGCTAAGGAGTTATCTGTGCATCATACAAGCTGATCTGCAACCATACATACTTTTTATCATGTTATATATCACTGGAGACAGTATGTGATTTATACCTTCCCTGACACTCTTCTCTGAAAAAACAAGTGGGTGAATTTGTGTTGTGCTGGACATGTAATTACCTGCAACTGAACTTATTGTGCAAGCTTTGTCTGATTCACTGGAAATTTCTTCCCTGAGTCTAGTCAAATTTGAATACTTTTCTTCTGTTGGTAAAATTAAAAAAGGGGGTTATTTTATATTGAATGATCTACTGAATAAATTCACAACTGATTGGTATTAATAATTTTCAGTAGAATGTCTTCCACTCTCATAATGACTGTAATTCACATTACAATCTTACAGTTAGGCGTCTTAAACCCAAAGACCAAGACAAGCTGGTAAACCTGTATTGGAAGATCAGAATAATAATTGTCTTACAATACAAGAACCTTAAATGACCAAGTAAAAAAAATACTTTTTTTTGAAGCCACCTGACTTAATGATTACCCTCTAACGCCATCTCCTTCCAAAAAAATATAAACCCAGACTGTGAAATTATAAAACTTAGCCAATGATTAAGATGTTTGTCTTGACAAGAACAGTAAGGCATGATTGCTAGTCATACCTCTACTAAGCTTACATTATGAGTATGGTAGGAATGTCTTATCTCCTGCATATATATATATATATATATATATATATATATATATATATATATATATATATATATATATATATATATATATATATATGCAATTAGTATAGCCTGTTCTAGGCATTTCTCAATATTTGTAGTATACGAATTCCACCGAGTCTCAAATGTCTTGAGGATCTTACTTTTTAGTTCATTTTCTCTTTCAATGGTGTTACCAGCTTACCGGAGATAAACACAGGATGTAAACTCCACATTGACAGCTATTTTTAATGCTCCCTTTCAGAAGAGCTAGTGAGATGTTGCTAATAGTGGAATCTTTTTCCATGTTGTGCAATTTGTAGGGCTGTTGAATTCTGTGACTATTGAGCTCACTTTGACAATCTATGCACAGAGCTGCGACCTGGTCCATGTAGTAGATAGTTGTAATTGGCACAGCCATATCTATAATAGACTCCCTAACAAGGGGCTTCATTCTTTGGCCCGCATTATAAAAATAAGAGTAAACTGAACTCCTAAATCTGCTATCCGCAATTGCTTCATGCACCATTAAAAAAAATCTGAGACTGGTGCAATTATCAAAAATTGGAACCCATGGATACCTGTCCCACTGAGGGATACACGTAAGTCCTTGAGTGCTGAGATTTTCTAGAAATCCTACGTGTACTTTCATACACACACATAGAGCCAAAAAAACTCTCTGAGAATCCCACAGGCGTCACATCTGAAGCTATTATCAACCTAAAACCTTAATTGTGTTGAGTTTGTGGCTTGATTTCTCATATCTGACACAATTAAGGAGTTAATACCACTACCTCCATGAGTCAGGGGATCTCCCTAAATGCCCAATATCTACTATGAGCCTGGGGATCCCTGGGATTCCCCCTTTCTAAGTGCTAGCCCCTACGACCCAGGGATCCCCAATATAAAGTAGTGTGTAATCATGGGGTCCCTATAGACACCAATTGGACTTAAAATTAACCCCTATCTCATGGGTATCTCCACAGAACCCATGGTATATTTAACTATAACCATGCTGGTGCTAATAGATCCCCATGGCACCTAAAGTTAACCTCTAAACAGGGGGTCCACATTGGACCCTTGTGCCACAGAGGTCCTAATGGCCCCCCATGGCACTTCTCATTACTCCCATACCATGGGAGTCCTCAAAGGACCTTTAATATAACATTAACACAAAGAACAATTAATTCTAATTAGTTAGAAATTGAACCATGGGAAATGTTGAGCAGTGTGACATCAAATACTGTATTCTGATTGGCTGAAATACATGTCAATCATACATAACATAACCTGGCCAACGATGGATGGAAAAAGCCAGATGGTGTTATAATCAAGGAAGTAAACTAATTGGCCCAAGGTAGGATTTGAGGGGAGGTCCCTTGGAAGGTATGGATGGAGTTGTGAAGGGGCAGTAATGTCATCTAGATGGCAAGTGGTAAACTACTTCAAGGTAACCTGGAAGTGGAAGTTTGAACCAGTGATAGAGCTCCCTTAAAAATGCAATTTGTTGAAAGGTAACAGTGTCTAGGGTAAGATTGTGTCGAAAAAAGTTAGTTGTCTGAGTAGCAATGTCTCTAAAACATCAGAGTTGAATCCTTAATCTAGCCCTAGAAAGATTCTTAAACATATTTATAAAGTCTAACTGAATTGTCATTCTGAATATGATGAAAATGTAAGAGCAATTTACTTTTTATTTTTGGTGCATTATCAGTTAGTGAGCTTGTCTACAGGTATTTTTTATAAAGTATGGATGGATAGGTTACAATTCTTGCCACTGACTGGCGACATTCAGTCACATGCAGTCCTTCCTTACTACCTTCAGATGGCACCACTCTAACAAGATGTTAGTTATAGCAGCTTTTAAAAAATAATTCTAGGCTCTGACCTAGTAAACCTTTCTTTTTTCCCTACACTGTAACTGTGTTTGGCAATGTAATTCAAGGTGCCATTGGTTATTTTCCATTTCCTTGTTGCATTTGTTATATTTTGCCCTGTTTTTAATCACTGAAACGTGTCTGGCACTTACAGTGTGGATAATGGTTATTCTTTTAATCATTAGGGCACATCTTTATGGCAACGATTTAAGTCTGTAACATACTCACATAGGACAATGAGGGATTAAAGAAGAAAAAAGATTTTGTTTGACATTTTTATACATCATTCATCTGGCTTGGTGATCCCTGCATCTACATTTCAGCAGTTATCCCAGAACTGTAATTCCCCATGCTGTGTGGAAAGGTACAACTGGAAAAGGATTTAGAGAAATGTAGGTTGCTCTCACTATTATAATTATAACAAACCTTGAAGGTTTATGGGTTGGAGTGGACAATCAGCCTTAGGCTGCAACTAGTACTTTCGTACATGGCCATAGGTTACTGCCTGGGGCTTGGCACTTGAAGCTGTGTCTGGTTAAATGTTTTATTTATTTAATTATTAACTTACATACGTATATATAGATCTATATGTGTGTGTGTTATGTTAATTGTTAAGACCGCTGGAAGGAAAATGACAATTTATATAGGACCTGGGGAATGGCCCTTTTAGTGCCTGAGGTTGCTTAGCCATGTAATCCTGCAGCCAGGTAACCTTTCGTTAGTTGGAAAGCCCTATTTCTTTTTTTTAAAGATGACCGTGTAGTTACTATGATACAGAAGTCAACGTCTATTTGAATAGCTCTGATAAGCAGAATCAGTTTATTAACACACAATAAGCCCTTTCAATGTAATGAGGAGGGGGGGGGGGGGGGGGGGGGGGGGGGGGGGGGGGGGGGGGGGGGGGGGGGGGGGGGGGGGGAGGGGGGGGGGGGGGGGGGGGGGGGGAGATGTATAACCTCTTTAATAAGTGTCCCCAGATGTTCAGGCGTCTACATTCCTTCACAAAAACCAACTAAGAAACTACATTTTTAACAAAATAGTAGGATAAATACACTGTGTAATAATGGTCATGCAAATGTATAACTATCACCATCTGTATATTATTTTTCTTATAATAACTGGCTTATAAAACATACTGCTATTTTAAATAAAACATTACTGTGGTTGACAGTAGGAAGCATTACTCCTAAGAGTGCATGACAAAATTGAATACAATGACATTAGAGAACTGCTTATTCTAGTAATGTACCCGCTGACGTATTTTTTTTTATTCTTTCTTTAAGTTTACTTGTTTTCCTTGTTTCTATATAGTTAGGGTTGCATGCGTTCCATGCAATTGCCTTTGAAATATCAGTGTTGTTATCTGTACTATGTGCATTGTGTTCACTAGTACAATGATTACAGTTTGGTAATACTGTACCATCCAAGAGATGGAGCCCTGCTACAATTCTATACAGAAAATCTGTGCTGTAGCATTGAAGATCACCTTCACCTTCATCCATCCATTTATTTATTACTTAAAAGACCACTATTGACTGGTTAACTTTGTGTGTTTGAAATATGTAACAAATTAACAAAATCTGCAGCTATGTAATTCATGGGCATACAATAATGTTTAGGTAAAATCTTTATTTTAGTCGACATTGCTTGTACCTAAATGCTATTTTTTTGGTTCTCCCAATATTTTTATAATCAAAGAGGGGGAGAGAGGAACATTTGTTGACTCATTGACAGGTTCAGATGAGATTTTGGTGCAGGACACCTTTCTTCTACCTTCCATTCGCTCAGGAAAGGCAGCTTGCAAGTGTTGCTTGTCCTGCGTTATAAGTGCCCCCTTTTTCCTTGGAAGAATAACTATTGTGGCAGGTTCAAGGCTAAAGAAGAGACTGCTACAATTTTCTCTGACAATGACAAAATTGTTAGTTTTGTTGCATATTTCACAAATAGTATGAAGTCATCTATAGTTGTTCTTTAGCAGATAAAGAAAGTGGGAGCCCAAGGACAAATATTTGCAAATCCTCTTTTAAGAAGGTGCCTACCTCCTAAGAAATATAAAAACAAGAAAAGCAGGATGGAAAAAGGCACTGCCATATAAAAATATCTAAATATAACAAACACCATAAAACAAAATTAAGACAACAAACTCTATCTGAATCAATGACCATCCTATTAAACTGTAAATACTGATATAGTGATATATTCCATTTAAATGAAGATATAATACCAGCAATTAATTTATTGTACACACCTATAAATTAAAGTGTAATAGGAGGGCAGTCCTGATTGTGTGTGACATTAAAGTTGACTCTGTACTTTCTAACACAATTTAAAAGCATTAATCTAGTCCAAGTGGAATGATATATATATACGATGTATGTTAGTGTGTGTATAAAAGCCTAAAATGTATAGGATGCATTAGTTGAAAACTACACACAAAAATATCTGCATAATATAGTGATCTTCTCCCCATTGACAAATGAGTTTGTGTCCTTCAGTGTTTGCTTGTGTGTTCTGGTATTTAATGAAAAGGTATAGGGCTGAAGGACATGGCTGATAAACATTTTTGAGGGTGCAGAAGCATTGTTGATATAGCATAGGTGTAATCAGGACATTAATGTACACAGGGGCATATGAACTGGGGGGAATGGGGGGGGGGGGGGCATCCCCCTAGAATACATTTATAATAGACACAAAAAATAGCAAAATTAAACTAAACTTAATTATGCATTACCAGATTTGGCCACTAGAGAAATATGTCTTCCCCATAAAAGTTTTGACCCATAATTTATATATATATATACACAGTGGATATAAAAAGTCTACATAGCCCTGTTAAAATGTCAGGTTTCTGTGCTGTAAAAAAATGAGACAAAGATAAATCATTTCAGAACTTTTTCCAACTTTTAATGTGACCTATAAACTGTACAACTCAATTGAAAAACAAACCGAAATCTTTTAGGTAGAGGGAAGAAAAAATATACAAATAAAATAATATGGTTGCATAAGTATGCACACCCTTAAACTAATACTTTGTTGAAGCACCTTTTGATTTTATTACAGCACTCAGTCTTTTTGGGTATGAGTCTATCAGCATGGCACATTTTGACTTGGCAAGATTTGCCCACTCTTCTTTGCAAAAACACTCCAAATCTGTCAGATTGCGAGGGCATCTCCTGTGCACAGCCCTCTTCAGATCACCCCACAGATTTTCAATCGGATTCAGGTCTGGGCTCTGGCTGGGCCATTCCAAAACTTTAATCTTCTTCTGGTGAAGACATTCCTTTGTTGATTTGGATGTATGCTTTGGGTCGTTGTCATGCTGAAAGATGACGTTCCTCTTCATGTTCAGCTTTCTAGCAGAAGCCTGAAGGTTTTGTGCCAATATTGACTGGTATTTGGAATTTTTCATAATTCCCTCGATCTTCACTAAGGCCCAAGTTCCAGCTGAAGAAAAACAGCCCCAAAGCATGATGCTGCCACCACCATGCTTCACTGTGGGTACGGTGTTCTTTTGGTGATGTGCAGTGTTGTTTTTGCGCCAAACATATCTTTTGGAATTATGGCCAAAAAGTTCAACCTTGGTTTCATAAGACCATAACACCTTTTCCCACATGCTTCTGTGAGACTTCAGATGTGTTTTTGCAAAATATAGCCTGGCTTGGATGTTTTTCTTCGTAAGAAAAGGCTTTTGTCTTGCCACTCTACCCCATAGCCCAGACATATGAAGAATATGGGAGATTGTTGTCACATGTACCACACAGCCAGTACTTGCCAGATATTCCTGCAGCTCCTTTAATGTTGCTGTAGGCCTTTTGGTAGCCTCCCAGACCAGTTTTCTTCTCGTCTTTTCATCAATTTTGGAGGGAGCTCCAGTTCTTGGTAATGTCATTGTTGTGCCATATTTTCTCCACTTGATGATGACTGTCTTCACTGTGTTCCATGGTATATCTAATGCCTTGAAAATTCTTTTGTACCCTTTCCTGACTAATACCTTTTAACAATGAGATCCCTCTGATGCTTTGGAAGCTCTCTGTGGACCATGGCTTTTGCTGTGGGATGTGACTAAGAACATTTCAGGAAAGACCAACTAGAGCAGCTGAACTTTATTTGGGGTTAATCAGAGGCACTTTAAATGATGGCAGGTGTATGCTGACTCCTATTTAACACGATTTGGAATGTGATTGCTCAATTCTGAACACAGCTACATCCCCAGTTATGAGGGTATGCCGACTTATGCAACCACATTATTTTATTTTTATATATTTTCTTCCCTCTACCTAAACGATTTCAGTTTGTTTTGCAATTGAGTTGTACAGTTTGCAGGTCACATTTTAAAGGTGGAAAAAGTTCTGAAATTATTTATCTTTGTCTCATTTTTTGACAGCACAGAAACCTGACATTTTAACAGGGGTGTGTAGATTTTTTATATATATATATATATATATATATATATATATATATATATATATCACAACACAGGGGTGTCCTTTATTGCCTCTTATATCAGGTCAGAGTGTAGAATCAATATCTTTGCTGATGACTTATTTCCTGCCCTTTGGAAACCTCTTACCTCCTTCACCACTCTTTTTTTTTTATTGTTTTATTTTTTTTAAGTTTGGAGCCATATTTGGGGCACCAAAATTAACCATGACAAGCCTGTTGGATCACCCAAAGTATTGCTAGGCTCCTACAAAATCACCAAATGTTATATCTTCCTAAACTATTTGTTTACCTCTCTATTCCCTGCAAAATGGTTGCTACACCAGCATTCCTATTTGTTATTGCTTTAACCACACTGTCCTACTTCTATACAATATTTTTATTGCAAATGTGTACTAGCAAAAGGATGGAAGAGGCCCAACCCTACTATGAAACAGATGAATGTAGGATTTGGTGCATTTACAATATGAGGATATAATCTACCACCCTAGATACCTTCCATAAAAAGGCAGGATACCTGGGTGTATGCACTGGACAACACATGTTCCTACAATTGAGCTACTGGTTGAGCTACAAGCAAGCACTGACTAACACCCTGTTCTTCATTCCCCTTATTTCTTTTTCTTTTCTCCTCCTCCTTATTTTTTCAGGGTTTTTTTTCCTCTCAAACTTCTTACAAAATTTCTCCAAAAACTAAACCTCTGCATGTTTACCTCACATTACATCAAATCTTTTTATTTTTTTTAACAACCTGTTATTAAGGATGAGGATGTATTATAGGTATAGTATTTCTGCTGATCGTCACAAAACTACATTGCTTGATCACCTGTGGCATTTATTTTATCATGTCTTTTATTTTGTGTTACGCTAGCTGAATAATTTTCCAATGAGGACAATATTTACAAAGCATTTACTTTGAAGTTACTTTTATTAAATAGCCACCAATAGACAACATATTTTTCTTACTGGAAGGTTGAATATCTCACAGGAAATTAAAGTGCCTGCGTAATAGCTCTTTTTATTAATATTAAAATTACTTTTCAATAAAACAACTTTTTCCATTTACTGTGACTAAATTAAATTTGCCTTTTTATCAGTCAATGGAATAAGATTTTTCTCCCCCCCCCTCCTTTTACAGATATATTATATATAATTTACACATTGTGGCACTTTATATTACTTCATTTCTGTAATGATAACATTATAAGACATCAGCTAATCTATGTTTAACTTTGCTGCTTTTACTTTTAAGTTGTATTATGTTTTACAAATAAACGTTCAGCTTACAAAAAATGTGTTAATGTGTATCCTGATGAACTGCCCCAATGGCTGACATCTCATGGTCAAACAAGTAGTAGATGCACTTGGTTTTTTATGCTATAGAAATTTTATCAATATGCCTTTTTATTCACTATTTTTTTTTTTGTGTGTAGGGGAGCAACGTCGGCAGTTTTTAAATGTGAAACTAAAGTAACAAAAAGACCCTTTGCTGCAAAAATAATAAAAAAAACGGTAAGTAGAGTTTGTAAGTATAAAGACAATCATAAAGCACGTTTTATATAATGTCAAGATACATCAACTACTAGTAAGTAAAGCACTCTTCTTGATTACACTTACATGAGCAATGTGGAAGGTATAGGGCTGTGTAAAACATTAGTCAATCTTCATTATTCTCACACACGTTCTAATTGACCAAATGATAAATATTTATATGATAGGTCCAATCACACTTTTTTACAAACGTTGTTACAATTCAGATTATAGTTTCTATTTGGTTTTATTATAGCTCATACATGTCATATGTCTGTACCTTGTGTGGGCACGTTTATAGACGACAAAAAAAAGACACCTTAATAAACTTTAGGATTCCTTCTGGCTTAGTATGCTATATAATGAAAACTTAAAGCCACTATAAGTTATATACTGATGCTCTATATTGTGTTACTCTGGCAGTACCAAACACCTTTATTCATAGGTGGTGAATACAATCGCAATCCCTATTTTGCTCTGGTACATCACTACAATGATAATCCATTCCACACTATAGCCACAAAAGACTGTTTTTAATACTAATGTTGCTTTTCATGCATGTAGATCACCTGACAGTGTAATTTTATGTTTAGACCACCATACCCTTAAAACATGAATGCACACTCTGGTGCTACTCATACATGCCGTACACACATTACAATGGATATACCAATGCTACAGCCCAAGTGCTGCTCGTGAGGGCAAGACCCTCTTAATTGTAGTGGACAGTACATGGGTGCAATTAACAGAACTATTCACAGATACACATTTTAACGACATTGCTGAAGCATTTCTTGGCCTATACTTGGGTTCATGGTCCTACAAAAATCTGTCTGTCAATATATGACCCTAGTATATCTCTCTTTGTTTCAAATGAATGCTATGTATTATTCACCAACAGCTTTTCAGTTCAAAAAGTGTGTGGTGGATAATGTAATAAACGTGACTGTACAGCTCCACTAGGTCTATATCTTGTAAACACCTTTTAATACATTTCACCTCTACACAATTCTGCTTTTCAAATGCAGTTTCAGTATTTAATGTAGAATCCCAAATTTGTGACCCTGGACTGAGTGACTTACCGGAGAGTCATGCTCTTAGAATTCCGAGAATAAAGATTATTTTACTGTAATAGTAGACACACCTCATTACTATCCTGTGAGGAAATCCTATTAAAACTACACCGGCACCCAAACAACAAGTTTTTAATCTTTAAATAGCTTAAACCGGCTATATATGGTATTAGCTGTCTTTGTCAGCGTAAATCATTTATAGGATCTTCAGCATTGCAAATAGATCTCGTTTTTTTTATGCTAAGGTGCAACTGTATATGATAAGATTTATAGTTTAGGGGAAGGGATCTAATTACATGATGACAATGGGGAAATGAAATCATAATTCATAAGTAATGCAAATTCCAATGTGAAGGAGCTCATTAAAAAAATGATTTCCTTATATTACAGATCCTACTTAATATAATGCAACTTCATAACTTGGGCTTGGAGCCATGTTAATTTGGTATCAGTTTCAAGGGAGTAAGGCCCACAATAAATCCCTTCCCCTAAACTGGTTGCTAAACAGTCTACCAGGAATCTCCTTGACCCCAAAACACCATTTTATTATTTCCACACTGTGTGCTTAAAATGTCTTCAACTACCTGCATATTAAAATTATAATTTGTCTTCAAAAATATTGTTATTCTAATCCGTGGCAGAGCTAGGGAATGAAGGGCCCTGGTGCACATAAAAATTTGGACCCCTACACATTTTTTTGACTCTTCCTTGGTCAAAATATATTTATATATTATAAATAATATATAACATATTATAGATTATATATAGTTCCCAGTGCAAATATTTTTTTTCCTATTGTATGGCCCCCTCCAGCCTATGCTCCACGGCCCCCCTCCAGCCTATGCTCCCTGATCAAGGTAAACAGTAAGAGGGGGCTGATGAGGCTGGGGCCCTTCCATACAAGGGCCCCAGTGCTTTGCACTGGCAGTAGTTCCACCTCTGATTATAATGCTGTGCTAATGAATTGCTCCCTCAAGAAAATGTAATGCAGTATAATAATTTTGGTTTGTAAAATAAACTTTCTTTAGTCACAACTATAGAGGTAGCTCAGCTCCGACCCTTTTTTTTATATTAAAAATAAATATATATATATATATATATATATATATATATATATATATATATATATATATATATATATATATATATATATATAATTTGTATGCAGTCACTACACCCTCAGCAGTATATCAGTTTAGCAATATCTTATTTCAGTGGATGCATTTACCCAGTTCAATAAATAGGGCCACAACATCTCAATTTTTGCGTGACAATGACATGGAAGCTCTTGTTGGTCTACTGTATTATTAAAAGGTGAGGAACAATGGCAAATAATATTTGTGTCAAAATCTCTGTTTGCATTTTACATCAGACACTGTTTTTTGGAATATAAAAAACATTTCCAAGAGACCTACTATGGCCACTGTTTTCTATACAATCCTTTGAACAACCAAACTTGAAAGGGTGTCCGCAGTAAATAATAATTTGGTATAAATGCTAAAAATGCAAAGGCTGTGTTTTTTTGTTTTTTTTAATCATCCATAAAGGTTCAATGATATTTAGATCTGTTGATTGACAAGGATATGTAATGCACTTGACTTCATTCCAATGCTCATTAAACCTTAAGATGCACTTGGTCCTGTATAAAATTATGAAAGTGCTAATTGTCTGACCTCTTTTATAGCTGAAACATACTCCATACTGTCAAGCAACCTAATTTGACTCCCCTTTGCAGCTGCATTTGTAATTGTGATTTAGATACTTCAAAATGTAATTTCTTTTTGATATGGTGTTTCCATTATTTTGTCCATTAAAGACTGTGTTTTTTCCATTCTAAAAACATTTTGCTTATGTTCAGTTGTTTTAAATATTTCCTGTATTTTATTCCCTTTAGGTTTCTAAAAAGATCGTACGAACTGAAATCGGAGTATTACTGCGACTTTCACATCCAAATATTGTAAGTCAAAATTATGTTTGTATAATCCACCCAAATGCTACTTCTATTGCATTAAATAGACATATATGCTCTAGAACAGTCTTGAGACGGGTTTCCTACAACAAAAATGTCAGAGTATGTTGCTCTTTTTAGAATAATACTTCAGCAATACCATTTTATGTTCTATGACACTATACAACACATTATCTGATTCACTGCCTGTAACTATATAATACCCAGGGACTCTGGTTCACTAATTATATTCTTTCACTCACCATTGCTAAACTGCAGCTCCACGTCTTTCTTGCGTCTCTGTGATTACTGCAAGTCACAGCAGCCATATGTTTCCCACTTACCTGCTGCTCCTTGTATCTTCCAAAACGACATTTTAAAAGGATATGAAAAGTTCCTGAATGTTTTACTAGGTATTTAACTTAGCTATGTATCTATCTACTTTTATGTACTTGTATTTTATTATAAATTCCTTTTTTATAAGCTCTGTGTTTTGTGAGCTGCGTAGGGCAGACCCAAGCAGGGGCTATGTGTTTGATTTTATGCAGTAAAAACGGAGCTTAGAAGCACTTAATAAAATAAAGTACATAAAAGTATATAGGTACACAGGGATATTTGTTGTGGTGAACTACCTAGTCATAGGGTCCACAACACAGGCTGAGATCCCGCTCCATGCTGATGATAGCCAGTAAGCTTGAAACAGCTGTACATAGATAGGATTCTCAGCTTGTGTTTAATCCAACCTTGGCTTTGCATTAAAGCTGTGTAATACAGCATGCATAAGCTTAAAGGAAGCCATGTTTGATAATGGCTACGGAATGAAGAGCGTGGCATTTATGGGCACATTTGCATGTCCCAGCTCAACTTCCCAGAATGCAGTGTAATAACAGTTTTTCTTGGAACTCTGAGCTGGAAGCAGGTTTTTTTTAACTTGCTTTAGACATTCAAATGTGAACACAGATGTACTTTTTATTAAAAAATATATAAAAAAAAATATATATATATATATATATATATATATATATATATATATATATATATATATATTTATATATATATATTTATAGGTTTCTGGATTGATTTTAATATAATATAAATATAATATTATATTATATTAATATTTATATTATATTATAATCAATCCAGAAACCTTCCATATCCCTTTTTAAGATGAGGGTTAGGACCTCAAAGTGCTGTAGGGGGTTAGGATTACGGTTAGGGCCGGCAAGGGGTGTAGCGGGTTTGGGTTGGCAAGGGGTGTAGGGGGATAAGATTAGGGTTAGGTCCGGTGAAGGGGGTTAGGGACTTAGGGTTAGAGGGTTAGGTTTAGGGTTAGGGCCGCTAACTGCTGTAGGGAGTTAGGGTTAGGCCTGGCAAGGGGTGTAGGGGTTTAGGAGCTTACATTGCTGGGAACGCGGGTACTAGCATAAAACAGGAAAGGTCCGAGAAACCTTATTAACACTGCAGCCTCCATCTCCACATCAAATATAATCCACAATCTGCCCCTTTTCCTTTGCTTATCTCTGACCCATTTAATAAGTTCTCACGACATGCCCCATTTCCTCACTGTTTCATGCATTGTACCTACTCTGACATTCTTTACCCCAGTTTCCCCACTTTCCCCTAGCCTGCAGTACTTCATATATTACCTGAATTGATCCAGCATTTTGATTCCTTTTGGACAAATGCACATAACTTATTTGAGATTAGAGGTCCTACATCTCATGGTATCCTTTTGAAATGCACTGCTGAATATGTTCAGAATTGTTAATTCTAAATAAGAATTATTTATTTATTTTTTTGTTTTTTTTTATTGCTGCACTCTGGATTTTAATATTTAACTTTTTTGTTTTTAGATTAAACTAATGAGTATCTTTGAGTCCCCCTCAGAGATTACGTTTATTCTTGAACTAGTTACTGGAGGTGAACTTTTTGACAGGTAAATATTCATTTAATAATTGAATTTTGATATCCACATGTGCAATTATAACACAAATTTGCCAAACCACTCCATTCTAATATTTCTAAAGTAACTTATTAGGACTACAGAGTATGTGTGTGTATATATATATATATATATATATATATATATATATATATATATATATATATATATATATATATATATATATATATATATATATATATATATATATATATCTTCTATAGACATATTAAACAAGGAAAAGGGACCTAATGGAGTAAATATTTGCCTTAGATGTTTGAAAACCTTACTTTATTTCAAAACCACTACCTAACTTTTCCCCTTAATATAAATAATGTCAAACATTAGAATGCTGTTTAAAGGTATATCTAAACTTCCTGGATTGTGAATGCATCCGTAGTGTATGCCAAATTATTATTTTTTTGCATGAAAAAATATCAAAATAAACATTTACAAACTCACCCTGATGTTTGCTAAATGTATTAAGTTTGAAAGAGGCAGCTTTTGTTAGTTCACATCCCTGAAAAGCCCTGCTGAGATTAGCATAACATTCAAAATAAATTTTGAGAAATCGTAGGTTACCTGAAACTTTTGTATCGTACTCTATGGTTCCTGTGTTGCAAAGCAGCCTGGGATATGTAGTCTCTCTCTTCCTGTGCTCTGATTCAGTTGTGAGCTCAGACCCGACCCAAACATGTGATTTCATCCTGCAGTAAGTACTTCTTTAGGAAAGCAGCCAGGTACAGAGTGTTTGCTTTCCAATGTGTTCTTGGTTATGTAAGTTCCCTGTTGGTGTGCAAAGCTGGATGTTACTTTCCTGCCTATAACTTTGTAAGTACACTGAACTAATCTATATAACACGTATTTTTCTGATAATCACTGCCTGTTTCTTACCAAACATTTGAAACCCAGGAAACCTATATATGCCTGTAAACATGAAGTCTGTGCTTAACAAATAATGTATGCTTCATTTTACAAGTGAATCTCTTGCTCATTGTTCTCTCACTCACTGAATTCTTAGGATAGTAGAACGTGGACATTACAGTGAAAAGGACGCTGCCCATGCTGTACAGCAAATTCTGGAAGCAGTTGATGTAAGTTTGTAACACTATAACTTGAATAAAAGGTACAGTTTATCCTATTTGTAGAGCTGCATTCATGTAATATTTTGGAGAACGAACTGGCAACTCACTCACAGTATCTTTGCCATGAAAACCTTATGGTTTGGACAAACCGACACAAGATGTGCCTGCAGTGCTGTAGTCCATGGGGTCGAGAAGTGTCAGACACAACCTCCCAACAAAATCTACTACACAAGTTAGGAACCAGCCACTCACTGATGAGGTAGGAACCTTGAAACTGCTATACGTGGGTAGAATTCCTGGCTTGTGTATAATCCATCTTGGGCTTTGCTTGAAGCTGTGTAATACAGCAGGCATATGCTTAAAGGAAGCCATGTTTAAAATGGTAATGGATTGCAAGAGCGAAGCCTTTGTGGGCACATTTGCATGTCCCAGCCCAGGTTCCCAGAATGCAGTGTAATAACTGTATTTCTCTGAATACTGAGCAGAAAACAAGTTTTGAATTTGTTTTAGACCTTCAATTCAAATGTGATCACAAATGCACTATTTATCTATATAATGTATGTATAGTTGTGGATCTTACGAATGTGGGTCACTTTTACGATGTTGGTGCTCATTGAAGGCCTCGCGATGAGCACTGTAGGCGCTCATTGCTAGGCACGCAGCACTCTGGGGCTGCAATGAGCGCCAAAGGCCAATTTCTTCAAACACATAGCTCGAAAGACCCCCGAAAAATGCCAAATAATAGAAAAAAAATTAACTTCAACACTCACACAGCACAGGAGAGCCAGGGAGCCTGTGAGTGAGGTTGCAAGATAATTTGAGGCTTAATTGACATTTTGCGGAGATCGCAAATAGTCTAAACAAGGGAACAAAATGGCGGGTGAAAAAACATAACATTTCTCAAATAGGATCAAAACGAGGGCGAAGCCATTAACACTTACCCAAGCAACGCAGCCGAAGCCAGTAACACTTACCCAAACAACGCTAGGTACGCAAGCAACTCAGCTCGAGCTGCGCAAAACGAGCAGAGACACAGAGGAGAAATACACAGGGGAGGGAGACTGGGAACAGGGTGGAAAGAGACACAGGGCTGAGAGATGAGGGAAATAAGGAGAAACAAAAGACACAGAGCAAGGAGAGGAGGGAGAGGGGGGAAACACACAGGGTCAGAGAGTGGGGAGAGGCTCGAAGGCGCACATCGCGAGGTACCAAAGGGTCGGGTTGCACGACGTCTGCAATCACCGATCATTGTAGGGCTCCCAATGAGTGCCTAAGGCGCTCATCACAAGGCCAGTAAAGTACACCGGGAAAGAGGCTTGCAATGAGCGCCGAATGTGCCATAGATAGGCCACGGGTACATTGATACAAGACATTTTCCAACCAGTTTTTATTACAGATAAAGAGAATAAGTTAGTTAATTAAAAATATTTCATTATAAGGAAATTGAGAAAAAAATGGAAATGTATTGGCAAAGATATTGCAGCGCAGGGTAGTGCAACTTACGGCTTGGAAAACACCGAAAACTGGCGTCCAAAAAGTCACAGATAGTCGGACATGACTGAAGGCCTGAACAACAATTGCATTAGTTGACATCATTCATAATTTCACGTATGATCTAGATAATGACATCACTACAATATAATCTAAAAAATGATATCATCCATGATATTACTGATGGCATCAGACTAGACCCCTATGATGTCACTTATTTAATTTATAATTGTGCACAGATGGGTGGAGAGGTAGCAGGTGAGTGTGGTTTATATAATGATGGTGTGGGGAGAGGGATATATGGATATATACATACATACATACATACATATATATATATATATATATATATATATATATATATATATAAATATATACAGGGAGTGCAGAATTATTAGGCAAGTTGTATTTTTGAGGATTAATTTTATTATTGAACAACAACCATGTTCTCAATGAACCCAAAAAACTCATTAATATCAAAGCTGAATATTTTTGGAAGTAGTTTTTAGTTTGTTTTTAGTTTTAGCTATTTTAGGGGGATATCTGTGTGTGCAGGTGACTATTACTGTGCATAATTATTAGGCAACTTAACAAAAAACAAATATATACCCATTTCAATTATTTATTTTTACCAGTGAAACCAATATAACATCTCAACATACACAAATATACATTTCTGACATTCAAAAACAAAACAAAAACAAATCAGTGACCAATATAGCCACCTTTCTTTGCAAGGTCACTCAAAAGCCTGCCATCCATGGATTCTGTCAGTGTTTTGATCTGTTCACCATCAACATTGCGTGCAGCAGCAACCACAGCCTCCCAGACACTGTTCAGAGAGGTGTACTGTTTTCCCTCCTTGTAAATCTCACATTTGATGATGGACCACAGGTTCTCAATGGGGTTCAGATCAGGTGAACAAGGAGGCCATGTCATTAGATTTTCTTCTTTTATACCCTTTCTTGCCAGCCACGCTGTGGAGTACTTGGACGCGTGTGATGGAGCATTGTCCTGCATGAAAATCATGTTTTTCTTGAAGGATGCAGACTTCTTCCTGTACCACTGCTTGAAGAAGGTGTCTTCCAGGAACTGGCAATAGGACTGGGAGTTGAGCTTGACTCCATCCTCAACCCGAAAAGGCCCCACAAGCTCATCTTTGATGATACCAGCCCAAACCAGTACTCCACCTTCACCTTGCTGGCGTCTGAGTCGGACTGGAGCTCTCTGCCCTTTACCAATCCAGCCACGGGCCCATCCATCTGGCCCATCAAGACTCACTCTCATTTCATCAGTCCATAAAACCTTAGAAAAATCAGTCTTGAGATATTTCTTGGCCCAGTCTTGACGTTTCAGCTTGTGTGTCTTGTTCAGTGGTGGTCGTCTTTCAGCCTTTCTTACCTTGGCCATGTCTCTGAGTATTGCACACCTTGTGCTTTTGGGCACTCCAGTGATGTTGCAGCTCTGAAATATGGCCAAACTGGTGGCAAGTGGCATCGTGGCAGCTGCACGCTTGACTTTTCTCAGTTCATGGGCAGTTATTTTGGTTTTTCCACACGCTTCTTGCGACCCTGTTGACTATTTTGAATGAAACGCTTGATTGTTCGATGATCACGCTTCAGAAGCTTTGCAATTTTAAGAGTGCTGCATCCCTCTGCAAGACATCTCACTATTTTTGACTTTTCTGAGCCTGTCAAGTCCTTCTTTTGACCCATTTTGCCAAAGGAAAGGAAGTTGCCTAATAATTATGCACACCTGATATAGGGTGTTGATGTCATTAGACCACACCCCTTCTCATTACAGAGATGCACATCACCTAATATACTTAATTGGTAGTAGGCTTTCGAGCCTATACAGCTTGGAGTAAGACAGCATGCATAAAGAGGATGATGTGGTCAAAATACTCATTTGCCTAATAATTCTGCACTCCCTGTATATATATATATATATATATATATATATATATATATATATATATATATATATATATATATATATATATATATATATATATATATATATATATATATATATATATATATATATATATATATATATATATATATATATATATATATATATATATATATATATATATATATATATATACATATACTACTCTTTACAACAATCAACACACAAACCAGGCACTCGCACCATACTGAGGATCGGCAGTAACCGTGAAACAGTACTGTATGTGGTTAAGTGACCTGGTTTGTGAAAAATCCATCCGTTGCTATGTCTAAAACTGAAACACAGTAAGAATATGCTTTAAATGAGCCATGTTTAAAATGGTTTCGATTGACAAAGTGATGCTGCATTATGTGGCCTCATTTGCATGTCCTGCCCAGTTTTCCCAGACTGCAGTGCATATACTGTATTTCTGAGAAATTTGAGCAGGAAATAAGTTTTTATCAACTTATTTTTAGACATTCAAATGGAGTCACTAATGTACTATTCTTTATTTGTAATATATATATATATATATATATATATATATATATATATATATATATATATATATATATATATATATATATATATATATATATATACATACATACATACATACATACATACATACATACATACATACATACATACATACATACATACATATACACAGTGGATATAAAAAGTCTACACACCCCTGTTAAAATGTCAGGTTTCTGTGCTCTAAAAAAAATTAGAC
Organism: Discoglossus pictus; assembly: GCA_027410445.1. NCBI lineage: Eukaryota > Metazoa > Chordata > Amphibia > Anura > Alytidae > Discoglossus > Discoglossus pictus. The sequence goes on from CM050163.1 coordinate 297,667,200, forward strand.
AAAGATAAATAATTTCTGAATATTTTCCACCTTTTAATGTGACCTATAAACTGTACAACTCAATTGAAAAACAAACTGAAATCTTTTACGTAGAGGGAAGAAAAAATATAAAAATAAAATAATATGGTTGCATAAGTATGGACACCCTTAAACTAATACTTTGTTGAAGCACCTTTTTGATTTTATTACAGCACTTTTTGGGTATGAGTCTATCAGCATGGCACATTTTGACTTGGCAAGATTTGCCCACTCTTCTTTGCAAAAACACTCCAAATCTGTCCGATTGCGAGGGCATCTCCTGTGCACAGCCCTCTTCAGATCACCCCACAGATTTTCAATCGGATTCAGGTCTGGGCTCTGGCTGGGCCATTCCAAAACTTTAATCTTCTTCTGGTGAAGCCATTCCTTTGTTGATTTGGATGTATGCTTTGGGTCGTTGTCATGCTGAAAGATGAAGTTCCTCTTCATGTTCAGCTTTCTAGCAGAAGCCTGAAGGTTTTGTGCCAATATTGACTGGTATTTGGAACTGTTCATAATTCCCTCTATCTTAACTAAGGCCCCAGTTCCAGCTGAAGAAAAACAGCCCCAAAGCATGATGCTGCCACCACCATGCTTCACTGTGGGTATGGTGTTCTTTTGGTGATGTGCAGTGTTGTTTTTGCGCCAAACATATCTTTTGGAATCATGGCCAAAAAGTTCAACCTTGGTTTCATCAGACCATAACACCTTTTCCCACATGCTTTTGTGAGACTTCAGATGTGTTTTTGCAAAATGTAGTCTGGCTTGGATGTTTTTCTTCGTAAGAAAAGGCTTTCGTCTTGCCACTCTACCCCATAGCCCAGACATATGAAGAATACGGGAGATTGTTGTCACATGTACCACACAGCCAGTACTTGCCAGATATTCCTGTAGCTCCTTTAATGTTGCTGTAGGCCTCTTGGTTGCCTCCCAGACCAGTTTTCTTCTCGTCTTTTCATCAATTTTGGAGGGAGCTCCAGTTCTTGGTAATGTCACTGTTGTGCCATATTTTCTCCACTTGATGATGACTGTCTTCACTGTGTTCCATGGTATATCTAATGCCTTGGAAATTCTTTTGTACCCTTTCCTGACTAATACCTTTTAACAATGAGATCCCTCTGATGCTTTGGAAGCTCTCTGTGGACCATGGCTTTTGCTGTGGGATGTGACTAAGAAAATTTCAGGAAAGACCAACTAGAGCAGCTGAACTTTATTTGGGGTTAATCAGAGGCACTTTAAATGATGGCAGGTGTATGCTGACTCCTATTTAACACGATTTGGAATGTGATTGCTTAATTCTGAACACCGCTACATCCCCAATTATAAGAGGGTGTGCAGACTTATGCAACCATATTATTTTTATTTTTATTTTATTCCCTTCAACTAAAAGATTTCAGTTTGTTTTTCAATTGAGTTGTACAGTTCATAGGTCACATTAAAGGTGGAAAAAGTTCGGAAATGATTTATCTTTGTCTAATTTTTTTACAGCACATAGGTCGTTTGTCGTGTTTTGCGAGTTTCTTGTGGTGTTTTGCGTGTTTAGAGTGCTGTAGCCTCGTTTTTGTTTTGTTCGGCGGCCATTTTTTCTCTCGCTTAGCTATTTTGTATTTTTTTTTTTTTTTTTTAGTGTCTAAACTCTTTTTTATTTTTAGTTAACTGAATGTGTAAGCTGTTTTTTTTTTATGTCCTGGATGCTTTCTCTTGCTGTAGGTAACCTTTTTATGTATGTGCTGTGTGTATTTATTGTGTTTTTAATTTTGTGATGTTCGCGAGTTGCTGACGATTTTTGCAAGGTCGTAATGTGTGGTAACGTGTCTCGTATGTTTTTTGCGTTGCGAGGTAAAGTTTGCGAGGGACGCGGTTGTTGTGTCATGTTGTTTGCGTTTTAACATAAATTTTGCGAGGGTCGCAAGCAACTGATCCAGCAACTGAGGCCGTCACCCGCAGCCCTCACTAAGCGAGGGCCGTGGGATCGCTATGCGAGCCCGCAAGCGTTAGCAACAACTCGTACGCTCACAACTATATATGTGATATATATGATATAGATAGATACTGTTTTCTTAAAGTAATAAGGGTTAATTGGTAAAATTGGATGCTTGTATTTTTCTTAATTTTTGCACACTTATTGGCTTTACAGATTATTTCCACTCATCAAATATAGTGTGTTTCATGTGTTATGTACATTTAGTGCATTACGCGTAGTGGGCTTTGACAACAGGTTTTGTAACCACCACTAGACATTCTGGTTTACTGCCGTCAATATAATGCAGAATAATATTCAACAGGTTGTGGAGCCTGTATTGGGTTTCACACTGTATGAATACAAAGTGAGACAAACTCTGGTTCTGTCCAGTGAGCCTTAAGGAGAGGGTTGTGAATTACTGCTCCATAGTTAGGTTAACAACATGTTTCAGGAGAAAATTAAATTCCTTTCATTTTTTTTTATCTTTGGTTATGGGCCTTAAATTGATGTGCAAGTCAAAGGATATGGATAGATGAGATCAAGCAATGAACACGAGCTTGAGGGGAATTTTTAGGCTTAAGTTGCCTTATCTTGAGCTTTAACACACACACACACACACACATATATATATATATATATATATATATATATATATATATATGAAAATATTTTTGAAAATCCATATGGCAGTTTAATGCACAAAGCACACCTAGATTCTTGCTCAGGCACTGGAAACTGCAATATGAGTGCCATAGCTTGTCAATAAACCTGCAGTGAGAAAATAAAAAAACGTATACGTATATTTTTTAACTTTACTTGTGCTAATGAGACTTTCAATATTCTAGAAGCAACAAATACTTTTTAAGGGTCATTGCTTTTTTTAGCATGTACAATTGCCTTTCAGTGTGACAAATTAATTCTACTTTTTACAATTTAAGTATCTACACAGAAATGGAGTAGTTCATCGTGACTTGAAACCAGAAAATCTTCTCTACGCAGATATGTCTCCAGATTCCCTTTTAAAAATTGGTAATGTTCTCCATTGTTTCTTAAATACTCACCAGTACCTTATCAGTTTTTACATATACCGTATTTATTGGCGTATAACACACACCTCATTTTAAGAAGGGAATTTCAGGGGAAAAAAATGAAATTTCACATAAAGAACTTTGAAGCAAAAACCTCAACCTCCCTCCCTCCTCAAACCTCCTCAACCTCAACCCCCCTCCTCAACCTCAACCCCCCTCCTCAACCTCAACCCCCCTCCTCATCCTCAACCCCCCTCCTCATCCTCAACCCCCCTCCTCATCCTCAACCCCCCTCCTCATCCTCAACCCCCCCCTCCTCATCCTCAACCCCCCCCTCCTCATCCTCAACCCCCCTCCTCATCCTCAACCCCCCTCCTCTTCCTCAACCCCCCTCCTCATCCTCAACCCCCCTCCTCATCCTCAACCCCCCTCCTCATCCTCAACCCCCCTCCTCATCCTCAACCCCCCTCCTCATCCTCAACCCCCCTCCTCATCCTCCCCATCCTCTTCCTCCCTCCTCAAACCCCCCATCCTCAAACCCCCTCAACCCCCCATCCTCATCCTCCTTCCTCAACCCCCCTCCTCATTCTCAACCCCCTCCTCATTCTCAACCCCCTCCTCATTCTCAACCCCCTCCTCATTCTCAACCCCCTCCTCATTCTCAACCCCCTCCTCATCCTCAACCCCCCTCCTCATCCTCAACCCCCTTCCTCATCCTCAACCCCCTTCCTCATCCTCAACCCCCTTCCTCATCCTCAACCCCCCTCCTCATCCTCAACCCCCCTCCTCATCCTCAACCCCCCTCCTCATCCTCAACCCCCCTCCTCATCCTCAACCCCCCTCCTCATCCTCAACCCCCCTCCTCATCCTCAACCCCCCTCCTCATCCTCAACCCCCCTCCTCATCCTCAACCCCCCTCCTCATCCTCAACCCCCCTCCTCATCCTCAACCCCCCTCCTCATCCTCAACCCCAACCTCCCCCCTCCTCATCCTCCTTCCTCAACCCCCCTCCTCATTCTAAACCCCCCCTCCTCATTCCAAACCCCCCCTCCTCATTCCAAACCCCCCCTCCTCATTCCAAACCCCCCCCCCTCCTCATTCCAAACCCCCCCCTCCTCATTCCAAACCCCCCCCTCCTCATTCCAAACCCCCCCCTCCTCATTCCAAACCCCCCCCTCCTCATTCCAAACCCCCCCCCCTCCTCATTCTAAACCCCCCCTCCTCATTCTAAACCCCCCCCTCCTCATTCTAAACCCCCCCTCCTCATTCTAAACCCCCCCTCCTCATTCTAAACCCCCCCCCTCCTCAACCTAAACCGGCACCCGGTATATGCTGACGTGGCGCGCATTTGACGTCACATGCGTGCCGGGTCAAGGAGCGGAGCGAAGGCCGGAGCAGAAGCAGTTAAGTGAGGGGGAGCTATTTAGGGGGCTTTAGGTTGAGGAGGGGGCTTTAGGTTGAGGAGGGGGGTGTTAGAATGAGGAGGAGGGGGGGTTTAGGATGAGGAGGAGGGGGGGTTTAGGATGAGGAGGAGGGGGCTTTAGGATGAGGAGGAGGGGGGGTTTAGGATGAGGAGGAGGGGGGGTTTAGGATGAGGAGGAGGGGGGTTTAGGATGAGGAGGGGGGAGGGAATATCGGCGTATAACACGCACCTATCATTTGCCCCCTATTTTCAGGGAGAAAAAGTGCGTGTTATACGCCGATAAATACGGTACATTTTACCTTTGGTTAAATGGCTTCAGAAATTGAAACGCATTCAGGTCCCGATCTAAAGCTATTCAGATCCTTACCTTATCCAACTTCTAAGGATCAGTAGTGTCCAATACTTTCAAGGATTTGTCATTCTGTGCACAGAGAACATGTTGACATTTTTATGTGGGTAGATCCACTGTTGCTCGTGTTGCTTCATTTCTATCCTCTGCTAGAATGACTGTAAAATTAATTTTCTCCATTTAGGACACAACAGATACGTATTGAACCCACATTTTTTTTCATTTAAAGTCTCTTAGCTGTGCTCTGAAAAGCTTATGTAGGATACAGTATAGCCTGCATAATAGTTAATTGTATGTGTTAATGATTAAGACATAGGACCATAAAATGCAGGCCAGTGATCACAATGCAGTAAACCTGTTCCAGATTTAACTCTCATTGCTATTCATCTGCATCACTGTATTAAACTTTATAGAAAAGAAAATCTTTAATATATTATATGTAAATACTGAGGAGTGCCTATCTCCTCTTCCTCCTATCCCAATGTCCAACACAGTGCAACCAAACGGGCATTATCTAAATAGTTACTTTTATTTATCACCAATTTAATTATTTTTTTAAATTCACAAACAATTGTGAGACACACCTTTTAATAGCGTGTTCAGAAACTCAAACGGGAATTTCCTAAATGTAAATATTTCTGCTTCTTAAAGCTGACTTTGGACTGTCCAAGATTGTAGATGAACATGCGACCATGAAGACATTATGTGGTACCCCAGGTTACTGTGGTGAGTTGCAACTGGGTATGCAATGTAAAAGGGGGGCATTGAAACATTGTTTTCTTAATCTGAATAGTAAGTCAACAACAGGGAAATTGCATGAATGGTGCATATTTATTTTTTAATAAAGCAAAATAGCCTATTAAGAACGAAGACAAAAGTTCCAGTTTTGGTACAAATAAAAACACTTTACCTATAAATAAGAAAATTTGCAAATGGTTGATATTAAATTAATGTTGGATAATATATCTTGAAGGTGTGAGGGCTTTTGAAAGACATTTTCTGCCTAAAACATCAACAAAGCTCTCTAGCTTCAAATTTGTGTTAGCAAAGGACTTTTTTTTACTTTTTTTTTTAATATTTGCACATCGCTTAAATATGGGTTAAATTTTAGTTTTTACTATGATTTGGACATTTACAGTGTTCCTTTTTAAATAGAGTGATCATAAGCCACTACTATTTAATCACTAGCTGGACCCTCCATTCCTAAGTGCTTTTTAACCTCGGCTATCACAAAATCTTATCAGATATAGGAACCATAGCAGTCTCATACCCATAACTTGTTAACCCTTACCTAAGCTCACATTTTCTCTTTCCCTTTGGAATGTATGCCCTGCATGCAATAAAACTACTACCATTCAAAACCTGTTCATCTGGAAGTCTTTCAGCTTACTAAATATGACAGAAACCTGGCTTTCATCATAATACCATCCATATCACTGCTATGGTAGTCTACATTTTAGCCACACATCAAAAGATGACTGGGAGGTAGTGTGGGAATTCCTCTACCCCCCCCCCCCCCCACACACACCCATTGTACTCTCCTCGCCCTCCTTTTAAAGTTCATTTTGTTAGACGGACCCCTCTCTCTGTGTAGCTGTTGTCTATCGCCCTTCTAGACCAACCTCCCAGCTGACTACTTTGCATCCTTGCTCCCACACTTCCTCACCTCTAACATTTCCATGCCTGTTAACAATCCAACTGCCCCTGCCACTACAACATTTTTCTGATTACCTTTCTCACATATCTGTGGTAACTCTCTGCTCTCTAACATACCCTTCCGTCTTTCTGATGACCATATTTAAACCTGGAGCCTTACCATATCCCACACACCACTCCTGCCTCCATCTACATAGACCACAGAAACTTGCCATTTCAGTACAACCTCTACTTCAAAACATTCACAGTCTCCTACCCAGTCGTTGCTGCTGTATACTACAACCGTTGCCTATTTACAACCTTAGGCCAGCTTGTACCGACAATTATTTGTGATAGCCCACGTAGTCATCCACAGCCTTGGCACGCAAAGCAAACAAGACACCTTAAAATAAATAATCCCAAACTGTTGAGTGTGTCTGAAGAAAATACCATACTCCATGTAATCTTCCTGCACTATACATTAATGCTGCACTCTTGCACTGCCACCCGTAACCTCTCCAAGCAAACTTACTTTTCATCCCTCATTGCAACTCCATCATCCAGTCTTAAACAAATCCACTTTCAACACTACCTTCTATGTAAAACTTCACAGCACAAGATAATCTTTCGAGACCATTCCACAAACACATTACCTCTGTCCCTATGCTCCAACAGACACAGTTTTACACCAGTTACAGAGGAGAAGATATTCAAACTCCTGTCTTCCTTTCATCTCATATCCTGTTTCCTTGATCTCATTCCTTCTCATCATTCACATCTTGTTCTTTTCAACCTCTCTCTCCACTAGCACATTTCAATCCTTATCATACCCATCCTAAAGAAGCTCATCATCAATACTTTCTATTGACCCATTTCTTTACTTGCCCTAGCATCCAACCTACTGAAAGGGCTGGTCTACACCTTAATAACTTAAACAATTTCTCACTTGACCCACTACAATCTAGTCTACGTCCCCAACACTCAACTGAAACTTCACTCGCCAATGTAACAAACGACCTGCTAACTGCTAAATCAAAGGGATACTTGTCAAGTAGTATTTGTATGGTTATCTCTGCTGCCTTTGCACAAGCAGTGGGTGGTCTACTATGTCACACACTTCACTCAATAGTCCTCAATGGCACTGTCCTCTTGTGGTTTCTGTTGTATTCCTTGAACAGTTCTTTCAGCATCTCCAACTGTCCTCTCCTTCACTATGCCCTGTTGGGGTACCTCCATGGCTGGATCCATTGCTTTCGATCTACACCTCTCCTCTTGCCAAATTTATCGGCTCCTATGTGTTTGAGTATACTTTTTATGTTGATGATACCAAAATCTGTTTTTCGTTCCCAGACCTTTTCCCTACCCCAATAAATTGTCACAACATTTCTTTCAAATATATCCTCATGGATGGCCTCTCACCATCTGAAAATCAATATCTTCAACACAGAGTTGTTACTCATTCCTTCTTCCTCCTCTATACCTGAAACTTCTCTGTCTGTAGACAACAGAAAGATCACATCTCAATTCATTACTTCCTCACTCAAGACACTACTAAGACACTAATCTACACTCTCAGCATACCAAGGCCTGCCTATTTGAACACCGTCCTAATTAACCTTCCAGTCTCTCGTCAATCTCCTGCCAGTCTATCCTGTGAGACTCATCCAACTCACCCTTATGCACTGCTCCTATCTGCCAGTCCCTACACCAACTCCTCATATCCTCAAGGATATCATTCAAAATCCTATGCCTAATTTTATAAAGCCCCCGACAACAATGTACCTCCTACATTTCAACTCTAGTCTCCAGATGCATTTCCAACCACCCCATTTTTTTGATTCTCTACCTTGCTCTATTAGACTCTTCCCTAGTCTTCAAATATTCAAATGTTTTCTGAAAATCCACCTGGTCAGAGGTATACCACCTACCTCCTTATCTAAATCATCCAAAGTTTCATAATTTTATCCTTTGACTTTCATACTTTATTCCATCTTGCTATAATGCTGATCCATCCAGCAGTCCATTTATCTCACGTTTCTATGCCATATCACCTCTTAGGCTGCAAACTCTGCATAGAGCAGGGACTTCATCTCCTCATGTACCAGTCTTCCCTGTCTTATCTGCCTTCAAATGTATCTAAATAAAAAAAAGCACTAAAAATAAAATATCTCAAAGTTGCGGTTGCTGCCCAATAGCGATGTTTTTCTTTTTTAATTGAAAACTGTCAATAGTTTTGGTCCATTTTTATATAAAAGATTTAGAAGAAAAAACTCCTCCAAAACTGTTGGTTACACATTTCAAAAGCAGGTTTTTAATTGAATGCTGCCTAGAAGTACTTACTATTAAACTTAAAAATATATACTTGCAGTGGCTTTGCTAACTACACAATTATTTTGTGCATAAGAGATAATAATTTGCTATATGACTCTGAATAAAGTACTGGACTTTTTGTGTTCCTATTTTTACTTTCAGCACCAGAAATTCTTTATGGTACACCGTATGGTCCAGAAGTTGACTTGTGGTCGGTTGGTGTGATTACATACATCATGTAAGAAATTTTCTATTTTGCAGTATTTTCTTAAATATTCTCTACACGACTTCCCAGCAAATAAAACTAGATAATTATAGCTAAAATAATTAAAAAAACAAACAAAAAAAACCAACAACAACTATTGTTGAAATATATACAACACGCATTAGAGCATATATTTTAGAATGGCTTCAGGATCTGCAATGCATGAATGAGCTCTTTCCTTGTGTTTTAGTTCACCCAAAGAGATTTGCCAAGTGAAGGTCAAAATCCTCAAAGTATTAAATACATGTTCATTGAGGTAGTCTTACCTGCTGGATAGCTACTCTATTCAAACTGGACAGAACAGTTTCCAAGTACCTTTTTTAAGGAAGTATTTTGAGAGTTTCTGGATTTTACTAGGTATATAATATGGCTGTGCAGTGTCTCGTACTAGGCAATCAGTAACCCTGTGTCAGTAGCATGAGACACTGCAGAACCTGTCCCCTCATGAGGACTGACCCAAGGAGTTACTATTGGTTGATTTTAGTTAGTAAAAACAGATCTTTTAAACACCTCTAAATAAAATAGAATACATAAAAGTAAACAGATACACATGTATATTGTTTGGCTTGACTTCATGAACGGGATCTCTGGTGGCTGAGGAGGCCAATGCCAGACAGGCACACTAGACCACAGTGGTTGCTCTGGTTTGGGTGCTTCAGTGACACAATTTTCCTCCATCTCCTTTTGTCCTCAAGACCAGCCCTACATGTGCTATTGAAAGAGGATACAACCTGGTGAATGGTAGTTCTCCAGGCCTTGCGGTCTGAAGCGAAAGCAGTCCATCGATAATGGTCAATCAAGCGATTTGTTTCAGAGAGTCCTTGTACCTCTTCTTCGGTCCTCCTCTGTCATAGTTACCAGTGGTGAGCTCATCCTATAGCACAATCTTTGGAAGCTGATCACCCTCAATCCTAGAGATGTGTCCTGCCCAGCGCAACAGCATGGCCTAAATGCAGGTGACTCCTGCCTGTTCTAGGACTTCAGTGTAGGTTCAAAACTTGAAAACTTGCAGACTTTAGATTGTCAGTCTGTGAGTTTTCAATCTTGCATGGCACTTTGGGGAAAGCCCTATGGACACCAGATTCTAAGCTCAAAGAGAGGGCCCTCTATTCTTTGAAATGTGTTAATATTGAATTTGTCTTTGCCTGGAAATTAACTTTTTAATATATAGCGCTACGGAATATGTCTTCACGTTACAAATAAATAATAATAATAATAATGTTGAGGATGGTGCGGATGCAGCGTTGATGAAAGAGCTCAAGAAGTCGTAGGTGATGGCGGTAGGTAACCCATGACTCCGAGATGTACAGCAGGGTGGTTAACACAACAGCTCTGTAAACACATTGATTTATTCAGATGCTTGTTGTTCCAAACCCTTTTATATAACCTCCTGAATGCAACATTTGCCTCTGCCAGTCTGTTGTCAATTTCCTTGTCAATCTTAGGTTCCGAGGAGATGATGCAACCCAGGTAGGTGGACTGTTTTCAACTCAAACTCGCCAATAGTGATGCAAGTAGGACAGTAATCTTCCTGAGGTGCTGGCTGGTGGAGAACGTCATCTTCTTCAAACTGAGAAGCTTGGCAGCCTCTGCAAAGCAAGATGCAGAGCTGTTGCCGTAAGGGAAACAAGGGCAGCTTCGAGAGCTACTCTTCATGAACGAACGAGTTGTTCCTTTGTCTTGTGGACATTTAGTTGCCTCATCATCAAGGTCTGCTGTGGCCCTTTGCGGCATCATACTGAAGAATAGGTTTGGTGCAAGGATACAGCCCTGCTTCACGCCATTACTTATTGGGAAGGGCTAAGACAGGTCATTGCTGTGCCTGACTGAGCCACGCTGATGATCATGTTGAGGAACTTGTAGTACATACCACACATTCCAGGATTTGCCACAGACTCTTCCTGCTCATTGTCGACCTTACCAAAGCGTTCAACACAAACATCACATAAAGTCCCTTGTTCTGTTCTTGGTGTTTCTCTTGGAGCTGCCTGAGAACAAAAACCATATCAGTGGTGCTCCTGTTGGCTCTAAAGCCACACTGACTTTCAGGGAGAAATTCTTCTGCAGTAGTGGGCACCAGTCTGTTGAGGTGTGATCAGTAAAAAGCTCATAATCACATACATACTCCGATCCCACTCATGATAACAAAAACAGAATCCTCTGGTAATTTTCTTATTATTATAGTTTATTTAGTAAAAACATGGTACCCACTAACAGTGACATGTTATTTACATATGATATCCAATAAGAATATAACACATACTTTGGTAAAATCTGTGCGTACATCTACTTTATATTATACTTGTACGCAGTAAATAACACTTATAAGACCTTGGGGCTGACTGAAAATTATATATTTTATTATGACTAGAGCTGTTTCTGTCTCTTGAATGAAATTGCGAAGTCATGAGTCATGTAGACTTAACCATTTCATAACTTATGTCTTATAAAAATGGAAAATACTGGTTTAATGCAAATATCACACTAACTGGAAAGAGTGCTAAATGTGTGTATATGTATGTGTATATATATATATATATATATATATATATATGCATATATGTATATATATATATATATATATATATATATATATATATATATATATATATATATATATATTCGTGCCGCCTTGCAAAAGTATTCACCCCCCTTGGCATTTTTCGTGTTTTGTTGCCTGGAATTAACATGGATTGTTTGAGGATTTGCATCATTTAATTTACAAAACATGCCCAAAACTTTGAAGATTTTTTTTTATTGTGAAGCCAACAACAAATAGGACAAAATAACAGAAAAAGTCAATGTGCATAACTATTCATCCCCTAAAGTCAATACTTTGTAGAGCCACCTTTTGCGGCAATCACAGCTCCAAGTCGCTTTGGATAAGTCTCTATGAGCTTGCCACATCTTACCACTGGGATTTTTGCCCATTCCTCCTTGCAAAACTGCTCCAGCTTCTTCAAGTTGGATGGTTAGCGCTTGTGAACATCAATCTTTAAGTCTGACCACAGATTTTCTATTGGATTAAGGTTTGGGCTTTGACTAGGCCATGCCAACACATTTACATCTTTCCCCTTAAACCACTCAAGGGTTGCTTTAGCAGTGTGTTTGGGGTCATTGTCCTGCTGGAGGGTGAACCTCCGTCCTAGCCTCAAATCACGCACCGAGTGGTACAGGTTTTGCTCAAGAATATCCCTGTATTTAGCACCATCTATCGTTCCCTCAACTCTGACCAGTTTCCCAGTCGTGGCTGCTGATGGTGTTCTTTGGGTGATGTGATGTGTTGGGTCTGCGCCAGACATAGCGTTTTCTTTGATGGCAGAAAAGTAAAATTTTTGTCTCGTCAGACCAGAGCACCTTCCTCCATACATTTTGGGAGTCTCCCACATGCCTTTTCGCAAACTCAAAATGTGCCATTTTATTTTTTGCTGAAAGTAATGGCTCTCTTTTGGCCACTCTGCCATAAAGCCCAACTTTATGGAGCGTATGGCTTATTGTAGTCCTATGTACAGATACTCCAGTCTCTGCTATGGAACTCTGCAGCTCCTCCAGGTTTACCTTAGGTCTCTGTGCTGCCTCTCTGATTAATGCCCTCCTTGCCCGGTCTGTGAATTTTGGTGGGCGGCTGTCTCTTGGCAGGTTTGCTGTTGTGCCATGTTCTTTCCATTTGGTTATGATAGAGTTGATGGTGCTCCTGGGGATCATCAAATATTTGGATATTTTTTTATAACCAAACCTTGACTTGTACTTCTCAACAACATTGTGACTTCTGAAAGTAATTGGTTGCACCAGAGCTTTTTATGGGCTTCATATCAAAGGGGGTGAATACATCCGCACATGCCAATTTTCGGTTTTATTATTTCTAAAAAAATAGTTTTATGTATATATTTTTCTCATTTCACTTCACCAACTTAGATTATTGTGTTCTGATCCATCACATAATATTCAGATTAACAAAGCATTGAACTTAAGGCTGTAATGTAACAAAATAGGTAAAAAGTCAAGGGTGGTGAATACTTTTATATACACAGTACCTTGTAAAAGTATTCACCCCCTTGGCATTTTTCGGGGTTTGTTGCCTCACAACCTGGAATTAATATGGATTGTTTGAAGATTTGCATCATTAATAAACAGGAGTACTCCTTACAAGGATTTTCCAGATCTCTGCCCGGATACTATCAACTCCTGCTGCCTTTCTTTAGCTGCTCAGTAGCTTTTAGTGTCTTCAAGAATAGGGATTTCATCCCGTTCTGTTTTACTGTTGCGGAATGCGATGGAGCGTTGAGACTGAAACAACGAGGTTGGCACAGAATAAAGTCTGAAAGTGGTCTGACCACCGGTTCAGAATAAACGACTTGACTGTAAGGAGGGTTTGACTATCTGCTCTGCACAATGGACTTTGGACCAGGTGCAAAGGGCTGTACACTGCCTTCAGGGCTTAATAAAAGCCTCTGTTGTCGCAGACATCTACACAACACGGAGTTATTTCCGAGAAGTTGGTCCATCACTGGTTCTAAGCTTTTGTTGAAAGTTGCTACACACAAGACGGAAGGCTGCTTTTTATGGCAGGAAGGCTGAGCGAGATGCGATTGATGATCGGATCTCTCTTTCAACAGTAATTCATTGATCTTCTGATTTGTTTTCGCCAAACTAGTCTTTGTTCTTCTTTGTGGGTAACTCTAGGACCTTTTTCAGAGGTCTGCAGGATGCTGGTTTTAAGGTGTTCCCATAGAGCATCTGGAGAGGGATCCATGAAGCATCTATGATCCTCTAGTTTTGACTGGAGATTTGCCTGGAAGTCTACCTTCACTTCAGCTGACTGGAGGTTGCTGATGTGTAACTTTTTTTTCTTTTTTTTTTCTTGGGACTGCTATTCTTTTTGGCTTAGGATTGAAATGGAGAACGTCTCGACGGTCTCAGTGACGCACCAGAATGTAGCCATTAAGAATGTCAGTGCATGCACCGAGGATGCATCCAGGTTGTCTTCAGTCTGTCTTTCTGCTGGAAAACTGTGTTGTGATGGTGAGTTTCTGCTCTGTGCAAAACTCTTTTAGAAGGGGCCCATTGTTATTGTAGCTTCCAACAATGTGTTTGCCAAGTACCCCTTTCCAAGCTTCTTAATCTTTGCCCACTCTGGCATTGAAGTCGCCGAGGATGATGACCTTGTCATCTGCAGGGGCATTCTGTACGAGATTACGGAGGTCTGTGTAAAACGTGTCCTTTTCCGCTGGATCTGCTTGAAGAGTTGGGGCATAGACACTGAAAATTGAAGCATGCCGCTTGTTTTGAAGTGAAAGACGCATGAAAATGATGCGGTCAGACTGACCCTTTGGCATGTTATCAAGTTTGGAGGCGATATGGCTCTTGTTTGTCTAGATGTAGACTTATCCCTTGGGCCTGCGCAATGGAGTTTTTAGGTGAGATGCAGTGTGTACAGTACTGGTTCCACCCTTTACACTCAGGGTTTATCTGTCATGGCCTAAGAAGCTGGGATTTTGACAGTGAGGTTCTCAAGTTGTAGGTGTTATATTGGAGTGTCCTTCTTCTAGATGGATTGCCTGACAGGGCTAAAGAGCTGCATCTGCCTGGGTATGAAATCAGAGTTTTTTTTGTGTTTTTATTTTCTTAGGATGGCTGCCAACCAAGGCTAATGAGCCCAGCCGGACACTCGGGTGCCTCATAACGTAGCAAGCTCTGTAAAAAGAAAGAAGCCCAGCCTATCCACCAGAAAAGGAGAGGCGATGGATTGTGCATACACTTACCCTGGGTGAGTGGGCTGTCTGGCCCAGGTCACCCATCTTAATAGGCATATTATGTACCTAGAAAAATCCAGAAACCTTCTATGTACCTTTTTTAAACAGGAGTCTTTTTCCAGACCTGTCTTAGAGGTTTTTTTTTCTTTACTTTTTTTTTTTTAAGAACATGCTTTTAGCACTCCTTATTACATGGTTGAGGAGAGGCCAAGATTCCTGAAGTACTTTGCATTAGTATATGGAAAGATATTTAAGTATGGGCTTACCAATGGTCCAGGTAAATATTTCCTCACATGGTACAGATATTGAATACTTGGGGGTAAGTGTTTTTGAATAAACCCCTCTGTTATGGGCTAGAGGGTATTTTGTGATATTTCTTTATATAAGACCGATCACTCACTGTTCCTGTTTGACTATACATGTTTATGGTCTGTAAGATCAGACCTCTGTGTGGTTTTGCTTTTTAAGGATTACCTATCTTCTCAGAATATGTTGGCACTATACAAACAAAGAGATAATAAAAAATAATAATTGACTTTGTCTTGAATCGGGAGTGGATATGGTATTCAGGTCTGTCCTAGGATGTTGCATTAGTAATGAAAGATCTTAGCCTGTTGGACCTCTGTAAAGCTGTGACCGTTTTTGAATTCAGAAGCTCTGTGCTGTTATTTTCATAGAAACAATCCCTTAGGGAGGGTCTCTGTAGATAGTTTTTCTTTTAAACATTTTAAATCTGCACAGTCATATATTCATTTCTGATCATTTTACTATGTATGCTATATATGTTATCACTTGGAGTCTGATTGGGTACATGTCAGAAGCTGATTTGTCACAGCTCTATGTATGTATGTATGTATGTGTGTGTACTCTATTGTAGCAGCTTTAAAGGCCCCAGCTTTAGCCTTTGTGTACTTTGCTTATAGCAGTAGTCTCTGAAGGACTACATAAACTGCTAATCTGTGTGACTTACTTATTACTTCTGCCCCTCAGTGTCTTTGGATGGGTTGCTTACTCACAGCTACAGTAACCTTGTAGCTATGGTGTGATTTGCTCCATTTATTGCCTCTGCAACCCGCTGGGTGCACTAGTAGCACCAGGAACTTGTCCTCTGCACTACACGCATCTGTGACCATTGCACTACAATGGGAACACTAGGCTGTTCCTCTTGAGCCTATCATAAGCTCACTTGCTATATTGCTCCAGTGTCTCTTATGAGCATAAAGATTTATGTATCCTTTGCTTTCATTTGAGCTTTTCTGACTTCATACGCTCTTGCGGCGATGTTTCCAGATCTGAGTTACTACTTTAGTGAGAATGTAGGTTTGTATCTTGGGCCAAGTACAGATACTTACACACCCTCCCAACTGGGATACTTCAGTTTATCTGATTATAAAGCGACCATGTAAGGATAAGAGTTGGGGCTGATTTGCTTTAACCACTTTCTGAAGGCTCAGTCAGAACAGTCTTGGTCTCTTTACTGAGGAGCATTGTTTTTATTTTCTGAGACTTTACAAGAAGAATAGCCAGAGAAAGAATTCAATATATCCTTAAAGTCTACCAGCAGTGAAGAACACTTTTTCATCAGGGTATACATGCTACAAGAAACTGTTGGTAAAGTCCCAATTCCACATTCATCTAAAGAGCTCTATCAACTTGATATTTTATCCTTATAGGAAGCTGGATATATGGAGTCTTTTTTTTTTTTCATATGTACATTAGATGTTGGGATGGATTTGTTTTCAGCCATCTTTACTGTTTGAGCGTAACCCAGTGTAAAAGGGAAAATTGTTATCTTGATTTATTTTCCTGGTTAAGTTCCGTGGCGGCTTTCATTCAGTATATCGCCGCAGCATTCTGGCACTCTGATACAATAAAGGCTGCCATTTAAAAATAAATAAATACAAAAAGCTGTATAGTTTTCTGTTGGATTTGTATACATAACTGTTAGTCTTTTAACTATGCAGTATAATTTCCATCTTTCTATTTCTCTTTTTTTACAATGTTTTTTTTTTCTGCCTAGTTGAATGTGTGTCTTTTTGTTCTCACTCACTCACTCACTCACACTCTCTCTCTCTCGCGCGCTCACTCTCTCTCTCTCTCTTGCGCGCACGCTCTCTCTCGCGCTCTCTCTCTCGCGCTCACACTCTCTCTCTCATATTCATATATATATCTCTCTCTAGGTCTATAATTTTTTTATAGTTTGATACAGCAGACTGGGGATTAACTGCAATTGCTAGACTTGGATTACTTTTATAAAGCATTTTATATTTACAGTCTAGGCTTAAAGGTATATCTAAGTTTCCCTGTTTTTACCTCTCTTTAATCTACCGCATGCTGCTTATATCAGACACACACATTACATTGACTCATTCTATACACTTCATTTATATTTATACCATACTGATTCTATCAGATGCACGCATATAACTTCTGATGTATAATAAAGTACTACGGTTTCCTAGTCCTCTGTATGCAATTATACTTCATGTCCTGCACGTTTTAAAATAATAGTCTCTGAGCAGATTTGTTTAAACGTATGTCATTGCTAATATAACTCACCAAATTTGATTTTCTTTGGACTTCATTTAGACCAGGGGTGTCAAACTCAAATTCATCGGGGGCCGCATCAGCAGTTTGGTCACCCTCAAAGGGCCGGTTGTATCTGTAGGACTATGTGTCCACTCTTTATTATCATAAATTATTGTCACTGCATTCAATTATTACTGTTTTTTGTAATAATGTAAGTAATAACTAGCTCTGAAAGCAGAAACATAGTCAGAATAATGGCAAGTAGATATTCAAATGTACAATTATTGTACAATTTATTGAAAAATGATTTTTGGTAACACAGTAATTTTTTTAAACATACAAATATTGCCAAACACTGTTTATTACACATATGGCAAACACAAGGCATTAACTTTTTTTTACTTTTCTGACTAGATGGCTGACATCATTTTCCTGAGGTCAGTCCATCGATGTCTGTCTGGCGTTAGGTCTTGTGCTGTAGCAATCCGCAAAACAGCATGGAGGTTATCATCAGTGATGCGTGATCTGAGCTTGGTCTTGTTCAGATTCATGACTGAAAACATCTGTTCACATAGATAGGTGCTCCCAAACATGGACAGAACACGTGCAGCAGAAGTCGGAGCTGTGGCATCAAAGCAGGGGGGAGGAGACGGTAAAAGTCGTCGACTGTCGCATCCTGGAACTTCGCTTTCAGGCTGCTATTGCACTGAAGTTCTATTAATTCCATTTGAAGGTGATGTGGTGCACTGTCAACATCGTTGTTGAAGGGATTGGCAAAGCTGGTAAAGGTTAAGTTTTGTTCTTTAAAGTCAGAAAAGCGTCGATTGAATTCATCAATCAGCCGATTCACTTTGGTACCCAATCGAGCACATGGAAAAAGTACCTGGGAATGAGGTTGAGATGCTCTGGCAGATAGGAAAGATACTCTGTTATGTCACACAACATGGCAAAATCGCACAGCCAGTTTGGATCTGACAGTTCTGACAAGGGCTTCCCTTTACTTTGCATAAAAAGAGTAATTTCTTCCAAAAGCTCAAAAAATCTCTTGAACGGTGCTCCTACTCAGCCACCTTACTTCTGTGTGGTATGGCACATCTGTATGTTCCATGCCCACCTCCTTCAAAAATTGTTGCAACTGACGATGATTCAGACCCCGTGCACGCAGAAAATTCACTGTTTTCGTGACTGTGGACATTATGTTATCCAGTTGCAGAACCTTGCCACACAGAGCTTCTTGGTGGATAATGCAGTGATAAGTTATCAGCGGTGTGTGGCAATTACTTTTTTTCATTTTTTCTTTTAACAGGCCAACCAAGCCATTTCTCTCTCCACACATTGCTGGAGCGCCATCAGTAGTAAGTCCCACCAACTATTCCCAAGGTAATTTCATTTTATTTACGGATTCCTCCACTGCATTGAAGATGTCCCTCCCACTTGTTGTCTCATACATGGCGACCACATCCAAGAGCTCCTCACTGACAGACAAGTCTTCCTTCACACCTCTTACAAAAATAGCTAGAAGAGCTGTATCAGTATTGTGAGTGCTTTCATCAACAGCTAATGAAAATGCCAGATAACTGCATGCCTCTTCAGCCAACTTTGTTTTAAGATTACAGGCTAGGTCCCAGACTTGGTCTGTGATGGTGTTTATTGACCAGCTGACATTGTTAAAAGCCTGTCTCTGCTCAGGGCACACCTGTTCACATACCTTCAGCATACACTGCTTTACAAATGCACCTTCTGAAAAGCACTTTGAATCTCGCGCAATTTCTTCAGCCACAAGATAGCTGGCTTTCACTGCTGCATCATTTTTTTGCTGCCATTTTCGCAAAAATATTCCGTTGAGAATGCATGCTACCTTTTAATTCTTGGACCTTTTGTTGCTTTTCCTGGTGGCTAAGGTTAGCAAATTTGGCTCCATGTTTGGTCTCAAAGTGCCGGCGTAAATTGTATTCCTTCATCAATGCCACTGCCTCATAGCAAATAAGACATACGGCTTGTCTCCATTAATCACAAACATGTATTGACTTTCCCATCTCTCCTGAAATTGCCTTCCCTCTGCATCAACTTTTCTTTTCTTGGACATTTCTGGGTTATTTGATTGTAGTTTATGGTCCCTATACCACTGTAAAGTGACACGGAAGTGGTCAGTATATCCAAAGTTTACCGCTCAGACTTTTAAGCAGAATAATAAGCAGACCCCCCTCCCCCCCACATACATCATATGTACTTACAGTACAGGAGAGAAGGGTTCAGGCAGCCGTTGGATCTGTCACATCACAGGATGGCATGCGCTCAATATAAAAACATGTGGAGGTTTCCTGAATGCATGTAAAGTGGAGGATTCCTGTGTAGAACGGCCGGCGCCGCTAGAGGGCAGACGTTCTCTGGCTTGTAGGCTGCCGCGCATGCGCTGAAGAGGCGGCTTTCTTGTGTCAAAAAAAAAAGCGAGAATAAAAGGTGAAGGCTGGCGGCGGCTACACGGGCCACATGACGAGGTCTGGCGGGCCGGATTCGGCCCGCGGGCCTTGTGTTTGACACCCGTGATTTAGACCATACCCAGTTACTTCCATAAAGTAAAAAAAAAAAAATGTATACAGTGATTAGTTAAATAATTGAATTAGACAAATGCACTAGCACAGGAATTTGAAAATGGCAAAGACATTCTATCTGCTGTTGCTTATCCTCTATTTAGTGGTAATCTATAACATATGGCAAGACTGACTTTGATAATCTAAATGACACCAAAAGTAACCACTTTTTTGTGTTTTATAGGCTTTGTGGATTTGAACCATTCTATGACCCTCGGGGGGATAAGTACGCGTACAGCAAAATTCTGAGCTGTGACTACGAGTTTGCTTCTCCCTGGTGGGATGAAATCTCCCCCAACAGCAAGCATGTGGTATGAAACCAACTAACCAGTTGCTTACTGAATAGAATATATAAACAGAGCTAAATCTGCATTTTACACTTCTGCCTCATAAAGCGATTTATGAATCCCTGATGCAAAGAGCAGCTTTTTGGGGTTTTTTTATTTTGTTTTTCTAGTTAGCAGATGTATCTACTTTGAATTGTCTTTTGTTCGCCAATATATATGGCTAATGGGAAATGTACGGAGATCATGTCAAAGTGTTCCTGCATCCATAATGAAGCGGGTTAAAGTGTGAGTATGAGGATTCGGTTCTCCCTAAATTTAAAGGGTAATCCAGATAGGAACACCGTGTTTGCTGTAACTAGAGAAATCTGGAACATAAAGGCTGAAGCTTGTATATAGAAGGCTGCTGATTCTCCCATGCGTGGGAGACTTGCCTATCATTTGGTTCTGACTTCTCCTTAGGAGCACATATTGCTACCGGAAATGTCTCCTTTGTAATGAAACAAGGAAGCAACAACTTTAGACTCTACACTGAATGGGCACCATCCCATAAGATACTCATTATCTCCCACCTTGTCAATGAATCGCACACAGCATTCACCTTGTTTTTTACATACATGTAATGCTTTACCCTGAGACCCAGAACCAACAAGGTCACAGTTTTAAGAATCAATCCTAATTAATGTGTGCAAACACACCAGACTTCAGTGATGTTTGCCTTTTTTATGTGGCTTAAAGGTAATCATCCCTGTCAGATCACGTAATAGATGTATTCTATATTTAAGAGTAGTCACCCCACCCCCTGTCAAATAGGAAACCAGATAAAACACTCATGGTATGTCTCATGGTAAATTTTTAAAAAGCATACTACATTTTTGTAGTCCCATATACAAGATGAAATTTTGAAGAGCTACACTTGATAATGGGGAACTTTGTAGAAAGTGAAATACATAAATGCAGCTTTTCAATGTATAAGTTTTTATTTTTTATTGTACAACGCCAACATTTCCCATAGAACTGGGGTACAGTAAACCCATTGTATGAAAATGCATAACTAACTATACAGTGATAAAAGGAGTTGAAGGCACCGCTGTTGAACAAAAACTACCATTTTATTTGTTTTATATTTTGACCAACTGTAGTTTTTCAAAACCGCATATTGTAAAAATGGCCATTTAGTGATCTTTCTACTATTAGTATTACCATCATATTTCAATTAATTTAAGTGTTACTTACGGCAGGATTGTGATAGTCTTAAGTAGATAAGGTAGTCTAAATGATGTTCCAGGGATGGGCCATCCATAGAAACTTGGTGGTCAAGGGAGAGAGAGAACAAGGAAAACATGGAGGAGAAAGCTCTTCCAAGAGGCGCTCACAATTTGTATGAAGCAGGTGCAGTCAGAAATCCCAAAGCTTAGGAACAAGGCGGGAGGTAGACCTTTTGTTTTGAGTATTTTTGTGTCAAGATTCTACGATGATGAATCAAGTGTAGGTTGGTACTGTCTTAATCACGAAAAGGTATCATATCTACTCAACGAATTACTTGTTCTCCCATGGCTGTGTTCTAAAAGCTTGCAAGTAACTCAGGTCTGCTTTGTCTGGGTAATGTTTGCAGCTTGGTCTTCCAGACTAATGTGGAATTGATCTGTGCTTACCATTATGCCCAGGTGGGCATATTTTGGTGATTTCTAGAGTAAGCAGTGATTAGCCTGGAACCAAAAGATTTGCTGAAGTGTTTATTTTAGTATCATTTTCATGGAAAGATTTGTGGATAGTTAACTGTAGATCATTCTGGATGAAGATACCCTGAAGCTTTAATGTATTTGGGTGTTAAATAATATCTTGTTTGTAGCTTGTAACTTCTCTCTGGCATTGTTGATTAGATGGCGGGCTGTGTCAGAAAGCTAAAGGTTCTTTCCAAATAACGCAGGCTATAGCTTGATCAGCATCTTATTCACAGGCATTGGCAAAAGCTGCATGTGTGCAGGACGTGGGGCCATGTTAAGTAGTCTGTACAAAACAAAGAGGGAATGTCTGTGGTTTGGATACTGTCCGCATGGACTCACATGTTGGCGAGTTGGGATATTAGTGAGATCCAGACCATTCTAGTGTTGTCAATTTAAACCTCACTGAGTTTGTCCGGGGATAATAGGGTGTAGGATTTTCTGATGAGAGACATCAGATTTTCAGGAGTTCTAGCAGGGATGTTTGAAGTTCAGAACCAGTGGCTCGGTTGTCTATTAGTGGGGAGAGAGGAGAATATATGATTTCATGTTTGTGTGTGGGTGTGGTTCTAGGTGCAGAAAATTGAGGATCACAGGAAGAGCTTCTCTAAGTTGGAGGATATATGCGGTGCAAAACTAGCGCAAATTCTTTATGGAAGTGTATTATGTGTACTATAGTCACGCATGCTTTGGTAGTAGTTGTGGTGCCAATCTATAATTCTCAGTACATATATTGTTTGATATGTGTGAAAGCCCTAAGATACTATCTTGTCTATTTAGGTACTTCACTCTGTATCACACAGTGGTATTTGCTTTACAGAATATTAAGTTCTGGATCACAAATGCAAAGGGTTGCAAACATGAAGTCCTAGCTCTATTGAACTCTATTCTGGCATTTCTATCCTCATCCTGCATGATCTTTTCAGAGGGGAGAAAGTCTTTTAAGTAACAGTTTTTGTTTGTCATGAGCAGATTTATCAAGGGTGCATAACTCTGTATGGATTTGTCACATAAATGATAGGATTCAATCTATTTATGTATAGGTTGCCTTCTTGCTCATGGAAAATTTAGTAAATATGGAAACTAAGTTGGTATGTGCTGGAATATGTGAAGCCTTTTAGTAGTCCCGTAGCCTCCAGACGTAGGGGGTGGGTGTTTAGAGGGATTCTCTTAATGCTCTTGGCATACAGATGGAGATTTGAGATGTGCAAATGGAAGAATCAAGGGTGTAGTTGAGATGGCCATTGAAGTCTACCCCAAGTATAACTCCTCTGTGTTTTGAAGCCAAGTAGTTTAGGTAAGGAATTGGGATTATACAGGGTTGTAAATACACAATCTTTTTTTTACCAGCTAGGAAAACAAAATTAAATTTGCTAATATGGCGTTTGAGAAAATCAGTATATTTTAGTGGGTGAATAAAAAAGTTCTTGGTTTATTAGATTTTTCAAAAACTATTTTCGCATCTTCACAATTCTTGTTTGTAATCTTAGTAAACTGTACTGTACCATAGGTTCAGCATCTGATTGTTTTGGATCCCAAGAAAAGATTAACAGCCGCTAAAGCTCTGGAGCTCCCGTGGGTGACTGGGTTAGCAGCCACATCTTTCCACATGGATAATACACAAAAGAAACTTCTGGAATTCAATGCCAAACGTAAATTAAAGGTGAGGTATATGTAATGCTTTAAAGTGGCTATTGATCGCTGTATCAAAGTATAAAAAAAATCTTGCGTGACCTGACTCTCTTATAGAAATGGTTTTAGTTTTAGAAAATCCTTATTCTTCCCATTGATTGCAAAGGGTATTCTGTGAAGCAGATGATAAATACTCCAGTTGTCTCTGCTGCTGTTGAAAAGCAAATTTGATGTAGAGGGACTTTGGAATGAGTGCATGCATGAACACTAAACACTACCCACAAGCACTGATGCATCCTGGCTGATATAATCCAATAATGTGCCAGTCTTCTCTGTTATGCTCTGAACAAAAGAGAACCATAGCGTCTTTTATTTTTATTTTTTATATTTAAATATAATACCTGATCCCATATGTCTTTAGATGTAAACTCCACAGGAGTTTTAGGCAAGGAGAAGGTCTTACAAAGGCCCTTAATTTGGTTCTTATAAAGTACTAGAATATTGCCCGTCAAAAAATGATGGCAATGAAATTGTAAGTGAGCTAATGCTGTTTGGTGTATGGTAATCAAATAAATAATACATTAATAAATGAATATACTTTACCTATTTTGAAGTAATACATGCAGGTAGCATTGTGTTGAAGAGCTGACAATCTGTTTTGATGTTGTCCGCAGCATCCAATGTGTGTTTTTGAATGTTGTGGAGCTGCTGTGTAAGTGTTAGCAATGTGCGCAGTGGGTAGTGTAAATAGTGTGCGTGCGCGAGGAAAATCAGTTAGGTTAGCTGTGTACTTCCGCAAGTTAGTGTTGTAAAATGGCGCCTAATGTGTGTATTACGCTGCTGTGGCTGATTTTGCGTCCTTGTTCTCGTACCTCGTACAGCTTTTTGGAAAAATCTGTATGTGTTTCGAGGTGTTTTGCGTGTTTAGGGTCCTGTAGCCTCGTTTTCATTTTGTTCGCGGCCATATTTTCTCAAGCTTAGGGGATTCTCGGGTGTCTAAACTCTTTTTAATTTCTACTTAAATTGACTTGTAACTTCACTTTTAGAGGTGCTGGGTGATTCCCCCCCCCCCCCCCCCCCACCCTTGCTGTGGGTAAGCTTTTTTAGTGTGCGCGGGTTTCGGCAGCTAATGTCGTATTTTTGCGACGTCTGAATATTTTTGTTTGTAAGTGGCGCTGCTCGTATTTGCGGATTCTAAGTCCGTAATTGTTGCGGTCGCGGTGGGAGCCTCCACCTCCGCAAATGTGGCCCCTCGCTCTTGCATTTTCCTATTTTTAATAGTGAGGGAAGTATTTTGTGACTCTTTTTTTGAGGCTCCCTCCTCTCAAAAATCACCTTTTCAGCCAGAGAGAACGGGACCCATATTTTGAAAGACTTCTAACCTCTTTAAAATGGTAGAAGGTGTTTTTGGAATCTCATCCCCATACTAACCGTGGCAATCTCCATTCTGTCAGTAATCGCCTGATATTTAGAGCAGTACAAGACACCTTGTTAAAAAAACATAAATGTCCACACTCCTGAAAAGCCACTTTTTTGCATTCATTTCATTAGGCAGCCGTGAAAGCAGTAGTGGCTTCAAGTCGCTTAGGAAATCATGGTCACCATGAGAGCTCTGACAACATACAGGCACAAGATACAAGAACAACTAAGAGTAAAGTAGAGGTAGTTGCAGCTCCTGCTATGTCTACAGACCCAGAAAATATATTGGACACTGTTTCCTCCAATTCAAAGCTACAGAAACCTCTGAGCACTACTTCAGTCACAGCATCCTTGACGTCTGAACAGGAACCTCTAATGAGCACAGAAACTACCTTGGATACATCATCAATCCCTGTGCAACAGGAACCTGTAGTAAGCACAGAATACATTGTTGGAACAAAACACTCTGTACCCAAAGCAATGTGAAACTCTAATGAGCACAGAAACTACATTGGACACAGTTTCCTCCAACCCTGAACAACATAAACCTCTGACTGCATCCTCCAACCACAAGCAAGGGGCTCCTCTGAGTGCAGAAAATAAACTGTATGAAACAAGTAGCTAATATATCTTTCAATATAATAAAGTTTCTTTACAACTCCATTTGAAGTTGTTTTTGATAAAATTGTCTGACCATATTTAAAATTCCTTAAGAGGTCCCAAGGAATCTCATCTTTATGGACCCAAAAGCCTAAAAGGTAAATAGGGCACATAACTCAATTACCTTATTTGGCTCCTAGTTTGATGGGACTGTCATATATTAGAAAACACTTGTGGGTGTTTGAAAGCATACATGAGTAGTAGCGTATTATGAAAGGTGCTAATAACAAGGACTACTTCTCTCTTCATACACCACTGGAAATATAAATATAAATATAAAGTAGAGTATCAATTATCCAACCTAAATAGGAAAGACAGCTGGTTGGATAAAGAGGAAATGGGTGGTAGAATGGTTAAACAAATTGTAAACCTAATGGTAATTAGTAAGACTATCAGGGCAGAGCAAAATAAATCTTTTAGATGTTATTGTTGGCAAAATGTTTCTGTTGGTACTGTAAATCTATGCCAGAAGGAAAAATGCAGCATAATCTCCAGCACAGTACTGTACAATGGCTATATTGGATAAAGTAGAATG
Organism: Discoglossus pictus; assembly: GCA_027410445.1. NCBI lineage: Eukaryota > Metazoa > Chordata > Amphibia > Anura > Alytidae > Discoglossus > Discoglossus pictus. Next base: position 297,693,318 of record CM050163.1, read on the forward strand.
TTGGATAATGGAGACTGTGTATATCTAGATCTATATATAACCCTGGGTGTTTTTGTATCTTTGCATTACTAAATGTTGTTTAACTGCTTATTATAACTTTGCATTTTTTAGAGGTTAAATAAAGTAGTCTATAAAGTTACAGATTAACATTTTGAAAAATGTCTGTTTTCTCCTTTACACTTATTGATAATGTATAATTTATTTTCAAATTTGTAAAATAAACAAAGAAAAAAAGTGTTTCTCAAAAACTAGGAACTGATAACACATCCTGACACGCACACAAATAAGAAAATGTATAGGAATTTACAATGAAATGATTAACGGTCATATGGAGGGGATGATGTATAAACTAACATTAGAGGATGTTACTACAACAGTATGAAGTTCCGGCAGTACAGAAAACCTTACATGAATTCTTCATGTTTCATATATAGCTTCTACAACTCCAGGAGCTCAAAAAAAAAAATCTAATCATCCATGCTGCTAGTTGATACCACACCAGATCATTGTTTCACAACATAGAAACAAATCATTTAACAATTATGGAACACATTTTATTAGCCAATAATTAAAACGTTCAAAAAGAAAATATCAAAATTGTCATTTGGCTACAAATAACAAAGATCAATACCTTTTTAGCTTACTGAAAATTAGAATATATATTATGTGGCATGGTCGCATTACAGTTGCTGTATGTTCAACATTGTGTCACCATATGCAATCCACCCAGAAATGCAAGATATTTTTAGTTAATGCTCGTATAGCCCCTGAATCCATCCCACAAGAAACTACATAGATAATGGCTCAGGCTGTGACTGGACTTTCATAACTCTTTATATTTTAGCTTTTTACATTTCTATTGAAAAAGGCCATCTGATGATTAGTGACCAGGAAAAGGCAGATGAGCTAAATGGGTTCTTTTCATTGGTATACACAAGGGAGGTAAGAGTGGTTGGGTCATTGCAACATAATGGGGCTACACTACCTTCACCAAATAACTGGTTATCACAGGAAGAAATCCAAAAGAGGTTGGAAAAAATAAATGCTAATAAAGCCCCAGGTCCTAATGGAATACATCCAAGGGTACTGAGGGAACTGGGTTCTGTAATAGCCAAACCATTATTACTTCCCCTGGCTTCTAAACTGCTTGAGTGGCTTGTTTACAATCGCCTCACTCAATTTATTTCTTCCAATTCCCTTCTTGACCCCTTCCAATCTGGTTTCCGTGCCCAACACTCAACAGAAATAGCCCTAACAAGTCACCAATGGCTTGCTAACGGCCAAATCAAAGGGTAACTTCTCCATGCTAATTCTTCTGGACCTCTCTGCTGCCTTCGACACAGTTGACCACCCTCTTCCAATCCAAACTCTCCGTTCATTTGGCATCCAGGGCACAGCTCTTTTATGGTTCACATCCTATCTAAAAGATCGTGCATTTAGCGTCTCCTTCTCTGGCATCTCTTCTTCACCTCTCCCTCTGTCTGTTGGCGTTCCCCAAGGTTCTGTCCTAGGCCCCCTCCTCTTCTCTATCTACACCTCCTCCCTTGGCACCCTCATAAAATCCTTTGGATTTCAGTATCATCTCTATGCAGATGATACTCAAATCTACCTCTCTGCACCCGATCTATCCCCCTCTCTTTTAGCTCAAGTTTCCAACTGCCTCTCTAGCATATCCTCCTGGATGTCTACCCGTCAACTCAAACTCAACATGTCTAAGACTGAACTCCTAATCAGCTTCCACTCCTCAAATATCTCTCACTGTTGACAAAACCATCATCACTCCCACCTCCCAGGCCCGTTGTCTTGGGGTTCTACTGGATCCCGCCCTCTCTTTTATTCCTCACATCCAATCGATAACTAAATCTTGTCAGTTTCACCTAAAAAAACATCTCCAAAATTCGTCATTATCTTACACAAGACACAGCTAAAATTCTAATACACTCTCTCATCATATCTCGACTCGACTACTGCAATTCCCTTCTTGCTGGCCTCCCCATCTCTCGTCTGTCTCCCCTCCAATCCATAATGAACGCCTCCGCTAGACTCCTCTTCAATACCAAACGATCAGTGTCTGCAGCTCCTCTCTGTCAATCACTCCACTGGCTTCCCATAGCTTCCCGAATCAAATTTAAAATCATGACCCTAACACATAAAGCCCTCAACAACAGTGCACCCCCTTATATCTCTGCTCTTGTTTCAAAATACTCTCCCAACCGCCCCTTCGTTCTGCTAACGACCTTCTTCTTTCCTCCTCTCTCATCACCTCCTCTCACTCCCGTCTTCAGGACTTTTCTCGTGCAGCCCCTACTATCTGGAACTCCTTGCCTCGCTCCATTAGATTAACTTCCTGCCTCAAAACCTTAAAAAAATTACTAAAAACACACCTATTTAAAAAATCATATCACCTTCAGCCTTTATAATTACAACTGCACACTCCACAGCTTAAAAACACTCCCACCCACAATCTACAGTACAGCTCACAGACCCCTCCAATTGATTAAACAAATTGCATTCACGTTGCCATTTTTGTATTTGTCACCCTCTTGTATCACACCTAAACTCTTAGATTGTAAGTTTGCGAGTTTTTCATTTGTGTGTCTGTGTCTTGGAAACAAGCACTATGTACATTTGATTATATGCTCAAAAACAGGGCCCTCCATTCTTTAAGGTGTTAAGTTTGTTTTTTGCCATGTACTAACCACCTGTACAGCGCTACGGAATATGTTGGCACAATATAAATAAAGATAATAATAAATAATAATTATATCTATATTTTCAGGATTCACTCAACACAGGGTCTCTACCAGATGGTTATACCTATATTTAAGAAGGGAGCAAGAGCAAATCTGGGGAATTATAGACCAGTGAGTCTCACTTCGGTAGTGGGAAAGCTTTTAGAAGCGTTAATAAGGCATAATATACAGGAATATGTCTATTCAAACATGATTATAAGTAGGAACCAACATGGATTTATGAAGGATAGATAGTGTTTTGGAGAAAACCAAAATAGTTCTTGGAGATATCTGTCCCTGGCCAAATTACCTATATATATATATATATAGTGTGCACACCTTAGAGAAATAATACACCAACACGGAGTTCTGGTATAAAGCTTTCTCTCACTCCTCTCTCTTTATTAAAATCAGCTGTCATATTTATAACATTTTTATTAATCAGATAAATGTTGCATCTTGGTGAACACCAGTCTAAGTAAGGCCTCTAATTGGTTCCGGAAGGCGGCGGGGCACATATCCTTATTAGGTTTCGGATCTGATGTCATTATGGCCAGTTTAAGTGAAACCTCTGATTGGCCCCGGAAGGTGGTGGGGCTCACATCCTTATTTGGTCACAGATATGAATGCCATCTTACTGCTGTCAGGATATGTTGTTACCGACATCTTGCATGTGGAAGTGATGAATCCTTCATCTTAGAGTTCCCAATGTTTCAGCAATATTAATAAAGCTTTGGTTACGTGATAATACTGCAAAGATAAGATATATAAGTAGGACACAAACATAAATGCATTTTATATGGATTTCAGTCCATAACAGTCCCCCCTAAAATGTCATACAATGTTTATGTTACCCCTACGTTCTTAAGTCTTAATTAATAGTTATTATATCCTCACTCATTATTGGATATCAAAATCTATTAGTATCTACGTTCTTGACTATGGTCCCTCCGGAGCACTACTCTTTGTGGTTTCTATTTCCGGATGTTGGAAGCATTGCGTGTAAGTATGACATGGATACATATCTTCGTTCGATCGGGCTTGCCATGACCTAACGTCACACCTACCCTATGTCCTATGCGGCATGGGAAAACCTAATAAGCCTCTATTAACTAATAGTGTATCTGGTCTAGAACAAGGACCATAATGCTTAGGTATAATACCTTTACAAAACACTCTCCGTAGAGCCAGTTACTGTCTGTATTAGACTGTGAGATGTCTTGCATATATCATTCTGTCCATAAAGATCTGTGTCTAGGTTCTGGGGGCACCACCAGGGGGAAGCTTTTTCCATTGCATTCTGCAAATAAGTACGCATACAGGGAATAATACAGCATAGGAGGAAGGCAAGTAGAGTTATGACAACAAGGATAGCCATCCCAGCTTGTATAAAACCTTTTGCCAACCATTCATCCAACTAAACCATGAATCCCAGTTATCTATAGTACCAGAATTTTCTTTTAGTTCTTGGCCAAGTTCAGCTAGTTTCTTTATGGCCAAGGTGATCTTACCGTTTGGTCCTGTATTATCAGGAATATATGTGCAACATGCGCTAGTAGCAGGAAGCATTTTTACATACTCCTCCTTTCTCTGCAAGAATCCTATCTAATGCCATGCGGTTCTGGAAGGCCATGTGTGATGTAGCTTCTAACTGTTCTGCAATACCTTTTAAGGCATCCTTGGTATAATTAACAAACCGTTGCTGATTATAGTAAATGTAATTAATCCAAGCAACATTCTTATTTACTCCACTCATTGGTATGAGTGACTCAAAACCTGCTGCTACTTGATTGCGAGCTTTAAATTCATTTGGCACCCCCCTTGGGACTCCTATGGTATCAATATATACATGTGGGTCAAAACTTTCTCTAGGTTCGGATGATAATGATGTACCTCTCTTCTTTCTAGATTGTGTTTGAAGAATGCTAGATGGATCACCATAATAAGTTGGGACAATATGGAGTGGCATAATAACCTTAGCTAAGGTACACTCTCCCCGCCATACTCCTGACATTCTGACTCTCAGCTTCATGTCCCCACATATCCAATATATATCTCCCAAGGATTGTGTGTGATTAATCAATAATGTGGATGATCCATCTCTGTATGTCTGACAAAAACCACTTGGGAACCTCTGTAAGTTAGTTCCATAAGAAACATACCTACGATAACGTATAATTTCCTGGATATATAGTTATACCCTCACCTGGATGCGGGTTATTAGTTATCATAGGATATGTCTTTTTCCATTTTTTACATCTACTTACATCACTGAGTGTGTTTTTAAACAGGCTCAGGAAACATTTTTCTTCTAATAAAGGTATAGTAAGTGGAACAGTACCCAAATGGGGCCTGGCATGGCCACAAACATAACAATTAGTTTTGTTATTTTCTTGGACATTATATTTCATCCATTCTAACCATACATTGAGATCTGAATACCCTGTTTCAGTAGCTAAAGTATCTTTATATGTTGGATCACCATTAGCAGTCATTGTTCCAATGATCTTGGGACCTGGTTGTAATATCTGTAATACAGGTGGTAAGTTAGGATAATTGTATAAGTCTGCTAACTTAAATTTACCTGAGAACTTTGTAGTCTCCCCCTTACTCCATGCTCCCATCAAATATGTGTCAGCATCTATGGGACTAGGATTTTGTATAGTCAGAGTTAGCTGCATGCTAGAACTAGTCTTGCCACTATTTAAACATCTACCAGTCTTTAGTAGAGTCATACGATCTAGTAGGGATCTACTTAGGTTATCTTTCTTGACTACAGCGTTCTGAGGTCTATACTCCAAGGGTGTTCCAGTAGTCCATCCTACCATATCCCATGTAGGACAATCTTTCCCATACGCATTCCCATAAATCTTTCCATCAACACATATGTATATAGCCTTATTAGGGGAAGATTTATACAAGTCACACTGTTCATGGACAGTAGGACATCTAACAATATCACAGAAGTCAAAGGTGTATGTAGCAACATGTGTAGTATGTGAATTATACCAAAATGTGACTCCATCTTCACATTTTGTAATAGTTACATGTTGTGCATTGTTCAAGAATACTGTGAGAAACAAGATAAAACACTGAGTTATACTCATTGTGTTGGTTCCTGTTCATCAGGGGGAGCAACCTTTTTGCAATGTGACGCGTGGACCCAAGTAGGTTTCCCTTCCAACTTAACCGAAGTGGTTGTGATCAGTAGGACTTGGAAAGGACCTTCGTATCTGGGTTCCAGTGGGGTTTTCCTCACAAACCTCTTGACCAGAACCCAATCTCCAGGAAGTAGTTGGTGTGTTCCAGTATCTACCTCCGGATCTGGAATAGAAGAGAACACTTGTGCATGGATTTTAGTCAGTGCTGTGGACAAGGCTATCACATAGTCAACAAGTACATCAGATTTCAACTGCAATTGCTGAGGGAAATAACATCCTAATCTAGGAGCAGACCCAAATAAGATCTCATGAGGAGATAAAGCATGTTTTCCCCTAGGGGTATACCTGACACTGAACAAAGCTATAGGAAGGCTCTCAGGCCACGGCATACCAGTTTCTTGTGACATTTTTAGCATTCTAGGCTTTTAAAGTCCCATTCATACGTTCCACCCTCCCACTACTCTGGGGATGGTAGGGTGTATGAAAAGATAGTGTCACTCCTAGAGCTGTCCATATTTCTTTAGCTAAGATTGCAGTGAAAGCTGGTCCCTGGTCACTTTCAATTACTTCAGGGACCCCATATCTGCAGATGACCTCTGTTAGTAACCGCTTCACTGTGGTCTTTGCAGTCATATTTGTGACTGGGTACGCTTCTGGCCATCCTGAGAACATGTCTACAATGACCAATGCATATTCATACCGGCCACTTTTTGGCATTTGTATGTGGTCAATTTGTATTCTCTGGAATGGATACAGAGATTTTGCTAAATGCTTCTGTGGGGGTTTCTCAGTTCGGCCTGTATTACATTTAGCACAGATTCTACAGGACTTGCAATAGTTGCCCGTAAGTGTAGTTATGCCTGGGGCCATATAGTACTTGTCTATTAGAGCGTTCATGAGGGTCTTTGACAAGTGTGCCGGTCCGTGGGCCCACTGTACTGTTGCTGGATAGAAATTCTTTGGTAAACACAATCTCAGATTATCAACATACAATCCGTCTTTAAGGATTGCTCCCTTTGCTTTCCACTTGTTTACTTCTTCTGGATCTGCATTCTTCTGCAATTCTTTGAGTAGTTTCAAATCTGTAGGTAAAGTCTGCATTGTGTAGATATTTATGTCTTTCTTCTCCTCTTTCTTATCCATTTCCTGTGATATCATTGCTGCCTTCTTAGCCGTTTGATCTGCTAGATGATTTCCTCGTGCTTCATTTGAGTTTAGCTTCCCATGTGCCTTCACCTTCAGTATGGCTACTTCTTCTGGGAGTGCTAACGCATCCATCAGTTCACGTATGGCTTTATCATGCTTTACTGGGGTGCCTGCAGCTGTCATAAACCCTCTGGCTTTCCAGATTATTCCAAAGTCTTGAGTCACTCCTAGAGCATATCTTGAGTCTGTATTGATGTTAGCTCGCCGTCCTGCTGCAATCTCACAGGCCTTAGTCAATGCAATCAACTCTGCTTCTTGTGCTGACATGGAGGGAGGTAGTGAGAAGGCTCGTATCGCATCTTTTTCCGTAGTCACAGCATATCCTGTGTGATATTTTCCATTCTCATCAGCATACCTTGATCCATCCACATATAGAGTGATGTCTGGGTCTGTCAGGGCAAGTTCCTTTACATTCGCAAGGTGTGAGGTCTCCATTTCCATTTGCTGAAGACAGTCATGAGGTGGGTTTACTGATCCTGGAACCGCATATAGGTCTTCAGCCTGTACTTTGGGAAAACTATTCACATGCCAGTTGAGGGTTTGTTTGTTATTCCTTCTGCTTCTAGTTCATCTGCGGACTCCCACCATTTCAGTGCAGCCCCCAATGGGCTCCATGTACTCTGTGCAGACTTTGTTAGTGCTATGTGTGGGACAGCTGTATCCCAATGTTTATAGAGCAATTCTGCTTCAAAGGGAAGCTCTACCGTGAGTGCGCTTTCCCCTATTGCATCATTATACAATGTCATCAGTTTTAACGTGACTTGCTTCAATTTCATAAGCTTCGCTTCATATTGAAGATCCCGTCCTGGTGTTTGTTTGTTCCACAGCATACAATGTAGAGAGTCTTGTGACTTTTTATATCCAAGCTTAAGTTTGACTCCTGATCCAAGTTCAAACTATACCAGAAATGTCCATCTTCCTCATCTCCCCCCTCAGGAAATGGCAAGAGAGTAGCTGGAATAAGCACATAACACCTCTGTAAGGTGACATTATCTGGCAGGAGCAGTGAACATTGGAGACGGAGGTGTCTGGCTGCTGTCAGGTGTTTTGGTTGCGTCTGATTTTATGATAGCAGCAATGTCATGTGTAGCAAGAACTGTCAAGGGATACCCAAGGACTATGTCACTTGTCTTATCCAGTAAGGCATGAGCTGCAAATACTGCCCTAAGGCAGGAAGGGCCTCCTCTTGCTACAGCATCCAGATGACATGAGAAGTAGCCAATGGGGCGTTGTCTGTTTCCATGGGACTGTGTCAAGACTCCCATTGCATGTCCTTCCTTTTCTGATATAAACAGCTTAAACGGTAAGTCATAGTTGGGTAGCCCTAATGCAGGGGCTGAGGAGATAGCCTGTTTTAGAGCATAGAAGTTATTTAGGGCTATCTGAGTCATCTGAAAGGGTTCAATCTTCAGGACATCATACAAGGGCTGCATCAGGAGAGAGGCTTCTGGTATCCATGCTCTGCAATAAGATATGAGACCTAGGAAAGCATGGAGGGGTCTGTGTCCTTCTGGTACAGACATTTCTTCTATTGCCCTAACACGGCTGCGTGTGAGATGACGCACTCCATTGGAAAGACAAAGTCCCAGGCATATGACAGTCTCCGGACACCACTGTAACTTTTCTCTGGATGCTTTGCACCCTTGTTCTGCCAGATGTCTCGGTAAACTCTCTGATGTCCGTGTAGCTGTAAGAAGGTCTTCAGCACAGAGTAAGAGGTCATCAACATATTGCAGAAGTACAACATCAGGGTTTTCCAGTTGCCAAGAATCAAGGATTAGACTCATGGCCTAAGCAAACTGACTAGGAGAATTCTGTGCTCCTTGAGGCATGACAGTCCATGTAAATTGATTATGATCAAGTGTAAATGCGAAGAGATACTGACATGAAGGATCTAGAGGGATGCTAAAGAAGGCATTTGCCAGATCCACTACAGTAAAGTATGCTGCTGTTGGAGGTATTCCAGAGAGGAGAGGGTGTGGGTTAGGTACTATGGGAGTGTCCAATATGGTTGCTTCATTGACTGCTCGCAAATCTTGTACCATACGGTATTTTGCTGGCTCTCCTTTCTTGGATTTCTTTTTCACTGGGAAGAGGGGCGTGTTACATGGTGACGTACACCTTCTTACTTAGCATCTGTGTGTGTGTCTTATTGTGTGGGCTGAAGCCGAGGTCTGTGAACACCTGTGTGAGCCGTGAGTGAAACTTTTCTACTGATTCGTCTCTGTCCTGCTTAATATCCTGCAGATTAACAGCCTGGTCTGCCAATTTATCCTTCGCCCAATCTCTTAGTAGTTCACAGAATATTTCACCTGATTCATAATCCGTCTCACGTGGCAGATTATACGGGTCTATTGTCTTTTGCATTATGGGCCAGTATGAATCTCCTGCTCTGATTTCACACAAACTAACCAAGTCTCTCCAGGCTGCAGCATATGTCTTCTGTATTTGTGATATCTTTCTGTAGAAAGGCATGGGCTGCTTCTCAGGGTCGGGCAATGTGTTTATGAGGGAGATGGCTTGTGTCGGTGTGAATGCAACATACATTAGACTCGCTGTACTATTTCTATTACGCCCTCTACGTTGGCTCGTTCCTGAGCCCAGGGTCTTACTCCTCCACTCCTTTGCACTCTCTCCTACTTTTATCTCATCCTCCTCTTTAACATTGTCATTTTTATGACGGCCTGCGGGAGTAAAGAGTAATGAGGAGTCCGAGCTAACATTCATATTTGACTGTCTGGATGACGGGCTGAGTCCCAGGAACAGGTTTTACGCGGTCAAGGTGCTAACTGTGTCCTTACCGTGTACCGGAGTTTATCAGGCTCCGCCCGCTCCTGTAGGCTCCGTCCGGATCCCTTGCGTCGCGCTGCAGGTTCAGTTAAACCTCAAGCCCCACAGTTGGGCGCCAATTTGTTTTGGAGAAAACCAAAATAGTTCTTGGAGATATCTGTCCCTGGCCAAATTACCAATATATATATATTTAGTGTGCACACCTTAGAGAAATAATACACCAACACGGAGTTCTGGTATAAAGCTTTCTCTCACGCCCCTCTCTTTATTAAAATCAGCTGTCATATTTATAACATTTTTAATAATCAGATAAATGTTGCATCTTGGTGAACACCAGTCTAAGTAAGGCCTCTGATTGGTTCCGGAAGGCGGCGGGGCACATATCCTTATTAGGTTTCGGATCTGATGTCATTATGGCCAGTTTAAGTGAAACCTCTGATTGGCCCCGGAAGGTGGTGGGGCTCACATCCTTATTTGGTCACGGATATGAATGCCATCTTACTGCTGTCAGGATATGTTGTTACCGACATCTTGCATGTGGAAGTGATGAATCCTCCATCTTAGAGTTCCCAATGTTTCAGCAATATTAATAAAGCTTTGGTTACGTGATAATACTGCAAAGATAAGATATATAAGTAGGACACAAACATAAATGCATTTTATATGGATTTCAGTCCATAACAATAGGTCATGTCAAGCAAACCTAATTAGTTTCTAAGAGGAGGTAAGTAGGAACTTGGATCAAGGCAACTCATTTGGATTTTGCAAAGGCTTTTGATACAGTGCCACATGGGAGACTATTGAGCAAACTAAGGGATACAGGAATTGCCATAAATATTTGCTTATGGATTGAAAGCTGGCTAATAGACAGGAAGCAAAGGGTTGTTGTAAATGGAACCTACTCCAATTTGGACTAATGTGGTAAGTGGGGTTCCTCAGGGCTCAGTATTAGGTCCCTTCCTTTTTAACATATTTATTAATGACTTGTATGTCTACATTTTTGCTGATGACACAAAGTTGTGCAAGGTAATTAAATCAGAAAATTAGGTACTTTCCCTCCAAAGGGATTTGCATAAATTAGAGGAATGGGCATCTAAGTGGCAGATGAGATTTAATATTAATACATGTAAAATTATGCATCTTGGAAGGAAAAATAGCCATGCAATTTATAATCTTCACATGCAGAAACTAAAATAATCTATTTACTATAAAAACATATGCTTATCTCTTTGAAGTTTACAAATATGGACCAACCCAAAAATCTAACTTTAACATTACTGTAATCAAATTAATGCTCGCTCTGTCAGTTTTTTGCAAGCTACACAGCACACACAAAAATAACATATTAACTGAAAATGAACAATAATGGGGGGCTGTCTGTTTCGTTTTCCATGAAATTAATCAGATTTCAGATTATATTCCCCATAAACAAATTTACACCACTGTCTGTCAAACAAAATGGACAATCCTTACACAGAAATGTAACAATACGATCTGGACATTGGTCTCCTAGGTTTGAGCGGCTGCCCAGACCACCATTAATTACTCTTTGCAATTCATTTCAAAAACAATCTTTTATGATCTCACATTGGATCAATTTCACATGCCAGAAACTCTCATATCACTTGCTTAATTCTTCCTAAGGAACTAACTTTACAAAGGAATTCTCCTTTCTTTCCAAGTCCTGTTTCTACCTATAATATTTTCCAAACTAACATACTTCTCACTGCACATGGCACTTACACTCCGTTTTTACAGCACATACATGGGCCCAATTCATACACAATTCTATCCTTCAGCCACTTTTTCACATCAACACTAGTTGAAATTTTTATTGTTTCATCAAATCAGCACCGCTAACCTAGAATCCATCTAGACAATACGCCTTTATAGGGAGGCTCACCTAACACGCTTTTATAGGAAGGTTCACCTCTGTTAAGCTATATCTAAAGCTCCTCTTAAAGTCAAATATCTCTTAATGTATCTTGATCCCAGTCTCAGTAATTAACACCTTAACCGGTAAAATATATCGTAATCTATTCTACGTCTCTTAATTTCACTTAATATCACTAATCAGCATTTATAGGTAAACAACAAAAAAAATACAATCATACCATGTTCTGGGTAGAAGTGAATCTGGGTGGGGTAATTTCGCTGCAATTCCGTCCATCACTCCTACAAGCTCCAGGCTCCCATGGAAGGGACACATGACAAGCAATCCTACACACAGATTTTCACTAAACGACTCTGCTCACCTCTAATTTTGGCCACGATCGGTTGTCTCGGTTGTCAAATGTCTCCCCTAAAAATTCCTGAAGCTTGGGGTGTTATTTTTGGACGGTTAGTGCAACTTCTGGCTGGCTCGCCAAATGTAGAAGAAAAAAATAATCCACAAACCCGACATTCTACTCCAAAACCCAGTCATGATACGAAAACACAAATTTATCTTATTATTTTCTATTTATTTTGGGCAGCAATAGAATAGCATACATAATGTTTGCTGCTGGCAACAATTAGATAAACATCATATCTTTTTATAGTAGACCTACATACAGGAAATTATATCTTCCCTCACCACCCTCTTCTAAGCCAGTAAACGATTATTTACATTTGTAAGCCAATTAAAAGGAAACATGTACCTAACACGCATCAGAAGCATGTAATCATTGTGCAGATCAACTCATTGTTATAATTCATGCGCAGTAAACAATTGTGTTAGCCTTGTCTTGACTATTGTTGTTGTTTTAAATGTTATTATGGTCTCATAGTGGAAACTGCTACATTAGAGAATATAATAATTAACTGTTTCAGAGCTTACATTTTGCAATATAAAAAGTGTACTACAATGGTAATAAATGCTATATATCTATATATAGTTATCCACAACAATAGCTATTCAAGTAGCAGACCTCTATAGTTGTTGCCATATATACTATTTGTAAAAGCAGTAATGTCTTTATTTTTATTAACTCTAATAGTACACCTTGATATAAGGTTGATGAACAAGTTTTAGAGCAATGTTATTTTGGTAGTTCCTAACAAGAGAAGAGAGAGCATTAGAGAGAGAGATCAGGGGTTCGGAATTTTTTTTCTATTAAGGGCCACTGCCAAACGGTAAAAAATAACTTTGAGGGTATAGCTAACCAGCAGCGTGACAATATGCACATAGCTGTAGCTCCAGGCCCTGCACTGTTAATCCATCCAAGCAACAAGATTGAGGCCCCATCTACCAATAAAAAACCCAAAGTGTAATCCCCACACTATGAGCTACATGCAGAGTTTGGACTAATGCAGCCTACCAGACAACTATCAACTGTGGTCTGTCCTATCCCACAGACCTCCCCTGGAAAACTCTGCATTCTGCAGAGCATCACATCCGTGACCTCAACCGTATCCCAGACCATATTAGCAAGACTTCTACCATCACTACTGTCATAACCTGCAACTCTGCCACAACCCTAGGCTGTTTGCATCACTGTTTCTAACCCCAGAGACTTCTCATTCAAATGCATTTCATGATCTTCAGCATTCCCAAACTGGACCCCATATGTAGCAGCCTGTAAATGTAAAGCCTGGAATTTATACTGCAGCCTCCACAACAGTCATGACCCACAGTTTACAAACTAGCTACAGACATCAATGAAGAAAGGCTTCTAACACTGACCTGCTGACTTAACATCTCAGTTCAACTGTAAGTAATACCATTACCAAAACCATATAAAATATATAGAGCCAGAGATTATACAAGCAAAGCAAGTTCCATTGCAGCATTTTTGTCACTATTACGGCACCATATACAATTTGACATTTACCACACTCAACCAACAGTTTTTACCACCCAAATAAACTCTGGAAAGCAGCTCTTACACATTAACTGTCCACATTTGAAGACTCTAAAGATTAAACTCTGAGAGCCCCTGGTGCAATTTGTTGTCAGTTTTTCCCTTTGCACATGTAGGTAAACTACCAATACACTTTTATCTACATGAAATAAGCAAACAAAGCTAAACTCCAACACAAGAGGAAACTGAATCAGAAGTATGTGAAATGGTAGCAGAATAATAATTACTACATGACAAAATATCTATCCTACTACACAAAGATTAGAAGTGGTAAATTATATAAAAACAACATGAGGAGCTGGGTAATAGAACAACAGAGCTAGAGGAGAGAGTAGACGTGTATATTGAAGTAATGAAAGAGTAAAAAAGTTGATAATAAGCAATAAAAAAAGAATGAGGAGATATGTCCTTTTCAACGACATACCAGAACTTAACTCCATTCCAGAGGATATGGTCATTCAAATCATCTAGAGCCCTAATCCAGCAAAACCTGCAAGGCAGGCTACCATACTACAAAATGTCTGTAAGCAAGGAATACATTGGATTTGGTAATCTGCTCCCAGACATCTATCAGAATATCTCTGCATGGACACTGCAACGGACAAGACTGCTTAAGCCAATTACAACAGTCCTAGCTGAAGCTTTGCTTCCCAACAATAATATTACACACTCTTTCACATAATTTCAAGAGGGTGTGACCATACTTGACAAACTGAAGATTCTGCATTAACCCTTGCATGACTTTCCTCAACCAGATCCAAATCCACCTCTGGTACAGAATGAATGAATCAGATACCAGGAAACCAAACAACAGAAACCTTCTCTGCGAAACTCGAAATCCTAAGGTATCATCTGAATAAGACCTGGTTTTGATAATGTGCATATAATAAATGCAAGAGATCAATATGTTAAAGGAGAACAAATGGTCCCAAAATGTTATGCTGTATTTGATAGAGAGTGAAAAAGCACATGGAAAAGTATTTTTGTTTTTAAAGTTGGTGCTGAATTCATGGAGTTATGATCAAGTATATGTCAGAGTGTTGAATGAATATTACATTCTCTGCAGGATGTAATGAATAGTAATTAGAATCAGGTGATTAAGGCATTGGCTAAATTATTTGTAATTACTTGATTATATTCTAGCAGCTAGTATAGCAACAGATCAGCAGCAGGAAATGCTACAGTCTGTAGTGGGGAATGCCTAGGGTTTAAATCTCTACAGGAAGATTTTTTTCTTTACTGTCAAAAAATAAGAAATATGTCCTTTAGGTTATATAATAAAACATGTCAATATGAGGTAACAGTGTGGATTTTTTGTTTATTTTAAAACAAGGATTTGAATAATTATGTGAACTAGCTATCTAAAAAATTAACATACATATAAATAAACATATATGATTTGAAATAACTAGTTCACATGATTATTCAATATTTATATAGTTCAAATAATGAAATTTGGTTTAAAAAGTAAGTATAAACATTAAACTAAGTGTTTTGGTGTGCGGTCAATGTGTTCCATAAAATATTTTCATTAGTAAGTCATTAGTTTAAATTATACAAACAAGAGGGGACAGCGACTGCTTTATGTAAGTACAAGGAAATCAACAAGGCTTGCTAAAATCGAAAATGAAAAGTTAGATGCAAAGGAGAGTAAGAGTAACCCTAAAATATTGTTTAAATATATTAATGGGAAGAAGGCCAGGAAGGAAGCTATAGCAGCATTACAATGTGTCACAGGCCGTCTGATAATTAGTGACCAGGAAAAGGCAGATGAGCTAAATAGTTTTTTTTCTTCGGCTGGAGAAAAGCAGAGGTGATACCTATATTTAAGAAGAGAGCAAGAGCAAATCTGGGGAAAATCTGGGGAATTATAGACTAGTGAGTCTCACTGCGGTAGTGGGAAAGCTTTTAGAAGGGTTAATAAGGGATAATATACAGGAATATGTCTATTCAAACAGGATTATAAGTAGGAGCCAACATGGATTTATGAAGGATAGGTCATGTGAAACAAACCTAATTAGTTTCTATGAGGAGGTAAGTAGGAACTTGGATCAAGGGGACTCAGTGGATATAGTCTATTTGGATTTTGTAAAGGCTTTTGATACAGTGCCACATGAGAGACTATTGAGCAAACTAAGGGATACAGGAATTGCCATAAATATTTGCTTATGGATTGAGAGCTGGCTAAAAGACGGGAAGGAAAGGGTTGTTGTAAATGGAACATACTCTGATTGGCCTAATGTGGTAAGTGGGGTTCAGTATTAGGTCCACTCCAGTGTGCAAGGTAATTAAATCAGAAAATTATGTATTTTCCCTGCAAAGGGATTTGCATAAATTAGAGGAATGGGCATCTAAGTGGCAGATGAGATTTAATACGAATAAATGTAAAGTTATGCATCTGGGAAGGAAAAATGGCCATGCAATATATAATCTTAATGGAACAAATCTAGGGGCATCAGATATTGAAAGGGATTTGGGAGTACTTGTGGACAACCGCCTAGGTAACAGTTCTCAATGCCAAGCAGCATCTGCAAAGGCAAGTAAAATATTAGCATGTATTAAGAAGGGTATAGAAGCAAGGGAAGCAAATATAATTCTCTCACTATGCAAATCTCTAGTACGCCCTAATTTGGAATATGGAGTACAATTTTGGACACCACTACATAAAAAGGACATTTTAGAGATAGAAAAAGTACAGAGAAGGGCAACAAAGCTAATAAAGGAAATGGAGGGGCTGAGTTATGAATAAAATTAAAATGATTTACTCTAGAAAAAAGATGTCTAAGAGGGGATGTGATTACCTTCTAGAAATATATCCAGGGTCAATACAAGGCTTTGTCAAGGGAACTTTTTGTGCCAAGAGGTATTTGAATGTCTAGGGGACATCCTTTGAGATTAGAAGTGAAAAGATTTCACCTTAAAGAAAGAAAAGGGTTCTTCACAGTAAGGGTGGTTAATCTGTTAAATTCTCTACTAAAGGAGGTGGTGACAGCGGATTCAATAGATAACTTTAAAAAGGGATTGGATATATTTTTTTAAATAAAAAGGACATTAAGGGCTATCCTGGATAAATAGAGAGGGAGTATTGATCCAGGGATGAATCCGATCACCAGTATCTGGGGTCAGGAAGGAATTTTATATTTTTTTCCTGGTTGAGACAATTGGCAAAGTTTCACTGTTTTGTTTTTTTTCTGTTTGCCTTCCTCTGGATCAATTAACAATAAATCTGCGTATTGCGGATCAGAGGAGATCTAAAAAGGTTGAACTTGATGGACTAAAGTCTTTTTTCAACCTAAATTACTATGTAACTATGTAAGTCATTGGTTCTTAATCAATAACTTCCACGTGTTTTTAAATTGATTAATGTATTTGTTACACACATATGATTAATGCATCTATAAATAAATAAGTACATTAGTTAAATAAGAAAAAACATGTGGAAGGCAGAAGAATGTAACCTATGACTTACCAATGAAAAAAAATATTTAAAACAGAACAATTACTACTACACCATCACACTCTGGGCTCAAACACAGTGTAAATACATAATACAATGTGTGCAAGTGACTCCAGCCTTATTATTTACTAGCGACTTGCCCGTCAAAAAATGACGGCAATAAGATTGTTAGGCAGGTAATGTTGTTTGCGTGCAAAATTAATTTTGTTGGTGTTTTAAGATCCTTCGGCGCTTTTTGCGAGCCTCGCGCTCGCAATGAGTGCAAAGGGCTCTTGGTTGTTTGTGTGCTATGAGCAGCGTTGGTGTTTTTTTTTTGGTATGGCAATTAATAAAATAAGAAATTAATATACTTTACCTATTGTGAAGTAATATATGCAGAAAGCATTGTGTTGAAGAGCTGGCAATCTGTTTTCATGTTGCTGCATCATCAGTGCTGTGGAGTTGCTGTGTAAGGGTCATGAATTTGTGCAGTGTAATAGTGTGCTTGCACGAGGCAAATCCGTTAGGGTAGCTGTGTACTTCCGGATTGTATAAGTTATTGTTCTAAAATGGCGCCTAATGTGTGGTATGCGGCTGTGTCTGATTTAGGGTCCTTGTTTTCTGATGTCGTCCGACTTTTTTGGAAAATCCGTAGGTGTTTGGAGATGTCTTTTAGCCTCGTTTTCGTTTTGTTCGGCGGCCATTGTTTCTCTCGCTTAGGTGATTTTCGGGTGTCTAAACTCCGAAATTTGGAGTTAAATCGAGGTGTAACTTCACTTACAGAGGTCCTGGGTGCCCCCCTTGCTGTGGGTAAGCTTTTTATGTGATTTTTTGTGTTTGTGATGTTTTTGGGGTCGGCAGGGTTACATCCTTGTTTTCGGATCTCGTACGTCTTTTTCGGGAAATACGTAGGTGTTTGGTGGTGTTTTGCGTCTTTAGAGTGCTGTAGCCTCAATTTCGTTTTTTTCGGGGGCCATTTATTCGCTCGCTTAGGGGATATTTGAGTGTCTAAACTGTTTTATTTCAAGTTAAATTGAGGTGTAAGTTCAGTTTTCAAGGTCCTGGGTGCCACCCCCTTGCTATAGGTAAGCTTTTTATGTATTTGTTGTGTGTATTTATTGTGTTTTTCATGTTTTCATGTCCGGGTTACGGACGGTGTTTGCGAGGTCGTAATGGGTTGTAACGTGTCTCGTATTTTGCTTTCGATTCTCCGTAAATTTTGCGAGGTCCGCAGTACTGGCAAGGAGCCCGCAAGCGTTAGCAACAGCCCGCATGCTCACAACTATATATGTGATACTAGAGAATTGCCCGTCAAAAAATGAGGGCAATGAAATTATAAGGTAGCTAATGCTGTTTGGTGTACAATAATGAAATATATAATACATTAATAAATTAATATACTTTACCTATTTTGAAGCATTGTGTTGAAGAGCTGTGAATGTGTTTTGATGTTGCTGCAGCATTAGTGGTGTGGAGCTGCTGTGTGAGCGTGATGAATGTGTGCAGTGTAATAGTGTGCGTGCGCGAGACCAAACCGTTACCGTAGCTGTGTACTTCCGCATTAAAATGGCGGGTAATGTGTGGTATGCGTCTGTAGCGAAATATCCGTAGGTGTTTTGTGGAGTTTTGCATGTTTCTTGTGGTGTTTTGCATGTTTAGAGTGCTGTAGCCTCGTTTTCGTTTTGTTCGGCGGCCATATTTCTCTCGCTTAGAGAATTTTCGAGTGTCTGAACTCTTTTATTTTGAGTTAAATTAAGGTGTAACTTCATTTTTTGAGGTCCTGGATGCTCCCTCTTGCTTTATGTATGTGTTGTGTGTATTTATTGTGTTTTTAATTTTTTCCTGGCCGCGAGCTGCGGCGGAATGTTTACAAGGGTCGCAGTTGCTGTGTCGTGTTGTTTGTGTCGTGTTTTTTACGTAAAGTTTGCAAGGGTCGCAGTTGCTAGAAGTTAGAAGTTAGTAGATAGAAGTTCACTAACTAAAAACTTCTGTAAAAAAATATGCTCTGTGCTTATATAGAGCCCTATTCAATTGGCAGAATCGCAATTTAATAAGGCTGTAAGTATGTATATGTATGTATGGCAGCCTGATAATGGTGACATCCCTGTGTTTCCTGCCCCAGCACTCCAGTACTGTAGGGAGGAGGCAGAGCAGTAAATCACAGAAGTGAAGTTAAGGGAAGTGAAAATTGAGTCTACCTACAGCCCTATTAAATTCCCCTAACGTGAAAATCCGTAACCCGTAACGGAACCTGCAAGACTTACGGCTATTAAATTGACCTCTATTAAATTGAATTCTTTTCAAATACGTAACCCGCAAATGGAGGCAAAAATATTACGGCCTCCAAGGAGGACCCGCAAAGGGTTTACAGACAAGTTCTCAACACTTTCAACAGAAAAAGAAACACTCTTTGTTTAGTCATTCAAATCCTGAAGTTTGGTATAGAAAAATTACTGACTACTGGCGAAAGTCTGGCAATGAGCGCCAAATACTTTTTCAAAGTCTTCGGCGCTCATTGCTGCCCCCGTCAAGCCCTTAACTGTTAAGCCACGCTAGGAGCGCCGTTGGCGCTCATCGCAAGACCGGCAATTAGAGCTTTCCCTGCTCATCACATCTACATCTCGCTCATCACATCTGCATTGTGAAAACAAATAGTGGCCAAATTACACCACCACATCACATATATCAAGTACCTGGGGCAACATTTTATTATTTGTTGTTCAGTCCTTCAATCATGTCTGATTCTCTGTGACCCTATGGACTACAGCCATTGTGAGACTTTACAAGCCCACCGCCATAGCGGTATTATTCTACATTTCAGCTAACAACAATCATGTCTTAGATATCTGGCTATATGATAGCTTTAAGATTGTGGGAGCTACTTTAAAGGAATTCTGTCATTAAAGGAATGTTTAACTGAGAGGCACTGGGAAATCCTTACACCTCATACATTTCCTTCACAATGCTTGCAGATGCAGAAGATGTCTTCATGGACCTGAATTGTACCTAAAATAAAACAAAAGAAACATAACATCTGCAAAATAAAACCTTACAAAATATACTGACTGCAGCATCTCTTCTCAACAGCATTCCTCGGTGACCATCAATTGATGAAATGTTACTCAGAACCCTACGTGGCCACAGAGAAGAGGATCATGGACCATGTGATGGGAGGTCGCCATCTGCATACAAAATATCGCCATCACATAGGCCAAGATCCAAGACTCTGTAGCCAGGCTAGGTTAGGTTAACATTGTGACCAATAAATTGTCACTGAGGAGTGCTGTTGAGAAGGCACAAACATATGCGCAGCCCCTAGGTCCTCCTTCACCTAGGCGCAGGGCCCAAATTCCTTGTGGCAGGCCACTGTTTCCATGGTGATGGTGGTAGTGGGGGGGGGGGGGGGCAGGGGGAGGCAACGCCCTGGAGGCACCGGCACCTGCAGTGGCGGGGGCATGGTGGAAGGAGGGGCCAGGGGATGCCTCCAGGGTGGAGGAGGCGGGGCTGGGGACCAGAGCTCGTTGCGTGGCTTCTGCGGTGACCACCTAGTCTGCCCTCAATGCTGAGCAGCCCTGACAGGTAGGATTTAGGTGGTGCCTCCTCTCCTCCCTATTGAACCTTGCCAGGCTGCGCATGACCTCCACATGATTGGCGGAGATACTCGCCTAGATCCACCGAGGACACTCCATCTGCTGGCGCATGAGGACTAGCATCTCCGGGTGCGCAGCCTGACCTGATGTTGGGGATGGAGGCCCCTGGGGCGTGGCCTGGTAAGGAGGGGGCGGTGTCTGAGTGGGGAGGGTCTGGGGCCCCGGTGGAGTCTTGTGAAGTAAGGGCGGTGGTGTTGGTGGGCCCGGTGGTGGTGGTGGCGGCCAGTCCAGCGCACTGCTGTGGGGGGAGGAAGTGGTGGCTGGCTGGTATGGTCCCTCCAGTGGGGGTGCCCTGGCGATGGGCTCAGTCTCTGGAGGAGGGGGATAGTAAGGTTGAATCCTGGCGGTGTGGCCAGTGGTCCTGATGGTGACGCCACTAGCCATATTACATCCTCCTCCTTCTGAACAAGGGCCCTTGGCTCCGCTTCTCTCGTCCACCCCCTCCGTCAGTTCTTGCTCGCCACTGGACCCAGACCTCCTTGATGCTGAAAGAGAGAAAAGAAAGGTTTATGTTATTAGTATGAATAATAATACATTGTTGCATTGTGTGCATTCCTAACTATCTGACATCTATGTTGAACCTGGATGATTCTCAGATTAGCTATCATTTGCTAGATATGATCTATTCGTTGGTTCTTGGTCATGATCGTTCTTGGCTCCTAACGCTATCTTGATTCCGGCTGCAGTCTGTAACTGCATAGGCTGCAGTGGGCACACCAATACATGGACTCTATTGGTTGATTATTGTTGTTGTGCCCAGGAATGACAGTGATTTGTCAGCTTCATGGATTTAATGATGCATCCATCTAGCCCTTGTTAATTTCCATGGAGCTGACATGTCATTGTCCTTGTTGGTCATAATGTACATGTGTAGTGTGTGTGATTTACATGTGGTGGCATGTTGGTGTATGTGATGTTCACCTGACATGTTCAAGCTAGATCCTGCTGGGTCACCAGGCCTGAAGCTCGAACGGCGAGCACCTGGCTCAGAAGATCCTTGGCGACCCTCTCCCACTCATTATAGCACACAGTCACGTTCTTCTCCTCCTTGGCCATCATCCTCGTCACAATGGCCCTGATGTCGTCAAAACAGTGCTTGACGGACCTCACATCCCTTGGTGCTGTGCCCACTGCTGTGACCTCAGCCGCTACCTCCTTCCATGCCTGAGTCCTAGGGCCTGGCCTAACTTCCCACCCCCCTGCAAGGACCACGGGGTGGGCACGGATAGCACCAAGGAGGACCACATTCTCCTGGTGTGTGTAATTGCTGGCCCTGTGCTTGCCCTTAGCCTCTTGCCCTCCCTACTGTAGAAGGGGATCCTTGCCTCCCTGACTGGTCCCTGAGGCCTGTCTATCCCCCGAACTACCACCCCCCTGGGATCAGGCCCCACTCCCTCTGTCCCTCTTTTATGTGTGCCTGGTGCTAGGGCCACTCGGCCACCACCCACCTCCTCCTCCATTTCCACCACCTCCTCTCCTCCCCTACTCCCAACCTCCTACTCCTCTCCACTCCTCCCTTCCTCCCCAGGGCCACCTCTCTCTCCTCCTCGCCTCTCTTCCTCCCCACTCCTCTCTCCTCCCTCCATTATAATCCCAACAATAAAATAAGGATAAATCAATAAAAGTTTGGCTGTATATGTATGATAGAAAAAAAATGTGTGTATTATGTGTATTTAAAAACTGGTGAATGGAATGGGGTGTGTGTATGGAGTGACCTAGCTCTATGTGTGTTCTTCAAATATGTGTATTGCAATTATGTGTAATCTGTAAATATGTGTAATCAAGGATTAGGGGAGAATCATAAATAGTATGATAGAAATAAACAAAACCGCAAATTAATCCTCTCAAAATACTCCTACTCTTTCTCTCTATCTAGAACCAACCTCCAACTCCGGGACCTGTGTGCTTTATCAGAAAATACAACACAGTCAACAGATGGGTGGGTGTAACTCAACTTTATAATCTCCCTCTGTCAATCATCTGCGGCTAGATCGCTTTCTATTGGCTGAGAGGCCTGTGTCGCAGTATGTTATACCGTGATTGGATCATAACGGACGATCGCATCTCGGCAAGCCCCTTAACAGCTTGCGTGCACAGAAATTGTTTACGTGCTTGCGTCTGTGGCCTGTTGGTTGCAGCATGGTTGAATGTAATAGGTCTGTAACTCTGTATAATTTCAAGCCCAAAGGCTTTGCTGGTGTACCGGTGCTGCTACAGGATTGGAATTTAATGTGGCTGCTAGAATTGGTCACCATAAAGTGGCCATGCTTGGACAAGATAGACTCATCTATGCCACTTAGATGGTTAACATTACAGTTCTTAAACCAAACAAAAAGAGAGATGCACACTGAGGACGGATGTGAATTAACAGTATGTATTATAGGATACTGACCACCTAGGGTAAAGTCTCTTGTTTGCCCATTGCCACTACAGAGGAGAAATTCCCTGAAGCACTGTACCCATCCTAAGGAAAGGCAAATTTCCTACATGGGAGAAACAGTAACCCTCATAGAAAGGTTTCACAAACTGTGTCTCAGTAGCATGTTGTGAAAAGACAGTCTTTTATTAATTACTACATCTGTATGCATGAGGCACAAGGGGGAAGATTTTAGCAGGGACTGTTTGGAATGTTTTAGTGAGTAAATAAAGTTACATAGTTACATAGTAATTGAGGCTGATAAAAGACTTTTAGTCCATCAAGTTCAACCTTTTTTAGATCTCTTTTGATCTGCTAACACCGACGTCATCAAGGGGGCGTGGCTATGACGGCAGTGGGGGCAGGGCCTAAAATGTGATCTTAACAGAAACTGGCGGCCTTTTGCATTTCAGAGAAAGATAGCAAAGTGAGAGAGAGAGAGAGAGGTACAGAGTGAGAGACAGGTACAGAGAGTGAGGGGTACAAAGAGGGAGGGGTACAAAGAGGGAGAGAAGAAAATTACAGAGCAAGAGAGCACACAGACAGAGAGGGCGCACCAAGACAGCTCACACAGAGCGAGAGAGGGAGAGTGCACAGACAGAGCGCACAGAAAGAGATAGTGCACAGATAGAAAGTCGATAGAGCGCACAGACAGAGAGTGCATAGAGATTGACAAAGAGAGGGAGGGGCACAGAGACAGAGAGTGCACACAGACAGAGATCACACCCAGACAGCAGTGCACACAGAGCGGAGATAGAGAAAGCGCACACACAGAGAGCACACAGAGATCGACACAGAGAGGGAGGGGTACAGAAAGAGAGGCAGAGCACAAAGACAGCACACAAAGAGCGAGAGAGCGCAGAGAGACAGTGCACAGACAGAGATAGAGTGCACAGACAGAGAGCGCACAGAGAGAGAGTGCACAGAGAGTTCACACACAGACAGGGCACACAGAGAGCAAGAGAGAACACAGAGAGAGCGCAGAGAGAGAGAGCGCACAGACAGCGCACAGAGAGAGAGAGAGTGCACAGACAGAGAGCAGGGGCAGAGAGCGCACACACAGATAGAGCCACAGAGAGACAGAGAGCACAAAGAGAGAGAGAGACACAGAGAGCACACAGACATCGACACACAGAGAGGAAGGAGTACAGAGAGAGAGAGAGTGCACACAGAGAGATCACACACAGAGAGCGCACAGACAGAGTGCACAGACAGAGAGTGCACAGATAGTGCACAGAGAGAGTTCACAGACAGAGAGCAGAAAAAGAGAGCGTACACACAGAGAGCACACACAGATCGAAACAGAGAGAGAGCACTGAGATCAACACAGGAGTACACAAATACAGTGCATACAAAGAGAGAGAGCGCAGAGAGAGAGCACAGACAGAGACAGAGAGAAAGGGACACACAGAGAGTGCACAGAAATCGACACAGAGGGGGAGAGGTACAAAGAGAGAGAGTACACACAGGCAGCGCCCACACAAACAGCGAGGGAGCGAGATTGCAGACAGAGATAGAGAGATCGCAGACAGAGAGAGAACGTACAGAGATCGACACAGAGAGAGAGGTGTACAGAGTGAGAGAGTGCACACAGACAGAGAGAGCACACAGAGTGCACAGAGAGCATTGCAGGGGTCGGCCAACCCGCAACCTTCGGGCCTTGCAATGAGCACCTTTGGCGCTTATTGTAAGCCTCTCCCCACTCTCTCCCTCCCTTGTGTCTTTGCCCTCTCTCCCTCCCCTGTTTTTTTTCCCCTTATCTAAAGTAGAGTGGGAGAGGCTCACAATGAGCGCACCTTCGGCGCTTATTGTTAACCTCTCCCCACTCTCTCCCTCCCTTGTCTCTTTGCCCTCTCTCCCTCCCTTGTTTTTTTTCCCCTTATCTAAAGTAGAGGGGGAGAGGCTCACAATGAGCGCATTCGATGCTCATTGCAGGGCATGGATGTTGTGGGTTGGCGAGGCCCGCAATTTAGAGGGGGAAGAACATCGCATTGTGTGGCAAACAGCATTGCCAGGCTTCAAATTGTATTACCGTAATTTTTGACGGGCAAGTCACTAGTATCTATATATATATATATATATGGGTTCAAATTTGTGAACCTATGTTTGTTCACTATTTTTCACCACAATCGTAGTATTACTATGCCGGTGAATGATAATATGAATCAGGAATAGGTAATCATAGGGTTAATAATACAACCATGTCTAGAAAGTGTAATAAATACAAATATTTTACTATTAATGTTCAAATATTAACATCAATATTGATAAAAAATGAGCAGTCGTTTTTCGCCATAGATATAAACACCCTTATCGAGTATCGTGGATCCCTAGAGGAGCAAACGGAATGACAGAAGAATCAGAAGTACCAACTATAAGGCAATTATACAATGGGAAGCGTTGAAAATACCTCATGTGGTGAGGTTGCTCAAGGTGAGGGTTCTACCTCTATCTGCACTAGGAATTGGTCACATAGTTACATGTTAATTAAGGTTGAAAAAAATACTTTCCAGTCGATCAAGTTCAACCTTTTAAGATCTCCTCTGATCTGCAATATGTGTATTATTATTAATTAATTAGTTGTTAATTAATTATTAACTATTTATTTGTTTATTTTTTTTAATTAAGTGAAACTTAGCCAATTGTCTCAAAGGGAAAAAAACTATTAATTCCTTCCTGACCCCAGATACTAGCGATCGGATTTCTCCCTGGATCAATATTTTTTCTCTAATTATCCAGGATAACCCTGATTTCCCTTTTTAATTAGAAATAAATCCAGTCCCCTTTTAAAGTTATCTATCGAATCCGCTGTCATCACCTCCTCTGGTAGAGAATTCCACAGATTAACCACCCTTACTGTGAAGAACCCTTTTCTTTCTTTAAGGTGGAATCTTTCTACTTTCTAACCTCAAGGGATGTCCTCTGTCAGTTGAAAACCTCTTGGCACAAAAAGCTCCCTTGACAAATCTTTATACTGACCCTGGATGCATTTATATAAGGTAATCATATCTCCTCTTAGATGCCTTTTTTCTAGAGAAAATAAGTTTAATTTGGTTAGTCTTTCTTCATAACTTTGCCTCTCCATTCCCCTTATTAGTTTTGTTGACCTTCTCTGTACCTTTACCAGCTCTAAAATGTCCTTTTTATGAAGTGGTGCCCAAAATTGTACTCCATATTCCAAATGAGGGCATACTAGGGATTTGTATAGTGGCAGAATTATATTTGCTTCCCTTGCTTCTATACCCTTCTTATTACATGCTAATATTTTATTTGCCTTTGCAGCTGCTGCTTGGCTTTGAGCACTGTTACCTAAGTGGTTGTCCACAAGCACTCCCAAATCCCTTTCAATATCTGATACCCCTAGATTTGCTCCATTAAGATTATAAATTGCATGGCTATTTTTCGTTCCCAGATGCATAACTTTACATTTATTCGTATTAAATCTCATCTGCCACTTAGATGCCCACTCCTCTATTTTATGTAAATCCCTTTGGAGGGAAAGCACATCATTATCTGATTTAATTACCTTGCACAATTTCATGTCATCAGCGAAAATGGAGACAATACTTTCCAGTCTCAGCTCTAAGTCATTAATAAATATGTTAAAAAGGAGGCTCACTGGTCTATAATTCACCGGATTTGTTCTTGCTCACTTTTTAAGTATAGGTATCACATCTGCTTTTCTCCAGTCATCTGGTAGCAACCCTGTGTTGAGTGAATCTTGAAAAGTTAAGTATAAAGGTTTGGCTATTACAGAGCCCAGTTCCCTAAGTACTCGTGCACTCTCTCCCACCCCTCTTGTTTTTCCATCTAGTATTTTACACACATTGGTGAACTGTGTCATCCATGAGAGAAGTTGCACACCTGTCAGAGACCTATATACCCCCAAACATTAACTACATTTTAGGTGTTTACCGTACATCCCACCAGTCATGTTATGGATCATTCTACTATAAACATATAAAGATACACTGGAGAAGTGCCAAATATCAAAAACAGGAAGATCCATTCCCTGAGACTACATCATTCTATTATCCTTATTAACCCTTCTAAAAGCTTTCCCACTACAGAAGTGAGGCTGTCGGATCTATAATTCCCTGAATTTGCTCTTGCTCCCTTAAATATAGGTATCACCTCTGCCTTTCACCAGTCATCTGGTAGGGACCCTGTGTTGAGTGGATCTTGAAAAATTACATATAATGGTTTTGCTATTACAGAATCAGCTCCCTCAGTACCCTTGGATGTATTCCATCAGGACCTGGGGCTTTATTAAGACTTATTTTTTCCGACCTCTTTTGGATTTCTTCCTGAGTTAACCAATTATTTGATGAAGGTAGTGTAGCCCCATTATGTCCCAACCACTGGTACCTCCCTTGTGTATACCGAAAAAAAGAACCTATTTAGCTCATCTGCCTTTTCCTGGTCACTCATTATTAGACGGCCTGTGTCACATTGTAATGTTCCTATAGCTTCCTTCCCCGCCTTCTTCCCATTAATATATTTAAAAAATACTCTCCTTTGCAACTAATTTGTCATTTTCAATTTTAGCCAGTCTAATAGCACTTTTGCAAGCCTTGTTGATTTCCTTGTACTTACGTAAAGCAGTCTCTGTCCCCTCTTGTTTGTATAATATAATGCTTGTTTTTTACTCATCTTCATCTTAAATTCATTGTTAAGCCACATGGGGTGTGATTTACTCCTACTTTTATTTCAACATGGTATATGGTGATAAGTATGTATATTTAGTAAGGATTTAAATAGTGTCCAATTTTTTTCACCTGTTTTTACCTATCAGTTCTCTGTCCCAGTCTATACTTTGTATTGCTGCCCTTAGACTGTTAGAATCTGCCCTTTTATTTTTTTGTTGGCTCCTTACAGTTTAGTTTTTTTAATTCAATTTCAAATGAGACTGTGTTGTGATCACTGTTTCCCAAAGGTTGCCCTATTTCATACTATATCAATATTATTTGTGACTAGTGACTTCCCCGTCAAAAATGACGGCCATACAATTTAAAGGCTGGCAATGCTGTTTGCCACACAATGTGAGGCTCTACCACCTTTAACTTGCGGGCCTTGCGATGAGCGCCTTCGGCACTCATTGTGAGCCTCTCCCACCGTCTACTTTACAGGCCTCGCTATGACCACATTTTTGCCGCTCATTGCAGGCCTTAGCCAGCAACCCACTTTCATGCTTTGCATTGAGCACCTTTGTTGCTCATTGCAGCAAAGTCGTGTGGGCCTCGCGATGAGCGCCTATGGCATGCGCAAGCCCGTAACTTTCAACTTTGCGTAACCAACATTCGTGACTAACCACAACTATTATATGTGACTAGCGACTTGCCCGTCAAAAAATGACGGCAATAAAATTGTAAGGCAGGTAATACTGTTTGCCACACAATGTAAGGCTTTTAGTCCTCTGAGTACCTTCGGTGCTCATTGCGAGCCTCTCCCCTGATGTACTTTTGGTCGTCTGAGCACCTTTGGTGCACATTGCAAGCCCCACGCTCAGAGACTCTTCCCTGTTTTTTTTTATTTTTATATATAAATCTATTTTTATTTTTATAATTAATGAATTAAATAATAAATTAATAATATACTTTACCTATTTGTAATTAATATATCCAGCAATCAATATGCTGAAGAGCTAACAATCGCTGTTGTTTTTCCTGCAGCATGCAATGTACATTTGGACTGTTGGTGACGTGAGGTGTAAGTGTCAGCAATGTGTGATGTGTGCAGTGTAAATAGGCTGCGTGCACAAGGCTAAACCGCTTGTTTAGTTGTGTAAAGGGCGGCGATTGTGTATGTGTTACGCGGGTGTGGAGCATTTTCCTAATAGTGTATTGTGTACCTCGTACGTTCCTAGGTAAAAGTCGTATGTGCCTGGCGGTATTTTGCGTGCTTAGGGGTCGCGTAGCCTCGTTTTCGTCGGCAGACATTTTTTGTCTCGCTTAGGCAATTTTCGAGTGTCGAAACTATGGAAAGTGGACTTAAATTTGTGTGCAACCTCACTCCCAGATGTCCTGGCTGTCCCCCCGTGCTGTGTGTGATGTTTTTGGTATGTTTTTTTTTGGGGGGGGATGTGCGCCGTTCGGCCGTTAACTTTGTATTTTTTGCGGGTCGTATATTTTTTTTCCTTTTCAAAGTGTTACAGGCTGTAATTTTTGCAGGCGACTTTTTCAAAGTTCTACGGGTCTCGCACTGTGAATTGTGTATTTGAGTTTTGTGTTGATCTGTATTCCCGCGGGGTGTAGGTATTATGCTTAAGTAGTGCGGGTCATAGGGATGAGCGCCTTCTGAGCTCCTTGTCTGGTTGCAACCGCGGCCCTCGCTTCGCGAGGTCCATGGTTGCGGCCCGCAACTGCTGCCCTCGCATTGTGAGGGCAGCAGTTGCATCGGGCTCGCTTTGCAATCTTTTAGGTGGAGGGAAGAAAAAGAAAAAAGAAAAATAATGTGGTTGCATAAGTCTGCACACCCACTTATAACTGGGGATGTAGCTGTGTTCAGAATTAAGCAATCACATTCCAAATCGTGTTAAATAGGAGTCAGCATACACCTGCCATCATTTAAAGTGCCTCTGATTAACCCCAAATAAAGTTCAGCTGCTCTAATTGGTCTTTCCTGAAATTGTCTTAGTCGCATCCCACAGCAAAAGCCATGGTCCACAGAGAGCTTCAAAAGCATCAGAGGAATCTCATTGTTAAAAGGTATCAGTCAGGAGAAGGGTACAAAAGAATTTCCAAGGCATTAGATATACCATGGAACACAGTGAAGTCATCATCAAGTGGAGAAAATATGGCACAACAGTGACATTACCAAGAACTGGAGCTCCCTCCAAAATTGATGAGAAGACTAAAATAAAACTGGTCTGGGAGGCTACCAAGAGGCCTACAGCAACATTAAAAGAGCTGCAGGAATATCTGGCAAGTACTGGCTGTGTGGTACATGTGACAACCATCTCCTGTATTCTTCATATGTCTGGGCTATGGAGGAGAGTGGCAAGACAAAAGCCTTTTCTTACGAAGAAAAACATCCATGCCAGGCTACATTTTGCAAAAACACATCTGAAGTCTCCCAAAAGAATGTGGGAAAAGGTGTTATGGTCTGATGAAACCAAGATTGAACTTTCTGGCCATAATTCAAAAAGATATGTTTGGTGCAAAAACAACACTGCACATCACCAAAAGAACACCATACCCACAGTGAAGCATGGTGGTGGCAGCTTAATGCTTTGGGGATGTTTTTCTTCAGCTGGAACTGGGGCCTTAGTTAAGATAGAGGGAATTATGAACAGTTCCAAATACCAGTCAATATTGGCACAAAACCTTCAGTCTTCTGCTAGAAAGCTGAACATGAAGAGGAACTTCATCTTTCAGCATGACAACGACCCAAAGCATACATTCAAATCAACAAAGGAATGGCTTCACCAGAAGAAGATTAAAGTTTTGGAATGGCCCAGCCAGAGCCCAGACCTGAATCAGATTGAAAATCTGTGGGGTGATCTGAAGAGGGCTGTGCACAGGAGATGCCCCTCGCAATCTGACTGATTTGGAGTGTTTTTGCAAAGAAGAGTGGGCAAATCTTGCCAAGTCAAAATTTGTGAACCTATGTTTGTTCACTATTTTTCACCACAATCGTAGTATTACTATGCCGGTGAATGATAATATGAATCAGGAATAGGTAATCATAGGGTTAATAATACAACCATGTCTAGAAAGTGTAATAAATACAAATATTTTACTATTAATGTTCAAATATTAACATCAATATTGATAAAAAATGAGCAGTCGTTTTTCGCCATAGATATAAACACCCTTATCGAGTATCGTGGATCCCTAGAGGAGCAAACGGAATGACAGAAGAATCAGAAGTACCAACTATAAGGCAATTATACAATGGGAAGCGTTGAAAATACCTCATGTGGTGAGGTTGCTCAAGGTGAGGGTTCTACCTCTATCTGCACTAGGAATTGGTCACATAGTTACATGTTAATTAAGGTTGAAAAAAATACTTTCCAGTCGATCAAGTTCAACCTTTTAAGATCTCCTCTGATCTGCAATATGTGTATTATTATTAATGAATTAGTTGTTAATTAATTATTAACTATTTATTTGTTTATTTTTTTAATTAAGTGAAACTTAGCCAATTGTCTCAAAGGGAAAAAAACGATTAATTCCTTCCTGACCCCAGATACTAGCGATCGGATTTCTCCCTGGATCAATATTCTTTCTCTAATTATCCAGGATAACCCTGAATTCCCTTTTTAATTAGAAATAAATCCAGTCCCCTTTTAAAGTTATCTATCGAATCCGCTGTCATCACCTCCTCTGGTAGAGAATTCCACAGATTAACCACCCTTACTGTGAAGAACCCTTTTCTTTCTTTAAGGTGGAATCTTTCTACTTTCTAACCTCAAGGGATGTCTTCTGTCAGTTGAAAACCTCTTGGCACAAAAAGCTCCCTTGACAAATCTTTATACTGACCCTGGATGCATTTATATAAGGTAATCATATCTCCTCTTAGATGCCTTGTTTCTAGAGAAAATAAGTTTAATTTGGTTAGTCTTTCTTCATAACTTTGCCTCTCCATTCCCCTTATTAGTTTTGTTAACCTTCTCTGTACCTTTACCAGCTCTAAAATGTCCTTTTTATGAAGTGGTGCCCAAAATTGTACTCCATATTCCAAATGAGGGCATACTAGGGATTTGTATAGTGGCAGAATTATATTTGCTTCCCTTGCTTCTATACCCTTCTTAATACATGCTAATATTTTATTTGCCTTTGCAGCTGCTGTTTGGCTTTGAGCACTGTTACCTAAGTGGTTGTCCACAAGCACTCCCAAATCCCTTTCAATATCTGATACCCCTAGATTTGCTCCATTAAGATTATAAATTGCATGGCTATTTTTCGTTCCCAGATGCATAACTTTACATTTATTCGTATTAAATCTCATCTGCCACTTAGATGCCCACTCCTCTATTTTATGTAAATCCCTTTGGAGGGAAAGCACATCATTATCTGATTTAATTACCTTGCACAATTTCATGTCATCAGCGAAAATGGAGACAATACTTTCCAGTCTCAGCTCTAAGTCATTAATAAATATGTTAAAAAGGAGAGGACCTAATACTGAACCCTGAGGAACCCCACTTACCACATTAGTCCAACTGGAGTATGTTCCATTTACCACAACCCTTTGCTTCCTGTCTTTTAGCCAGCTCTCAATCCATGAGCAGATATTTACTGCAATTCCTGTATCTCTTAGTTTGCACAATAGTCACCCATGTGGCACTGTATCAAAAGCCTTTGCAAAATCCAAAAAGACTACATCCACTGAGTTCACTTGATCCAGGTTCCTACTAAACTCCTCATAGAAACTAATTAGATTTGTTTGACATGACCTTTCCTACTTATAATCCAGTTCAAATAGACATATTCTTGTTTATTACCCCTTATTAACCATTCTAAAAGCTTTCCCACTACAGGAGTGAGGCTCACTGGTCTATAATTCACTGGATTTGTTCTTGCTCACTTTTTAAGTATAGGTATCACATCTGCTTTTCTCCAGTCATCTGGTAGCAACCCTGTGTTGAGTGAATCTTGAAAAGTTAAATATAAAGGTTTGGCTATTACAGAGCCCAGTTCCCTAAGTACTCGTGCACTCTCTCCCACCACTCTTGTTTTTCCATCTAGTATTTTACACACATTGGTGAACTGTGTCATCCATGAGAGAAGCTGCACACCTGTCAGAGACCTATATACCCCCAAACATTAACTACATTTTAGATGTTTACCGTACATCCCACCAGTCATGTTATGGATCATTCTACTATAAACATATACAGATACACTGGAGAAGTGCCAAATATCAAAAACAGGAAGATCCATTCCCTGAGACTACATAATTCTATTATCCTTATTAACCCTTCTAAAAGCTTTCCCACTACAGAAGTGAGGCTGTCGGATCTATAATTCCCTGGATTTGCTCTTGCTCCCTTAAATATAGGTATCACCTCTGCCTTTCACCAGTCATCTGGTAGGGACCCTGTGTTGAGTGGATCTTGAAAAATTACATATAATGGTTTTGCTATTACAGAATCAGCTCCCTCAGTACCCTTGGATGTATTCCATCAGGACCTGGGGCTTTATTAAGACTTATTTTTTCCGACCTCTTTTGGATTTCTTCCTGAGTTAACTAATTATTTGATGAAGGTAGTGTAGCCCCATTATGTCCCAACCACTGGTACCTCCCTTGTGTATACCAAAAAAAAGAACCTATTTAGCTCATCTGCCTTTTCCTGGTCACTCATTATTAGACAGCCTGTGTCACATTGTAATGTTCCTATAGCTTCCTTCCCCGCCTTCTTCCCATTAATAAATTTAAAAAATACTCTCCTTTGCAACTAATTTGTCATTTTCAATTTTAGCCAGTCTAATAGCACTTTTGCAAGCCTTGTTGATTTCCTTGTACTTACGTAAAGCAGTCTCTGTCCCCTCTTGTTTGTATAATATAATGCTTGTTTTTTACTCATCTTCATCTTAAATTCATTGTTAAGCCACATGGGGTGTGATTTACTCCTACTTTTATTTCAACATGGTATATGGTGATAAGTATGTATATTTAGTAAGGATTTAAATAGTGTCCAATTTTTTTCACCTGTTTTTACCTATCAGTTCTCTGTCCCAGTCTATACTTTGTATTGCTGCCCTTAGACTGTTAGAATCTGCCCTTTTAATTTTTTGTTGGCTCCTTACAGTTTAGTTTTTTTAATTCAATTTCAAATGAGACTGTGTTGTGATCACTGTTTCCCAAAGGTTGCCCTATTTCATACTATATCAATATTATTTGTGACTAGTGACTTCCCCGTCAAAAATGACGGCCATACAATTTAAAGGCTGGCAATGCTGTTTGCCACACAATGTGAGGCTCTACCCCTTTTAACTTGCGGGCCTTGCGATGAGCGCCTTCGGCACTCATTGTGAGCCTCTCCCACCGTCTACTTTACAGGCCTCGCTATGACCACATTTTTGCCGCTCATTGCAGGCCTCAGCCAGCAACCCACTTTCATGCCTTGCAATGAGCACCTTTGTCGCTCATTGCAGCAAAGTCGTGTGGGCCTCGCGATGAGCGCCTACGGCATGCGCAAGCCCGTAACTTTCAACTTTGCGTAACCAACATTCGTAACTAACCACAACTATTATATGTGACTAGCGACTTGCCCGTCAAAAAATGACGGCAATAAAATTGTAAGGCAGGTAATACTGTTTGCCACACAATGTAAGGCTTTTAGTCCTCTGAGTACCTTCGGTGCTCATTGCGAGCCTCTCCCCTGATGTACTTTTGGTCGTCTGAGCACCTTTGGTGCACATTGCAAGCCCCACGCTCAGAGACTCTTCCCTGTTTTTTTTTTTTTTTATATATAAATCTATTTTTTTTTTATAATTAATGAATTAAATAATAAATTAATAATATACTTTACCTATTTGTAATTAATATATCCAGCAATCAATATGCTGAAGAGCTAACAATCGCTGTTGTTTTTCCTGCAGCATGCAATGTACATTTGGACTGTTGGTGACGTGAGGTGTAAGTGTCAGCAATGTGTGATGTGTGCAGTGTAAATAGGCTGCGTGCACAAGGCTAAACCGCTTGTTTAGTTGTGTAAAGGGCGGCGATTGTGTATGTGTTACGCGGGTGTGGAGCATTTTCCTAATAGTGTATTGTGTACCTCGTACGTTCCTGGGTAAAAGTCGTATGTGCCTGGCGGTATTTTGCGTGCTTAGGGGTCGCGTAGCCTCGTTTTCGTCGGCGGACATTTTTTGTCTTGCTTAGGCAATTTTCGAGTGTCGAAACTATGGAAAGTGGACTTACATTTGTGTGCAACCTCACTCCCAGATGTCCTGGCTGTCCCCCCGTGCTGTGTGTGATGTTTTTGGTATGTTTTATTTTTTTTTTGGATGTGCGCCGTTCGGCCGTTAACTTTGTATTTTTTGCGGGTCGTATATTTTTTTTCCTTTTCAAAGTGTTACAGGCTGTAATTTTTGCAGTCGACTTTTTCAAAGTTCTACGGGTCTCGCACTGTGAATTGTGTATTTGAGTTTTGTGTTGATCTGTATTCCCGCGGGGTGTAGGTATTATGCTTAAGTAGTGCGGTTCATAGGGATGAGCGCCTTCTGAGCTCCTTGTCTGGTTGCAACCGCGGCCCTCGCTTCGCGAGGTCCATGGTTGCGGCCCGCAACTGCTGCCCTCGCATTGTGAGGGCAGCAGTTGCATCGGGCTCGCTTTGCAATCTTTTAGGTGGAGGGAAGAAAAAGAAAAATAATGTGGTTGCATAAGTCTGCACACCCACTTATAACTGGGGATGTAGCTGTGTTCAGAATTAAGCAATCACATTCCAAATCGTGTTAAATAGGAGTCAGCATACACCTGCCATCATTTAAAGTGCCTCTGATTAACCCCAAATAAAGTTCAGCTGCTCTAATTGGTCTTTCCTGAAATTGTCTTAGTCGCATCCCACAGCAAAAGCCATGGTCCACAGAGAGCTTCAAAAGCATCAGAGGAATCTCATTGTTAAAAGGTATCAGTCAGGAGAAGGGTACAAAAGAATTTCCAAGGCATTAGATATACCATGGAACACAGTGAAGTCATCATCAAGTGGAGAAAATATGGCACAACAGTGACATTACCAAGAACTGGAGCTCCCTCCAAAATTGATGAGAAGACTAAAATAAAACTGGTCTGGGAGGCTACCAAGAGGCCTACAGCAACATTAAAAGAGCTGCAGGAATATCTGGCAAGTACTGGCTGTGTGGTACATGTGACAACCATCTCCTGTATTCTTCATATGTCTGGGCTATGGAGGAGAGTGGCAAGACAAAAGCCTTTTCTTACGAAGAAAAACATCCATGCCAGGCTACATTTTGCAAAAACACATCTGAAGTCTCCCAAAAGAATGTGGGAAAAGGTGTTATGGTCTGATGAAACCAAGATTGAACTTTCTGGCCATAATTCAAAAAGATATGTTTGGTGCAAAAACAACACTGCACATCACCAAAAGAACACGATACCCACAGTGAAGCATGGTGGTGGCAGCATCATGCTTTGGGGATGTTTTTCTTCAGCTGGAACTGGGGCCTTAGTTAAGATAGAGGGAATTATGAACAGTTCCAAATACCAGTCAATATTGGCACAAAACCTTCAGTCTTCTGCCAGAAAGCTGAACATGAAGAGGAACTTCATCTTTCAGCATGACAACGACCCAAAGCATACATTCAAATCAACAAAGGAATGGCTTCACCAGAAGAAGATTAAAGTTTTGGAATGGCCCAGCCAGAGCCCAGACCTGAATCAGATTGAAAATCTGTGGGGTGATCTGAAGAGGGCTGTGCACAGGAGATGCCCCTCGCAATCTGACTGATTTTGAGTGTTTTTGCTAAGAAGAGTGGGCAAATCTTGCCAAGTCAAAATGTGCCATGCTGATAGACTCATACCCAAAAAGACTGAGTGCTGTAATAAAATCAAAAGGTGCTTCAACAAAGTATTAGTTTAAGGGTGTGCATACTTATGCAACCATATTATTTTATTTTTATATTTTTTCTTCTACTGAGTTGTATAGTTTATAGGTCACATTAAAGGTGGAAAAAGTTCTGAAATGATTTATCTTTGTCTATTTTGTTTACAGCACAGAAACCTGACATTTTAACAGGGGTGTGTAGACTTTTTATATCCACTGTATTTATGTGATGGCAAAATCCAAGATAGCCTAATTTCTAGTAGGTTCTTGTATAACCTGGGCCAGATAATGATCTCTGAGCTCCTTCTGCCTCCCTGGGCTAGCACGTGGCACTGGCAGTATCTCAGAAAATACTACCTTGGAGGTCCTTGCCCTAAGCTTATTACCTAGTTCTATAAAATCATTCTTTAGGACACTCCATCTTCCACTAACTTTGTCATTGGTACCAATATGTACCAAGACCGCCAGTTCATTACCAGCCCCTCCCAATAATTTATCCACCCGATCCACAACATGACGAACCCGAGCACCCGGGAGACGGCAAACTGTTTGATTGCTGGGATCTGGGTGACAAATCACCCTGTCTACCTTCCTAATAATAGAGTCTCCTACCACCAAAACCTGCCTGTTGCTCTGCTTATTCTCCCCTCTTACTCCTGCAGTAGAACTGTTCTCCTGGCTTTTAGAGGGGACAGCTCTATCTGGCATTGCCATTCCTAAATGGACGTCCCCAACAGCTTCACTCAATCTGGCAAATCTGTTGGTGCTTGCCAACTCAGAACTGGCCTGCCTCCTCCTGTTACCCCTGATTTCCCTTCTAACTGTAACCCATCTCCCGGGACATCCTCACTAGCCCCAGCTCCACCCTCCATGCTAGGCCCATCTAAACTGTGCTCAGTGAGCACCAACTCCCTTTCCAGTGGAGCAATATCACGAAGTGCTGCAATTCCTCTCTCCAGTTCTTCTATTTGAGCTTCCAGAGAGGCAACATGCTCACACCTCTCACAGAGGTATGGACCCTGGATCATCTGTTCCAGTATTGCATACATATGACAGGATGTACACTGAGTGTGGTTGCCACTGGACTGACTCATAATTATCAACCCCCCCCCATATATTTGTGTAAAGTTCTGTATAGATCTTTTTAAGCACTTGAATAAATAAGTAAATAAAATTATGTTTCAGTAGGCAAATTATTATTACTCTTTATTTAATATTTAGGTAGTTTATGCTTATATTAAAAATAGGGAAACCTCAATGTTTGTTTAAACAGATATAACTGGTATAGTTTTGTGTACTGTACACTAATATAGTATGTACTATACTTTGTTTAATAAACTGTTCCTATCCTGTTATGGAGATGAATTACACTGAACAACTGACTGAAGGCTCCCCCGTTATAGAGCCATATTAAATTCCAAGCCCGTATGTGCAACATGAGACCCACAACGGCTGCGAGCTCGAGATTTGGCTGAGTTACAGAGCTATTAAATTAGAACATGCTGCGAGTTACGGGCTTGAGAGGCAAACCCCTAAATCATTTGTTGAACGTTGGAGGCACAGCTGTGAACGTGATCATTTAGTCAAACCCGTATTTACTGGTTTAGATGGAGCCAGTGGCAACAGAGATCGTCAGAATTAAGTCACTGAAAAATGGAGGTTAGATTTCAAAGTCTTACGGGTTTCAATTACGAGTTACAATCGAACCCACATTCCAGAAATAATGCAATATTGATAAAGCCGTAAATATGATATTCTATCACATGCGAGTTACAGAATATGTATTAACATATTGATTGCCGGGATCAATATCACACAGAAATTAAACATGAAATAAAGTATTTTTGGGACCAATTTGCGAGCTTGAGAATGTTGTGCTATTAATTCTGACACCTAACATCACTTTCCCTGTTAATGAAAGTACAGCTGTGTGTGTATATGTGCATTTACAGTGCTACTGATTGGACTTTACCCCTCTTGCGGGTCCTCTCTAGTACCCGTTGGCTTCTTCACTCCATTTGCGGGTTACGGGTTTGAACGCCAGTGAATTTGTTGCAATTTAATAGCATGATTAAAAACGTAACAGTTACAGGCTTGACAGAACAAAGGATTTGCAAGCTTGCAAGTCGAAATTTCAATAAGGTTTTCTCACCCCTACCCCGCAGATCGTCGACAGGTTACTTTATGAGGCCAATTTAATAACCGTAAGTCTTGCGGGCTACAGTTTTACACGTGGAGGGAATTTAATGTGGCTTGTAGTTTAAGTTGGCCCTCTCAGCTGTGTGGATGACAGCCGGATTCAGTCGTATCCATGAGATCCAGGTACCAAGTGGGTGGGATCTATCCTAGAGTGTGAGGTGACAGGGGTGCGGGCGGTAAAGGGGGTAGAGTCTATGGTACTGAAGTGATATATAGGAAGGTAATGGGGTAATATATGAAATGTTACCAGTTAACAACAAAGTGACAGGAAGATAACAGGAAAGACAAAGTGGATGGGCACAGGGAGATAACAGGAAAGATAAAGTGGGTGGGCACAGGTATGTAACAGGAAAGATAAAGTGGGTGGGCACAGGTATGTAGCAGGAAAGATAAAGTGGATGGGCACAGGGAGAGAACAGGAAAGATAAAGTGGATGGGCACAGGAATGTAGCAGGAAAGATAAAGTGGATGGGCACGGGCAGATAACAGGAAAGATAAACTGGGTAGGATCATGGAGATGACCGGAAAGATCAAGTGGGTGGGCACGGGTATGTAGCAGGAAAGATAAAGCGTGTGGGAACAGGGAGATAACAGGAAAGATAAAGTGGGTGGGAACAGGGACATAACAGGAAAGATAAAGCGGATGGGAACAGGGAGAGAACAGGAAAGATAAAGTGGATGGGCACGGGCAGATAACAGGAAAGAAAATGTGGGCACGAACAGATAACAGGAAAGATAAAGTGGGTAGGATCAGGGAGATAACCGGAAAGATCAAGTGGGTGGGCAGGGGTATGTAGCAGGAAAGATAAAACGTGTGGGAACAGGGAGATAACAGGAAAGATAAAGTGGATGGGCACGGGGAGGTGTTATGGATCAGGATCTACAAGAAAATGCATTTTATGTTTGTCCTACTCATACATTTTCTCTTTTCAGTATTACGTAACCTTATTAACAATGTTGATTATTGGAGACTCTAAGATGGAGGATTTGCCACTTCCCCCCATACAAGATGTCGGCAGCACTACTTCCGGTCTGTTAAGGGTGACGATGACAACCACACCTTGGACACAAGAAGGA
The DNA here is from genome assembly GCA_027410445.1 of Discoglossus pictus. Classification (NCBI taxonomy): domain Eukaryota; kingdom Metazoa; phylum Chordata; class Amphibia; order Anura; family Alytidae; genus Discoglossus; species Discoglossus pictus. The sequence goes on from CM050163.1 coordinate 297,733,340, forward strand.
GAACGCCATCTTCCCTTTGTCTTAACCTTCTGACCAATGAGAGAAAGACTCATCCCACTGTGGGATGACACCTAGAGACTCCTTAATGCATTAACCCAATGCGTTGTTGAGATTCCGTAAAAGCAGACATTACAGAACCAATGAATTACCGAATAAACCTGATGTTTTGCTTAGTTGCAACATTTATCTGATTGTTAAATGTTATATATAGCGGCTGATTCAATAAACAGTAGGCGAGAGAAAGCTTTATACCAGAACTCTGTGTTGGTGTATTATTTCTCTAAGGTGTGTGTAGCGGAGAGGCAATATTCCCCAGGTTATCTCTGCTTATAATCCCAGTGAGGCTCAGGAACAAGTAAATGGTAAATCCACAGGCAAGGTTTCCAACAGGTAAAATGATAGCAATATCCCAACCGCAATCCCAATAACTGGACGACACACAGTTTCAGGAGCAGAACTGACTTTATTTTGTTATGTGCAGAAATATTTATACTCATCTCTTCCCACAGGCAATCCACATCCCCCATAGTTGGTCACACAATACACATAAAGAGAACTATAGGTGTGGTCACCCGTCCCTGAGGCTCCTTGATACAATCAGACAATAATTAAATCAGCTGTCTCTGTTCTTATGTTTGAGAATGACTAAACGTTCTTATCTGTAACAGGATTATCTCTCCTGCCAAGGTCTGCACCAGCCTGGGGCCAATATTCTGCAGAGCATAAACCCACATACTTACAGTATATTACTAGGATCATATTTTAACCAAGAATTAAATAACCATAAACAGGTAAAACAGTGATGGGTTCCGTTACACACCTCCCCCGTGACCATAAGCCGGCATACACGGTCTGATCCCAACGGATCGGCCTGGGGATGTCCGGACAAAAGTATTTGTTGGTCAATTCTCTAGTTTGACAACCCATCAGCATTACTGCAATTCACATTTACTCACATTTCAAGAACAAAACAAACGCACACTTCATACAGCATTCACAGCAATAAACATTTCAAGGGGAGGGAAAATACATTTTACAAACTGGTTTCAGACAATTAAATAATGAAGCCGAGAAGCATCAGCCTTCCAAATGAACTGAAGTCCTTTAGCAAAACCATCCCAAGTTGCAGAGTACATTCCTCCCCCAGCTCGTGGTCGGGCCCCTATTGCACAGGGCCCACTGTTCTTCCCCTGTACACCCACACAAAAAAATCCAGGATCCCATCCCAACAATCCAGGATCCCAATGTCCAAAAGGTGGGCCACAATCTCTGTCCCATAGAAACTCCTTTCCATATAAAACGTTCCCGCTCATCCACTCTATCGTCGGCTAATGCTTGGTACTTTTGGCGGTGGGGGGTCCTGTCTAGTTTCCCTCCCAAACTCTTCGGGGTTGTCCCACGCTATGGGTCTCTCTGTGGCATTAGTGCTAAGTGTCTGCTTGTGGCTTACCTGGGTCTCCCGACCTGTTGTAGGATCGTCCTCGGTACGGGTCTGTGAGCGGGTGACCACAGGGTAAGCTTCTCCTGTGGTGGGGGTCTGGGGCTCAAAAGCAGACATGAGCCTCCCCAGATCGTTCCCCAATAAAACCTCCGCTGGTAACTGCGGCATCAACCCCACCTCCACATGCCCTGCCCCCGCTCCCCAATGCAAATGAACCCTTGCAGTGGGTAGCCGGTATACTGCTCCCCCGGCTACCCTGACGGCCACAGTCTTGTTAAGTTTAGCCTGGTCTGAAACCAGGTGACTTTTTACCAAAGTGATGGTAGCCCCTGAGTCTCGCAGCCCTTGGACCGCTTTACCCTCCAGGTATACGGTCTGCCTGTGATGCTGCCGATTATCAGCATTGGCCTGGACTGGATTTGCCTCGTGCAGCACCTCCCATTGTTCCACGGTTGTAATGGGAACAGCTGAACCATATGGCGTGGCTACTATGTCCTGGTAGTGGTGGGCTGCGGCTGCTCTCGGTGGTGGTGGTGGGCCTGGACGTATCCAGGTGGACCGGTCTTGTAGCTGGGGACATTCCCTTTTATAGTGTCCCCATTTCTGGCAGTGGTGACAGGGGCCAGAAGCGGGCTGGCGGAAACGTGGCTGTGCAGCGGGCGGTGGTGGTGGTGGCAGTGTTCTCGGTGGGGCTGGGGTGTAGCTGGTTCCCCCAAAGGTTTTAAAAGGAGTCTTTGGTGTTACAGGTTTTTGCTGCCTACGTGCATCTAGGTACTCATCTGCCTTCCTGGCAGCTTCGGTGAGAGAGGTAGGGTTTCGGTCTCTTACCCACTCTTGTACCTCGTCAGTTACTCCCTCATAAAACTGCTCCAACAGCATCATCTGTATCACATCCTCCAAGGACCGTGCCTTGCTCGCTTGTACCCACCCAAGTGCTGCCCTTTGTAGCCTGCATGCCCACTCTGCGTGTGAGTCTTTTTCCACCTTCTTTAGGTCCCTGAATCTCCGCCGGTATGCTTCTGGTGTCATAGCATACCTGGCCAGAATAATTTCCTTTACTTTGTTATAGTTCCTTATTTCCTCATTAGGTACCATACGATATGCCTCGGCTGCCCTCCCCGTTAGCCTTCCTGCCAAAATCGGTACCCAGTCCTCTGTGCTGATTCTATGCAGGGCACACAGTCTTTCAAAATCCTGCAGGAAAGCGTCTATATCTTCCTCTGCCTCCACATACGTTTTAAAAGCCTGGTATGGTATCTTAGGCTTACCTTCTTGTGGCATATTTATTGCAGAGCTGCGTTCTGGGGCTGTTTGTTTCCTCAACATAAATTCCTGGACTTCTGTCATGGTCCTTGAAATAATTTCTGTTGAAGGTTGTTCCCCATAAAAAGACAGCCGAAATTGTACCTGCCTCCGGAACTCCACTTGTTCCGAATTTTCTCCCGAATCCCCCTGTTCGGGAACCGAATCTCCGTCCATTCGGTACTCCTCCATCAGCTCAGTAATGAGTACCGCTTTCTTCTTATTGCTGGCTTGTATACCCCTTGCCACAAGGAGGTCTTTTAGCGTGGAGCGTTTTAGTGTGGCAAAATCAATCTCCATCCGTACTCCATTTATGCTTGTTCCTCTGTGAGTCTGGATCCCAGCGCTGCCAACCAATGTAGCGGAGAGGCAATATTCCCCAGGTTATCTCTGCTTATAATCCCAGTGAGGCTCAGGAACAAGTAAATGGTAAATCCACAGGCAAGGTTTCCAACAGGTAAAATGATAGCAATATCCCAACCGCAATCCCAATAACTGGACGACACACAGTTTCAGGAGCAGAACTGACTTTATTTTGTTATGTGCAGAAATATTTATACTCATCTCTTCCCACAGGCAATCCACATCCCCCATAGTTGGTCACACAATACACATAAAGAGAACTATAGGTGTGGTCACCCGTCCCTGAGGCTCCTTGATACAATCAGACAATAATTAAATCAGCTGTCTCTGTTCTTATGTTTGAGAATGACTAAACGTTCTTATCTGTAACAGGATTATCTCTCCTGCCAAGGTCTGCACCAGCCTGGGGCCAATATTCTGCAGAGCATAAACCCACATACTTACAGTATATTACTAGGATCATATTTTAACCAAGAATTAAATAACCATAAACAGGTAAAACAGTGATGGGTTCCGTTACAGTGTGCACACTATCTGTATATTGGTAATCTGGCCAGGGACAGATATCTCAGAGAACTATTTTAGTTTTCTCCAAAACAATTGGCGCCCGATGACAGGGACTTGAGGTTTAACTGAGCCGGCAGCAGACACAAGGGATCCGGACGGAGCCTGCAGGAACGGGTGGAGCCTGATCACCTCCGGTAAACGTTAAGGACACAGTTAGCACCTTGACCGCGTAAACCTGTTCCTGGGACTCAGCCCGTCATCCAGACCAGCTGTTGGGGAAGTTGTCAAAGTACAGGTATTAACTTGCCTCAAGTCCATTACGAATCCTGTACCAGTGATATCTGTCACCTCTGTATGACTGTTGAGAGTGTGGGTTGAGTAATTGTGATTTCTTGGATATTGTGGTCTGGGACATACATGTGTACGTGCAGCAGACTCCGGGGACGGATTGGTAGTGCCCTGGTAGCACATAAAACCGGAGGAGCCGTACGTACAGACGTGCATACACGTACTTTGGGGATCGGTGTCATTTGACATACCTTTTCTAAGGAGGGTCTATGCATGTTGGATAGCCGAGTATCTTTCGGGGGTCATGATGTTCGTGCCCTGGTAGCGTGAAAACCCAGAGAGACGTCTATCACACACTAACGTGTAAAAGCATGTATGTGGTATGCAGACTTCAGTGGCGGATTGTTAGTGCCCTGGTAGCACAATAGCCCTGAGGGCGTCAATTTTAGAACACGTCGGTGTGAGACCCCAGACTAAAATATCTTAAGAGTCAGAAATTTTCTGCAGAAATTGTTTAAATGTTACTATGGTCTGTTATTGCTGGTTGTGATGCATATTTTAATGAGAAATGTAGCTTAGAATTTCTCCCCCTGTACTTGTGAAGCTGAATTTGCTGCAGCTGTGTGTGACAGCGAAGGTCAGAGCACACACAGCAAAGAATACCCCCCCTCTACTCCCCCTCCCATCTCGTTTAACTCTTTAAGGATGTATCTTAGTTAAGAGAATTCTTTCTATGCCAATGCTTAAGGTCGTATGAATTTGTACAGTAAGTGAAATAACTGTCATGTTTTCATGTTGTTGTTAAATTTTGCTCAAGGGTAATTACATTACGTGAAGGAATGTTTGTGTGAAAGTAGGTGTGTCCCGGGAGGAGATTGATTTAAAAAGTAAATAATTCAAGATATATACACGGAGTTAGACTTTGAGACCGCACCTCGAATGTAAAAGTAGGTATCTCAAAGGAAACGGTACCTTAGGACTGTAGACGTACCCCTAAGAGTACAGTATATATATGGACGCAGACTGAGAATTGGTTGTGTAACGAACAACTATAATTTTACACCCATCTTAAAGGCAAACAGCACCTACTATACTACCTCTGCTGGAGTCAGTGCCCTGTATCCACTATTTCTTGGCAATATTAATCCTTATTAAAAGGGAGATATAGGAGACATTCAATGTTTCATTAAGCTTTACTATACACGAAGAAATATACGAAAGAAAAAGTAAACGCAAAGTTATTTTAGGATGTTTTTAGAAAGTTACTCCGAGACAATTTCTGTCTCATATACTGTTATGTTGTGATATCGCCGGCTAAAATGTATGTTTAATAATGAAATGTGATGTTATTTTCTTTCCGTGATCTTGTGTCTATCTAAATCACTTGTCGCTATACACTGCACTCCTTGCTATCCCTTATCAGTAGTGCGTGGTTACACACTACAACTTAGTGGTCCCCCGGAGGGCGGTAACCACAGTCTGAGTTTAGGGAAGACGTGCAAAGTTATTCTTTCTTCGCAGCAGTCGAGCACATCAGACATTCTATTTCAGACAACTAGTCTGTTTGTTTCTCTCGCTCTCCCTCCTCTTGTCTGCCTCCTAAAACCAGCTTGTGCTATACTCAGTACAGGACGATGGGGCAGAATCAGACTAAACTAAATAGTGAGGGCATGTTGGCCCAAGATGTAGTGAAGAAAAGAGGGGGAGAGGCAGTGGTAAATAAATCTAAGAAGATGTTTAAAGTGTGTGGATTCACAAATATTGTGGGAGGACATCTGAGGGCAGAAGAGTGGCGGAAAGTATTGAGAAATAATAGGGGGCAGTTACAAGATTGTGGTTTATTACCAAGTGCAGAACCATGGTACAGGGTAGCTAAGGCGATTGAGAGAGAGGGGTAGACAGAGAGAGAGGTTGAAGTACGTGGACAGAAAATGTATGCATACTATGCACCATGTGAGACTGTCAGTCCCCTACTTCCAGCCGTTGTCCCCCCTGTAATACAAGCACCCTGTAACCCCAACACCACACAAACTCCCTCTGCAGAACAAAGACATTCCACCCAGCCACAGCCCCAAAATGGCGCCCACACACAATCTAAGGAGGGGTCCTGTCACCCTCTGAACCCTCCCATTAAGATGATAGCGGCGTCCACCTGTCATACCGAACGCCGCCTTGGTGAATACGCCCCTTTATCCTGTATTGACTGCTAACGGAACTATGTATACTCCATACTCGATGTTCCCAGTTGTGCCACTCCCAGATAACACGTCACCATGGGCCGCCCCACTGACAAGGGCACCGGAGACAGACGCTTCCACTCCTCCAGTTTCTCAGAGACAGTCAGACATAAATGATATCTCATTACTCCCATCTCCCGCAGGCCATCCTAAAAATGACAGTGTGGATGGGGAGGATGAGATAAAAGTAGGAGAGAGTGCGAAGTAGTGGAGGACTAAGACCCTGGGCTCAGGAACGAGCCAACATAGAGGGCGTAATAGAAATAGTAGAGCGAGTCTAATGTATGTCGCATTCACACCGACACAAGCCACCTCCCTCATAAACACATTGCCCGACCCTGAGAAACAGCCTATGCCTTTCTACAGAAAGATATCACAAATACAGAAGACATATGCTGCAGCCTGGAGAGACTTGGTTAGTTTGTGTGAAATCAGAGCAGGAGATTCATACTGGCCCATAATGCAAAAGACAATAGACCCGTATGATCTGCCACGTGAGACAACTGACTATGAATCAGGTGAAATATTCTGTGAACTACTAAGAAAATGGGCGAAGGATAAATTAGCAGACCAGGCTGTTAGTCTGCAGGATATTAAACAAGACAAAGACGAGTCAGTAGAAAAGTTTCACTCACGGCTCACACAGGTGTTCACAGACCTCGGCTTTAGCCCACACAATAAGACACACACACAGATGCTAAGTACAGCTTTTGTGATAGGGCTAAAGGAATCTATAAAGAAAGGTCTATTGACTTCCAGACCAGAATATAGAGTGTTTCCATTAGATACGCTGTTACTTGTTGCAAAAGGGCTGGAGTCTGTAGAAAATACACACCCTACGTCATCAGAAAATACACACCCTTTCAGATGACTCAGATAGCCCTAAATAACTTTTACGCTCTGAAACAGGCTATCTCCTCAGCCCCTGCATTAGGGCTACCCAACTATGACCCACCGTTCAAACTGTTTATATCAGAAAAGGAAGGACATGCAATGGAAGTCTTGACACAGTCCCATGGAAATAGATAACGCCCCACAGGCTACTTCTCATGTCATCTGGATGCTGTGGCAAGAGGAGGCCCTTCCTGCCTTAGGGCAGTATTTGCAGCTCATGCCTTACTGGATAAGACAAGTGACATAGTCCTTGGGTATCCCTTGACAGTTCTTGCTACACATGACATTGCTGTTATCATAAATCAGATGCAACCAAAGCACCTAACAGCAGCCAGACACCTCTGTCTCCAATGTTCACTGCTCCTGCCAGATAATGTCACCTTACAGAGGTGTTATGTGCTTAATCCAGCCACTCTCTTGCCATTTCCTGAGGGGGAAGATGAGGAAGAAGGACACTTCTGGTATAGTTTGAACTTGGATCAGGAGTCAAACATAAGCTCGGATGTAAAAAGTAATTTACTGTGACGCTTAGTTAAGAAGACAGAAAACAGATGAAACACATTGTACGCTGTGGAACAAACAAACACCAGGACGGGATCTTCAATATGAAGCGAGGCTTATGAAATTGAAACAAGTCACGTTAAAACTGATGACATTGTATAATGATACAATAGGGGATAGCGCACTCACGGTAGAGCTTCCTTTTGAAGCAGAATTGTTCTATAAACATTGGGATACAGCTGTCCCACACATAGGACTAACAAAGTCTGCACAGAGTACATGGAGCTCATTGGGGACTGCACTGAAATGGTGGGAGTCCGCAGACGAAGATGAACTAGAAGCAGAAGGAATAACAAAACAAACCCTCAACTGGCATGTGAATAGTTTTCCCAAAGTACAGGCTGAAGACCCATATGCGGTTCCACGGATCAGTAAACCCACCTCATGACTGTCTTCAGCAAATGGAAATGGAGAACCTCACACCTTGCAAATGTAAAAGAACTTGCCCTGACAGACCCAGACATCACTCTGTATGTGGATGGATCAAGGCATGCTGATGAGAATGGAAAATATCACACAGGATGTGCTGTGACTACAGAAAAAGATGTGATACGAGCCTTCTCACTACCTCCCTCCATGTCAGCACAAGAAGCAGAGTTGATTGCATTGACTAAGGCCTGTGAAATTGTGACAGGAGTCCGAGCTAACATCTATACAGACTCAAGATATGCTCTAGGAGTGACTCAAGACTTTGGGATAATTTGGAAAGCCAGAGGATTCATGACAGCTGCAGGCACCCCAGTAGAGCATGATAAAGCCATTCGTGAACTACTAGATGCTTTAGCACTCCCAAAGGAGGTGGCCATACTGAAAGTGAAGACACATGGGAAGCTAAATTCAGATGAAGCACGAGGAAACCATCTAGCAGACCAGATGGCTAAGAAGGCAGCAATGATATCACAGGAAATGGACAAGAAAGAGGAGAAGGAAGACATAAATATCTACACAATGCAGACTTTACCTATAGATTTGAAACTACTCAAAGAATTGCAGAGGACTGCAGACCCAGAAGAAGTAAACAAGTGGAAAGCAAAGGGAGCAATCCTTAAAGATGGATTGTACGTTGATAATCTGAGATTGTGTTTACCAAAGAATCTCTATCCAGCAACAGTACAGTGGGCCCACGGACCGGCACACTTGTCAAAGACCCTCATGAACGCTCTGATAGACAAGTACTATATGGCTCCAGGCATAACTACACTTACGAACAACTATTGCAAGTCCTATAGCATCTGTGCTAAATGTAATACAGGCCGAACTGAGAAACCCCCACAGAAGCATTTAGCAAAATCTCTGTATCCATTCCAGAGGATACAGATTGATCACATATAGATGCCAAAGAGTGGTTGATTTTAATACGCTCTGGTCATTGTGGATATGTTCTCAGGATGGCCAGAGGCCTATCCAGTTGTAAACATGACAGCCAAAACCACTGTAAAGAGACTGCTAACAGAGGTCATTTGTAGATATGGGGTCCCTGAAGTGATCGAGAGTGACCAAGGACCAGCCTTTACTGCAGTACTGGCCAAGGAAATTTGGGCAGCCTTGGGAGTGACTCTGTCCTTCCATACACCCTATCCTGTAAAGTCCAGGATGTTAAAAATGTCACAAGAAACTGGTATGCCATGGCCTGAAAGTCTCCCCATAGCCTTGTTCAGTGTCAGGTATACCCCCAGGGGGAAACATGCACTATCCCCTCATGAAATCTTGTTTGGGTCTGCTCCTAGATTAGGGTGCTACTTTCCTCAGCAGCTGCAACTAAAATCTGATGTACTTGTTGTCTATGTGATTGCACTGTCCACTGCATTGACTAAAATCCATGCACAAGTGTTCTCTTCTATTCCAGATTCGGAAGTGATCACTGGTACTCATCAACTACTTCCTGGAGATTGGGTCCTGGTCAAGAAATTTGTGAGGAAAACCCCTTTGGAACCCAGATACGAAGGCCCTTTCCAAGTACTACTGATCACAGCTACATCAGTTAAGTTGGAAGGGAAAGCTACTTGGGTCCACGCATCACATTGCAAAAAGGTTCCTCCCCCTGATGACCAGGAAACAATACAATGAGCACAGCCCATTGGTTTATTCTGTCTCTTGCTTTATACTTGAGCAAGGCTCAACATGTAACCATCACAAAATGTGAGGATGGTATCACCTTTTGGTATAATTCCCAAACTACACATGTAGCTACATGCACCTTTGATTTTTGTGACGTTGCATGCCCCACAGTCCCTGAACAGTGTGACTTGTACCAGACCTCCCCCAATAAGGGTATATATATATATGTGTCATTGACGAGATCTTTGGTAAAGATTGCTCCACATGGGGAGGGGTAGGATGGAATACTGGGGAACACTGGGAATTTATACCTCAGAGCGCTGCAAATAAGAAAGATGACCAGGGCAGATCCCTCCTCGACCGAATGACTCTACTAAATACTGGTAGATGCCTGAATAGTAAGGTGACCGGTTCTAGTATGCAACTAACCCTGACCATAGAGTCCTAGTCCAGTAGATGCTGACACATATCGGATGGGAGCTTGGGTGAGCGGGAAAACTACGAGGTTTTCAAGGAAATTTAAGTTAGCAGACTTGTACAAATATCCTGATTTACCTCCCGTACTACAGGCATTAAAACCCGGCTCACAGACTATAGGAACAATGACTGCCACTGGTGACCCAACATATGAGGACATGTTAGCTACTCAGACTGGATTCTCAGATCTTAATGTATGGTTGGAATGGATGAAATACAACGTACGGGAAAGTAATAAGACCAACTGTTATGTATGCGGCCATGCTAGGCCTCATTTAGGTACTGTTCCACTTACTATACCTTTGCAGGAAGAGAAATGTTTTCTGAGATTGTTCAAATATAAACATAATTATATAGATAAGTGCGAACAATGTAGAAAGACGTACCCTGTGATAACTAATAATCCCCATCCAGGAAAAGGTATAACTATATACCCCGGAAATTATACGTGCTACAAGAGAAATGTTTCTCATGGGTTTAATTTGCAGAAGTTCCCAAGTGGGTTTTGTCACACATATAGAGATGGCTCATCCACACTGCTAATTAATCAGACACAAGCTTTAGGGGACATATATTGGATATGTGGGGATATGAAACTCAGGGTAAGACTGTCAGGAGTATGGCGTGGGGAATGTACCTTGGCTAAAGCCATAATGCCATTACACATTGTCCCAACTTATTATGATGACAATCTACCTAATGCCCCCCAAGCAAGGTCCAGGAAGAGAAGAAAAACTTCATCATCTGAACCTCGGGAAAGTTTTGACCCACATGTGTATATTGATGCTATTGGAGTCCCAAGGGGGGTGCCCGACCAATTTAAGGCCCGAAACCAGATAGCAGTAGGATTTGAATCACTGATACCAATGATTGGTGTAAATAAGAATGTCGCCTGGATTAATTATATCTACTATAATCAGCAGCGATTTGTTAACTACACTAAGGATGCCTTAAAAGGCATTGCAGAACAATTCGAGACTACATCACACATGGCCTTCCAGAATCGTATGGCATTAGACATGATCCTTGCAGAAAAGGGTGGAGTATGTAAAATGCTTCCTGACACTAGCACATGTTGTACGTATATTCCCGATAACACAGGTCCAGATGGCAAGATCATACTGGCAATTCGGAAATTGGCTAATCTTGGTCAAGAATTAAAAGAAAATTCTGGTACCATGGACTATTGGGATTCATGGTTCAGATGGATGAATGGTTGGCAAAAGGTTTTATTACAAGTTGGAATGGCTATTCTTGCCGTTATAATCCTACTTGCCTTCCTTCTGTGTTGTATTATCCCATGTATACGTACTTATCTACAGGATGCAATGGTCAGGGCTTCACCCACCTTTGTTCATCAGAACCTAGAACTAGATTTCGGTGACCAGGATGATACCTATAAGACATCTCATATGCTAAAACAGATGACCACAGGCTCGAAGGAGAGTGTCTTATGAACGCCATGGTTCCTGATCTGAGTTAGTTACACTATTAGCTGATAGGGGCTTCTAGGTTTTCCCATGCCGCATAGGACATAGGGTAGGTGTGACGTTAGGTCATGGCAAGCCCGATCGAACGAAGATGTGTACCTATGTCATACTCACACGCAATGCTTTCAACATCCGGATATAGAATCCACAAAAGAATAGTGTTCCGGAGGAACCATAGCTTAAAAGACATGTACTCTTAACTTGTATTATCAAAAATGCAGTAGTTACTAACCTTTACAATGAACTAGTATGGGTGGGTTGGATGATGAGAAAAACATAATATGACATTTTAGGGGGGACTGTTATAAATCAGGATCTACAAGAAAATGCATTTTATGTTTGCCCAACTCATACATTTTCTCTTTTCAGTATTACGTAATCTTATTAACAATGTTGATTATTGGAGACTCTAAGATGGAGGATTTGCCACTTCCGCATACAAGATGTCGGCAGCACTACTTCCGGTCTGTTAAGGGTGACGATGACAACCACACCTTGGACACAAGAACGCCATCTTCTCTTTGTCTTAACCTTCTGACCAATAAGGGAAAGACTCATCCCACTGTGGGATGACACCTAGAGACTCCTTAATGCACTAACCCAATGCCTTGTTGAGATTCTGTAAAAGCGGACACCTCAGGACCAATGAATTACCGAATAAACCTGATGATTTGTTTAGTTGCAACATTTATCTGATTGTTAAATGTTATATATGGCGGCTGATTCAATAAACAGTAGGCGAGAGAAAGCTTTATACAAGAACTCTGTGTTGGTGTATTATTTCTCTAAGGTGTGCACACTATAAATATATATATATTGGTAATCTGGCCAGGGACAGATATCTCCGAGAACTATTTTAGTTTTTGCCAAAACAGAGGTAACACAAAAGATAAAGTGGATGGGCACTGTTATGTAACAGGAAAGACAAAGTGGGTGGGCACAGTGAGATAACAGGAAAGATAAAGTGGGTAGGCACAGGGAGATAACAGGAAAGACAAAGTGGGTAGGCAAAGTGGGTGGGCACAGGGAGATAACAGTAAAGACAAAGTGGGTGGGCACAGGGAGATAACTGGAAAGACAAAGTGGGTAGGCACGGGGAGATAACTGGAAAGACAAAGTGGGTAGGCACAGTGAGATAACAGGAAAGATAAAGTGGGTAGGCACAGGGAGATAACAGGAAAGACAAAGTGGGTAGGCAAAGTGGGTGGGCACAGGGAGATAACAGTAAAGACAAAGTGGGTGGGCACAGGGAGATAACAGGAAAGACAAAGTGGATGGGCGCAGGAGGTTAACCGGAAAGATAAAGTGGGTGTGCACAGGGAGCTAACAGGAAAGATAAACCGGAAGGGCACGGGGATCTCACACAGTGATAAAATGACTGGGATATTGCGGCGCTCTCTCTAGTGCATATAAAAGCTTCATTGGAACTGTTGACAGTAACTGTCCCAGCATGCACTGCTTGTCAAGCAGCCTATCAGTGTAGGGAAGTTTCTATAGCAGAGGCTGCTGTTGAGGCACGCGCAGTGATTGGCTGCTGTTTTCCCGCACTTACACTTCTGGCTTTACACTGGCTAGTGCACCAACTCTCGTGGGCGGGTCTGTGCTAGTTACCGCCTACTCTGATTCGCTGGAGAGGGGGGCTTGTACATTTCTGTCGCCTGTCACTCGGGTGTAGGGCAGGGCTGGAGCGTGCAACGCCGGACCGGTGGTGATCAGCGCGCCGCCCGGTGTATGTGAGGTAATCAATCACCCAACCACCCACCGAGCACTGCTAGTTAGACTACAGGGTGTGACGCACTGACGTACTAAATAAGTATGTGAGTGGACCCCAGAACATCAGTGAGAGCCACGACATATACTTCCTGTGAGTGACAAATAATGTGGGGTGAGCCCCCTGGCAGCTCACTGAGAAGTGCTTACCCTGAATGGGGTTAGCATGTCTTTCTCTGTGACCATTAAGAGCCATCTAGTAAGACAAGGACACAGGAAACTTTACCTACAGAGCCCCAATGGTTTGTTGTTTTATTGTAGTTGTTTTATATAATGGCTGTAGATCACATAAATACTGTATGAGCTCTTTCTCCCATTTACGTTTATTGTTTTATGAAGTTTAGTGTTTTAATGTGTAATTGTGATACCAGTGTATTATTATTATTATTAATAATAATATTAACTACTTTATCCCAAGAAGCAGATGAAAGGGAAGCCCATAGAGAATCTGATTTCACAGGAAGTTTGTATCTGTATTGTGCATTCGTGGGCTGATGGAAAGCTCATTAGTTTACAGTGACTTTCTCTGTTGCATTAGTATTTGCAAGGGGCCCTCCCTTGTGCCTCATGCATCCAGTGTTTCTAAAACCCCAAATGTACTAGCCAATGATGGATTTATCTCAGCAACATTTTAGTAAGTCTGTGACTTGCTAGGCCATCTAATGTATGCAAGTGGCACAGGGGGATCTATCCTGGTATGTGCACGCATGGCATAGGAAGCCTCCTGGTGTCAGGCGCGCTCACGTCCCAATATATTCCCTAACCCTGTACACCAGTTACCGGCCCTAACCCTAAACCTAGCTCCCTACATCCCTTCCCGGCCCTAACCATCTAAGCCTAACCTCCTAAAAGTAACTTCCTAACCCCCTACACCACTTACTGGCCCTAACCTTCTAAACCTAACTCAAAAATCCATAACCACTTACCGGCCACTTAGAGACAGCTACATCTGGACGTTGGCGCGCTTCTCGTGCGTACACATAACAGGACCCACACAGGGATGGACCTAGGCAGGGACTATTTGAGAGTTTTCAGCTTTTAAGCAATTGTAAATTAATAAAAAAAATATTGGTCCTTTCCCTTTTTTTTATTTCGGCAGCAGCAGAGGTGGCCACCGACCTCTAGATAGTGCTGCTGATACCAGGGTAACATTCTAAGAAAACGACTTGTGTCAAATATTGGCAGCGCTGCAAAATATCGACAACGCCATCTAGCAGCCACTTGCTGCAACTGCTAATGTCACTGGTGGACAATTTGAAATGGGATATATCCAAAATATTTACAAATGCAAATAAACACTTTTATTTTGATATTAAAAACAGGGAACCATCCATGTCCCAGATGTTTCATGCCCGATGGTGCATATATATTTGTGGGGACATTTGCATGTCCCAGCTCAGCTTCCCAGAGTGCAGTGTAAAAACTGTTTTTCTTGGAATTGAGCTGGAAGCAGGTTTTTTAACTGAAGACATTCAAATGTGAACACAGGTGTACTATTTATTTACTGTACGGTGGAGGGCTTCTGTCGCTCTTTTGCCCACCATATTATAAATTATTGTTGTGGTGAACTACCTACTCATAAAGTCCACAACTCAAGCTGAGACTGAAAGAGTTGTACATGGATAGGATTCTCAGCTTGTGTAAAATCCAACCTTGGCTTTACATTAAAGATGTGTAATATAGCGGGCATATGCGTAAAGGAAGCCATGTTTGATAATGGCTATGGATTGAAGAGCGAGGCATTTGTGGACACATTTGTATGTCCCAGCTCAGCTTCCCAGAATGCAGTGTAATAACTGTTTTTCTCTGAATTCTGAGCTGGAAGCAGTTTTTTAACTTCTTTTAGACATTCAGATACACACTCTTTGGTACCAGCATAGTTTATAAGCTTAACTTTCAATTATATGAGCGCCAGAGCCCTTACATTTGTGCTTCTAATATCTTCCCAAAGTATAATGTTTCTCTATGAATAGCTTCTTTCCAGGCTTCTAGAAAAAAAGCCTATCTGGCTCCTATAAAGGCTCCCTGACTCCTAACAGTGTTGTATTTTTGTCTACCCCTTGTTTTCATAAAACACTCTAAATTAAAAGTGGATGTCTTAGTTTTATTACTTTATTCACATATACCAGAATGCACAAAAAAATGTTTTGTCCTGCTGTCTGGGGTCCCAAAAAGTATTTGAATCCCTGGCACTCAGAGACACATAGGCCCTCATTCAATTGCAGTTTGGCCAATTGAATAGGGGTCTAAATAAGCACATAACATATATTTTTTAAAGAAGTTTTTAGTTAGTAAACATCTATCCAAAAGCAAGGTTTTCACTAACCAAAAACTTCTTTAAAAAATATATGTTATGTGCTTATTTAGACCCCTATTCAATTGGCCAAATTGCAATTGAATGAGGGCCCTAGTAATCAGATGAGTGTCCTATAAATACTTGAGGCATTCCAGTTTGCAAAAGTGTGAAGTGGGTAACATTTTTACCTTGTATGAAAGTGTATAGGTTTGTGTATTTACTTGAATGTTACTTGTTTATGGCTCACCAATGATTTGTAGCTATATATGTTTGTGTGGGTGAATTCATATATATGTATATATGTTAATATAGGTTTATTTTAAACTTTTGTATCTTGATGTGCATTAGGTGTTCAGATACTCATCTGGTGTGGTGGATGTGTGTTTACCTTTAGGTCACTGGTGATGCACAATGAAAGAAGAGGGCAGAGTATTGTGTGATCCACAGGGACATGGAAATTGTGGTTTAAAGTAAGACTTATTATACCCCCACCCCCCTAAAAAAATGATCACATGGAATCAAGGAAATATTTGGTTTTCAAAGTTAATTATCCTTTTACTTGAATTATCTTGCAGGAATTGTAAGAGCGGCTACATCTGAAGCCATAAGAAGCAACACTACGTATGATGAACAATGAGTGCTCCAGGATATGTCCTCTGCAAGTGGAAGAAATTACTATGGCCAGCCAAGGTGGGAATTGATATAAAAAACCTCTGTACCATTGTGGAAAGGGACATGACTGCAGAGAACTACACAGCAGTGCTTTCTTTTTCTTACTGTATTTACAGCAACATAGATTGTTGTGTTTTTATATTTCTTAGAGGGTGTGTGATGTCACTGTATAGGTTTATAGATGAAATAGAAGCTGGCATGCTGAATATTATATGCAGGCACTGTATTAGTGTAGTTTATAGAACACATCTTCTTTGCATTGAAGATTGTGAGATGTGAAAATAGAATATTGGGGTGGTGGTGAGCACTTGTATATTACCCCACCATATACTTTCTGGATATAGTGCCATTTTTTTTATTCATTTGAGCTAGTACTTTTTTTATTTTTTTATTGTCTTTATACAGACTAGTGTCTGTAGCTCAAGTTTCCAGAGCAATCCTCTTCCAACTATATTTGAGCTATTTAGTTGATGGAGATTTTGTCAGAGTATATATTTATAATGCAACTAGGAATCAAGACCTTGACACACCTTTTTATTATATTAAACTTTTTTATCTTTATGTATTGCTTTTAAGTGGCGTTTCAATGATATGAGGAGACCTTGCTTCTTTTACTGCAAATTGAGTGTTTATTTAAGTGTTTTAATAATACCTACCCTTTAGAGTACCATTGTAGAAGTAATGTGACAGAGGATGACAGGTATGAGACAGATGTGATGTTTTTAAGGGAGAAAAACTGAATTCTTATTAAAAAAAAAAAAAAATACAAAAAAAAAAAAATGTCTTGGATGTACCCACAAAGGGTCAACAGATCAAGATGTGCTTTAACTGCAGACTTTCAGCTTTAATTTGAGGGTATTTACATCCAAATCAGGTGAACGGTGTAGGAATTACAACAGTTTGTATATGTGCCTCCCACTTTTTAAGGGACCAAAAGTAATGGGACAATTGGCTGCTCAGCTGTTCCATGGCCAGGTGTGTGTTATTCCCTCATTATCTCATTTACAAAGAGCAGATACAAGCTCCAGTGTTCATTTCAAGTATGCTATTTGCATTTGTTGCTGTTAACCCTCAATATGAGATCCAAAGAGCTGTCACTATCAGTGAAGCAAGCCATCATTAGGATGAAAAAACAAAACAAACCCATCAGAGAGATAGCAAAAACATTAGGTGTGGCCAAATCAACTGTTTGGAACATACTTAAAAAGAAAGAACGCACTGGTGAGCTCAGCAACACCAAAAGACCCAGAAGACCACAGAAAACAACTGTGGTGGATGACCGAATAATTATTTCCCTGGTGAAGAAAACACCCTTCACAACAGTTGGCCAGATCAAGAACACTCTCCAGGAGGTAGGTGTATGTGTGTCAAAGTCAACAATCAAGAGAAGACTTCACCAGAGTGAATACAGAGGGTTCACCACAAGATGTAAACCATTGGTGAGCCTCAAAAACAGGAAGGCCAGATTAGAGTTTGCCAAACAACATCTATAAAAGCCTTCACAGTTCTGGAACAACATCCTATGGACAGATGAGACCAAGATCAACTTGTACCAGAGTGATGGGAAGAGAAGAGTATGGAGACGGAAAGGAACTGCTCATGATCCAAAGCGTACCACCTCATCAGTGAAGCATGATGGTGGTAGCGTCATGGCTTGGGCATGTATGGCTGCCAATGGAACTGGTTCTCTTGTATTTATTGATGATGTGACTGCCGACAAAAGCAGCAGGATGAATTCTGAAGTGTTTCGGGCAATATTATATGCTCATATTCAGCCAAAAGCTTCAGAACTCATTGGACGGCGCTTCACAGTGCAGATGGACAATGACCCGAAGCTTACTGCAAGAGCAATTAAAGAGTTTTTAAGTGGAATGTTATGCAATGGCCAAGTCAATCACCTGACCTGAATCCGATTGAGCATGCATTTCACTTGCTGAAGACAAAACTGAAGGGAAAATGCCCCAAGAACAAGCAGGAACTGAAGACAGTTGCAATAGAGGTCTGGCAGAGCATCACCAGGGATGAAACCCAGCGTCTGGTGATGTCTATGCGTTCCAGACTTCAGGCTGTAATTGACTGCACAGGATTTGCAACCAAGTATTAAAAAGTTAAAGTTTGTTTTATGACTGTTAATCTGTCCCATTACTTTTGGTCCCTTAAAAAGTGGGAGGCACATATACAAACTGTTGTAATTCCTACACCGTTCACCTGATTTGGATGTAATTACCCTCAAATTAAAGCTGAAAGTCTGCAGTTAAAGCACATCTTGTTAGTTTCATTTCAAATCCATTGTGGTGGTGTATAGAGCCAAAAAGATTAGAATTATGTCGATGTCCCAAAATTTATGGACCTGACTGTATCTGTACAACTACTCATTTAGGTGGCCTGAGAAGTACAGGGAAACAAATGGTCAGCTTGATCTTTAAAGGACCAAAGCAACTAAAACAACAAAGCATTGAAGATTTAGATTTTATTATTCATTTAAATTTGCTCATAAAATTGAC